>CAWUFW010015484.1:0-358824 GCA_963921515.1 Calotriton arnoldi | reverse complement strand
ACAAAACCGAGCCGAAGCAACACAATACACCGCGACCGACGCGTACGCAGCATACAAAACTGCACAAACACAGCGTGAACGAAACGGAGAACACCGTACGAGACCAATGCAGGGTCCGACTCGGTCACAAGAACGTTTCCAACATACACAAACAGCACAAAGGAAAAATCACCCAAAAAAGGCCAAACAAGCAATTAGCAAGCCAATAAATACTGGGGGGGTGGGGACAGAGAACAAAGACACACCCACAACTCCACCTATATAAAGGACACAAATCACTACCATGAGCCTTTGCAAATGCCATTCCACTGCCAGCACCCAAGAGAAAGCAACCACACACCCACAGCTCACCCCTCACACAAGCCACACACCAGCAGCACACCAACAAATACCTACCTCACATACACCCAGCACAACACACACCCACACACCCTCACCTGCACACCAACACACACATCACCCACCATCACCACCCATCACCATGCCCCCCAAGAAGAATCACAAGTTCCTAGATTGTGAATTGGAAGTCCTGGTAGACGAGATCCTCAGGGTAGAGCCACAGCTGTTTGGCACATTGGTCCAACAGACCCCCATGTCACAGAAAACAAAGATGTGGGAGAGGATCATCAACAGGGTGAACGCCCAATCACCATGTCGGCGCACAAAGACCGACATCCAGAACAGGTGGTATGACGTGCGCAGGAGGGTACGGAAACTGCTGAAGCAAGACTACATCAACAGCCAACACACCGGCAGTGGCCCTCCTGCCAAGCCAATATACCTCAGGCCCTGGGAGGAGAAGGTGCGGGCCATCCTACCGCCAGTGAGCATATATGGACTAGAGGACATCCCAGAGCCTGGTGAGTACACAACAAATGTACACAATATACTGCCACAAAACACACACATCACTGTCAAGGGGAGAGTCAAACCATGCACTCATAGCAATTACACAGCAACTAGAACAGAATCATCCCAAAATGTGTATGTCAGTCAGATAAACACAACACATGCCATCAAAAAAGTCACATCCAACTGTGCCAACACATGTACAAACACAACCACAACTACAGCTAGGCAGTGGCACAAATAGAACTAACACACACATCCACACATGTAGCCACCACAACAACACCAACACACAGTGAAGACCACTCAAAGGAAGGAATTCTGTGTATGCTGGCCAAGTCAGTGTAGCCAATAGCATCATGGGAGTCGCAGTCACACATATTGCCCCCCCACAACTGTCCCATCAACACCACCATGAACCATGCGCACATCACAGGGAGTGGAGAAGGACTCACAAGATGGCTGACACTGGCTACTGCTGTGAGGAGCACAAGGCCCTGCTGGCAACTGTGCACCAACAAACAGCAGGACACCACTGACTGACATCCTGAGAGACAACTTCCACTCCCTGCAATGCAAGCACAGTCCATGGTGGGATATCTGGCTGGCTGGGTGGGAAGGGGGACTTGCAGCACTGACCATAGTCACCAGCACCTCCCCTCACACCCCCCCAACACAAACTCCACAGTACCCACCTGGTAGAATGCAATGCCCTCCATCCTAACACAAGATCCCACAAAGCACCACCACCCTGGGTTATGTTGTGTGAAGCACAGGGACACTCTTGGGACTCTTAGCCAAACAACTGCCAGGACAACACTCCCAGCCATCCTGTCAGCACAGCCAGCCCACCCCACAGGGAAGCAGAGTCAAAAGGAAGGAAGCATGGGCATGCTGGGAAGGGGGTGGAGGCAATAGCATGATGGGAGTCGTAGTCACAGACATTGCTCAGCCTCACAACTGGCCCATCAACACCACCCTGAACCATGCTCACATCACAGGGAGTGGAGAAGGACTCACAAGATGGCTGACACTGGCTACTGCTGTGGGGAGCACAAGGCCCTGCTGCCAACTGTGCACCAACAAACAGCAGGACACCACTGACTGACATCCTGAGAGACAACTTACACTCCCTGCAATGCAAGCACGTTCCATGGTGGGATATCTGGCTGGCTGGGTGGGAAGGGGGACTTGCAGCACTGACCATAGTCACCAGCACCTCCCCTCACACCCCCCCAACACAAACTCCACAGTACCCACCTGGTAGAATGCAATGCCCTCCATCCTAACACAAGATCCCACAAAGCACCACCACCCTGGGTTATGTTGTGTGAAGCACAGGGACACTCTTGGGACTCTTAGCCAAACAACTGCCAGGACAACACTCCCAGCCATCCTGTCAGCACAGCCAGCCCACCCCACAGGGAAGCAGAGTCAAAGGAAGGAAGCATGGGCATGCTGGGAAGGGGGTGGAGGCAATAGCATGATGGGAGTCGTAGTCACAGACATTGCTCAGCCTCACAACTGGCCCATCAACACCACCCTGAACCATGCTCACATCACAGGGAGTGGAGAAGGACTCACAAGATGGCTGACACTGGCTACTGCTGTGGGGAGCACAAGGCCCTGCTGCCAACTGTGCACCAACAAACAGCAGGACACCACTGACTGACATCCTGAGAGACAACTTACACTCCCTGCAATGCAAGCACGTTCCATGGTGGGATATCTGGCTGGCTGGGTGGGAAGGGGGACTTGCAGCACTGACCATAGTCACCAGCACCTCCCCTCACACCCCCCCAACACAAACTCCACAGTACCCACCTGGTAGAATGCAATGCCCTCCATCCTAACACAAGATCCCACAAAGCACCACCACCCTGGGTTATGTTGTGTGAAGCACAGGGACACTCTTGGGACTCTTAGCCAAACAACTGCCAGGACAACACTCCCAGCCATCCTGTCAGCACAGCCAGCCCACCCCACAGGGAAGCAGAGTCAAAAGGAAGGAAGCATGGGCATGCTGGGAAGGGGGTGGAGGCAATAGCATGATGGGAGTCGTAGTCACAGACATTGCTCAGCCTCACAACTGGCCCATCAACACCACCCTGAACCATGCTCACATCACAGGGAGTGGAGAAGGACTCACAAGATGGCTGACACTGGCTACTGCTGTGGGGAGCACAAGGCCCTGCTGGCAACTGTGCACCAACAAACAGCAGGACACCACTGACTGACATCCTGAGAGACAACTTACACTCCCTGCAATGCAAGCACGTTCCATGGTGGGATAACTGACTGGGTGGGTGGGTGGGTGGGAAGGAGGTCTGGCTGTCAACCAAACACAATCAATGCAGACCATGTTCACACCCCAGAGAATACATAGAAATGCCCAAATAATGCAGGACAATGTGCCACACCAATATCAACCCCTGACTGTGACGACTTAGGACAATACAATCTACAGGCCCGCACCCCGAGGCACAGTCACAACTGTCAGGTGTGTCAACCACTGATGCCTGCAGAAACATGACATACATTGTTTGTGTCTCCCAAAAACAGGTGATGATAGGGACACAGCAGCAGACGCTGAGGAGTCCCAGTCCCAGGCTCAAGAGGATGCCGAGCTCACTGGCGTCGTACAGCCTCTGTCCTCCTCGGACGATGAAGAACAACCTGGCACATCCGGTGCAAGTCAACATGCTGCACCAGCAGGACCACCAGCTGCAGCACCAGCAGGTCCACCAGCTGCACCCCCTGCACCCACCCCTCCAACGACTGTCACCACGAATACCATCCCTGCCGACATGGACAGAATAAGGAACAACACCAGCGCAGTGACCCTGGACCAACCTGGGGCCATGGACACCACCACCACCACCAACCCCCAAGGTGGACCAGGGTTATCTGTGCGTGCAACTGCACACACTGCACATGTCAGCAGGGGTGGTGGGAGGGGTGGGAGACAGAGGTCGCTGCTTGCAGACGTTGCTGGTGTGCATGAAGACCCACAACTGGTACGCATAGCTGATGCGTACCAGTCCAGCACCGGAGAGCTCAGCCAGGTAGTGGGGCTCCTCAGAGACATCAAACAGCAGCAGGCTGCCCATCATGCCCGCTTGGACTCCCACATGTCCCACGTGGAGTCACACATGTCACGTGTGGACTCCCACATGACCCGCGTGGAGTCCAAGTGGGATGTACTACATGAGATGACGGCGGTGCACAGGGACATTTTACAATGCCTCCGCCAGATGAACAGCAACCAGTCCACACCTCCCTGTGTGCCAACAACATCTGGTACCGAACAAACTGCAACTGCCACAGGGAGGGAGGAGGACTCTGGCGGAGAGTCCCCTGCACCGCAGCAGCCTGCACTTGAGGGCCCCCCCAAGAAGAGGGGTCGTCCGAGGAGGGGAAAGTGAGAGGCTGATGGCCAAGCGCAACTCCCAGGAAGCCTGAACCTGTTCTGGATTTTCGCCTTTGTGCACAGACTGTTCACCCTGTTGATGGCAACACTACTCCCACACATTGCATGGGAGTACAAGTTGGAACAATGTGTCAGACAACTGTGGCCCCGATACTGGGGATCCTGTCTACCTGGACTTTCTATTCATCTAGGAACTTGGGATTGCAAGATTCATGTACAGCACAATCCATCCTATGCACTATTATCACAGATGTATCACAATAAACACAATAATACACCATACTTGCCTCTGTCGTGATTCCAACGTGGGTGCTGTTATGGGGATGATGAACTGCAAAATTACACTGTGTATGCGAACTGCAACAGCAAGGACAACACAGGCATGTGAGTACAGGCAACGTGACACATATGAGGGAGACACACCACCAGGGCTACACAACACATACACACCTAGGCCATCTGACTCATTGCCTACACTGATGTTGCCAGGGAAGATGGTGCAATGCACAGACACCACACCCATTCCCAGTTGTAGTCAAGTAGCCCACAGGTGCAGTAAGCAAATGGCAGTCAAATGTGTGACCACAGACAACGCACATCACTAAGTGAAGCACAGGTTTATTACACAGTAGCAACATGCCGTAACCACTACAGATGCAAGGTAACCCCACCTGGTAGCGGGCACACAGTCAACAACTGTAGACAGAAGGAAGTCCATGGGTGTGGCGCACATCACCTGTAGGGACACAACAGCTACCAGCCTGGATGTGCAATCACGTCGTCGGTGGACACAGTTGACCAAACGAATCTGAAAGTACCCTGTGAAGGACAGAAATGACACACAGTCAAAAGCAATGGAGTACAGGACAGAACAGCAAAACTCATGCACAATACATGTTACAAGATACCCACCCAGAACCAAGTTAGCATGTGAACACTGTTGGGGAGTACAGCCCACCTGTAAGCACACATCGCAACACACATCCAGTCAAGTAGCCCATGGACACACTCCAACAGCACCAGAGCACCACCCACACATCATGCCAACTCACATCATTGACATGACACCTCAGGATACTCACATTCAGCTAAAGAAGTTGGTGATGAGCTGTGTGCGGACATCACCATCACCATCATCATCATCATCGTCACTGGCATCGTGGTCCAGGCCAGGATCCTCCACAGGTGGCGGATGTTGGTCATCGTCATCCTGGATGAGAGGCAACTCCTTCCGCACTGCCAGGTTGTGGAGCATGCAGCAGACGATGATAATCTTGCACACTTTCGCAGGGGCATATGGGAGGGACCCTCCGGTCTTGTCCAGGCAGCGGAAGCGGCTCTTCAGGAGACCAAAGGTCCGCTCAATCACTCTCCTGGTCCGACCATGTGCCTCATTGTAGCGCATCTGGGCAGGTGTCACAGGGTTCCTGAGGGGTGTCAGCAACCACGGCATGTTGGGGTATCCCGAGTCACCTACGGACAGACAAGTGCACATCAGCTGACTTGGAAAAGTGGGCGGAATACTACAGATCAGATCACACACAATGGCACAAAGTCAGTACACACCGACAAGCCAGGCACGCTGGTTCTGCATCTGTGCCATCAACCTGGGGATGCGACTACTCCTCATCACAAAGGCATCGTGTGCTGAACCAGGGAAACGGGCACACACGTGTGTGATGGTCATGTCTGCAAGACACACCACCAGTGCATTGACCGAGTGGTAGTGCTTGCGGTTCCTGTAGGCCTGCTCCTGGGCCTGTGGTGGTACCAAAGCCACATGTGTCCCATCAATGGAGCCAATGACATGCGGCATCCTCCCCAGGGCATAAAAGTCACTCTTCACGTCAGTGAGTCGTCGCAGTCTAGGGAAATAGATGTACCGGTTCAGGAAGAGCAACATTGCCGCCAAAACATCGCGGAGCACACGGCTGAACATGGTCTGTGACATCCCACCAGCAGACGCCACAGTATGTTGGAAGGTACCGGTGGCAAAGAAGTGTAGGGCTGCCATCACCTTCACCTTGGGGGTCAGCGCTGTAGGATACGGCCGGCCAGGCTGCAAATGTGGGGACAACTGCACTGCCAAATCCTCAATCAGCTGCCTGGTGAAGCGGTACCGTCGGATGCTGTCCCGTTCCACCATCGTTGCCAGGTCTGGGAATGGCCGATGGACAGCAGGAGCCCTGCAGTGCAGAGGAGAAGTAAGCAAGATCGTCAGTCACCCCACATATGCGGCATTGAACACACTCAAGATCCCAACATACATCATCATGAGGCACAACTACATGAAGTGTGCAGTACTGGAACGACATGTATGGTACATACATGGCCAACATCTGTCAACACGGTCCTACAGGTGGCATCAATTTGTCCCAGGTTGGCCCATTGGATATCATGATGCTGTGTCACAGTCACCCCCAGTGACATGTGAGGACAGATGTGCCCCAGGCACCACAGCTCAACGACAGGCACATTCCCAGGGACCCTGTAATGCCACATGGACACTGGCATCACCTGGAGTATCATGTGTACACCACAACAAAACAAACATGACCCCCACAGGTAGTGGCCACACTTGCCATGGCAGGAGAGCCATGGACGTCTGTGACACACACGCACAACATCAGAGTCCATGCACACACAACGTGGATGTGGAGACTGTCTCCCATTGTGCACATGAAATCAGAGACATTGTAAACACTACATGCACAAAGACTGTGGAGGGCCATCACTATTGTGCCACTGGGACACCCTGGCTCAAACATACCGTCCCACATGGGACTCACGGGGTATGTGACATGACATACACAAACACCACTGTGAAATGTGACCATGGCACATGCACAGATATGAACAGTTGCACATCACAGTGGTCACGTACACGTAACACCCAGGATCCTGTCCCCATTAACACGTGCACAGCCTGGGGGTGGCTGCCCACAGGTGACACCCACAGGACAACATGTACACCAACATACACACAATAGGAAATGCAGCCTTACATGCCTTATGATAAGGTTTGGACAGGCTGTCGTGATGTAGGTGTGCCCCTCACTCCCTGGGAGCTATCTGTGGCTGGCATATGTCCATCTGAGATAGGCATGCTGACATATGCCAGTCACATGTACAGTGATGCGTTGAACAGCAATGGACCGATCGGTGCCTCCGGCCGGCCCATTGCATTCAATGTGTGCGGGTACGCGTTGTACCCCTGTGCGCGTTGAACAGCAATGGACCGATCGGTGCCTCCGGCCGGCCCATTGCTTTCAATGTGTGCGGGTACGCGTTGTACCCCTGTGCGCGTTGTACTGCAATGGACCGATCGGTGCCTCCGGCCGGCCCATTGCATTCAATGTGTGCGGGTACGCGTTGTACCCCTGTGTGCGTTGAACAGCAATGGACCGATCGGTGCCTCCGGCCGGCCCATTGCTTTCAATGTGTGCGGGTACGCGTTGTACCCCTGTGCGCGTTGTACTGCAATGGACCGATCGGTGCCTCCGGCCGGCCCATTGCATTCAATGTGCGTGGTACGCGTTGTACCCCTGTGCGCGTTGAACAGCAATGGACCGATCGGTGCCTCCGGCCGGCCCATTGCTTTCAATGTGTGCGGGTACGCGTTGTACCCCTGTGCGCGTTGTACTGCAATGGACCGATCGGTGCCTCCGGCCGGCCCATTGCATTCAATGTGTCGGGTACGCGTTGTACCCCTGTGCGCGTTGAACAGCAATGGACCGATCGGTGCCTCCGGCCGGCCCATTGCATTCAATGTGTGCGGGTACGCGTTGTACCCCTGTGCGCGTTGAACAGCAATGGACCGATCGGTGCCTCCGGCCGGCCCATTGCTTTCAATGTGTGCGGGTACGCGTTGTACCCCTGTGCGCGTTGTACTGCAATGGACCGATCGGTGCCTCCGGCCGGCCCATTGCATTCAATGTGTGCGGGTACGCGTTGTACCCCTGTGCGCGTTGAACAGCAATGGACCGATCGGTGCCTCCGGCCGGCCCATTGCATTCAATGTGTGCGGGTACGCATTGTACCCCTGTGCGCGTTGAACAGCAATGGACCGATCGGTGCCTCCGGCCGGCCCATTGCATTCAATGTGTGCGGGTACGCGTTGTACCCCTGTGCGCGTTGAACAGCAATGGACCGATCGGTGCCTCCGGCCGGCCCATTGCATTCAATGTGTGCGGGTACGCGTTGTACCCCTGTGCGCGTTGTACCTCAATGGACCGATCGGTGCGCACCCATTGACAATGGGCTTGCCTGGCAACGGACGCGTTTTCGAATATTCGAACGAGTCGGTTGCTGGAAAATCAGTTGGTCACCCACAACAATGTTGCAAAATCATGTATGTCATGAAGTTGAAATTTTGAAGGATGCTGTGGGCGTGTTTTGGTGCTGCTATTCCATGGATTGGCCAGATTCAGAAGATGCAAACGACTTGGACCTATCACTTTGGACACAAGGGACAGTATCTGCCTCTCCAGCACATATATATTGCTGCATGTTCCCCTGAGAGCCCACTTGCCTGCACTACATGCTCCAGGACGACATCTGCCACTGCACTGCTGCTGTCTCTGCCCCTCTGGACCCTGCAATGGCACGTACTGTGGAGAGAGCCCCAGCCTTCAGCCTTGAAGAGAACCAGGCCCTGCTGGACAGCCTACTTCCACAGTACAGCAAGCTGTATGGGACACCAGGGGAGCAGGTGAGTGTTCTGTGCACTGCCTTTCTGAATGTGCATTTTGTCTGACTAGCAAGGCTGAGAGTCAGCACACCACTGGCTAGCAGGCTCACTGAGTAGTTGTCACCCCCATAGTGTGTAGTGACTTGCACTGGACAGATATGGTGCAGTGACAGTGCTTCTGAACAGGGTTTTACTCCCCATGCAATGATACCATGTAGTGACTTCTGGAAAACTGTCCATGGGCAGCCGTGCACTGCCTGGGTACACCATGTGCCCCTGTGATTGCGACATGTATATGCAACTGTGTCATGCACGGATATGTTGCATGTGTAGTAATGGCCTTATCACTTTGTCATCCTGACAGGCTTCTGCCCATCGGAAGCATGAGATCTGGAAGGACATCGTCCGGGCTGTCCGGTCCGTGGGGGTCTACAAGCGCCGGATCCGCAACTGCCAAAAGAGGTGGCAGGACCTTCGGGGCTGGACCCGGAGGATTGCACGGGTCCAGCTGAAGCTGTCGCCTCCTCGCAGGAGGGGCGGAACACGGACCCTGACCCCCACATGCTCAGGATCCTGGCGGTGGTCTTTCCAGACCTGGATGGGCAGCTGAAGGCCAGAGAGCAGCAAGGAGGGGGTGAGTCAAAGACTGCACTGTGTACTCTGTCTAACATGCTATGTGCCCTCCTCGGGCCAGGTTGAACTGCCACAGTACAGCAGTCATGTTGTCCAGGAGCCATGTCCCTCTATTGTGCACTGCCCACTCCTCATCTGATACCCAGGTGTGGCCCTTACATGCAGGGAATTCTGTCACTTAGGACTGTGTCCTTGCAGTTTGCTTGACTCAAGGTGGGAGACAGCATCTGTTTCCCTGACTCTGTGGTGGGCATCATGGGTGGGTCCATTGCTTACACAATGCCTGTATTCTGACATGTATTCAGCGTGTTACTTTGATCTGTGGTCCAATTGCTGAGCTGATCCACCACATGTGGCTGGGGTACCTGGCACACACCCATGCTGCGGGTGGGAACAATGTTTGGGCCCCAGGAGTATGTATATGACGTGTGTCACACATACTTAGCCAGCTGCCTACAGTCCAGGGCTCATCCCTCATTCATGTGGGGCTGGACAGTCATGCCTACTCCAGGCCATACAATACACTCTGTACTCCCACTCCCGTGTATCAGAGGACACATTGTGCACAGTGATTTGACCCCTCAGGTGTCTGCCTCTGTGTCAGTGTGCTGTGGATTAGTCGCCAGGACTGCTGTGGAGTTTCTTGGTAGGGGCTCAGCATGCCACTGGAGATGTGACCATAGGAGACGATACTTGTGTGACACATAGGTGTCTGATCAGCTGCCCATGCAGACTGGGGCATGTAAATGTGAAGTTCAGGCAGCTGTTCCCCATGCACAGCAGAGTGTGAGGGGCTCAGGTTCAGAGGGTAGTGTCACAGGTCTCCCATATGTCCAATAGGTATGACCTGGACAGATGAGGGTTAAGAGGATGTGTTGTGGGGGGATGTACATGTGCACTTGTGCAGCTCCAGGACTTGCATTCCCCATGACCTACTATTGTGACACAGTGCAGAGTGTTGTTGTCTGGCTGCAAAGTCATACATCACTGAGACAGTGATGTATGACTTTGCAGTCATGCCTCCGCCATGGCATGTGTCTACTGATTGGTGATCCTGCAGGGGAGTGACATGTGCTACATGCACACCATAGTGGCGCTGGCTATCAGGACATGGGTGCATCATGGTGTCTGTCGCTGGTATGCATCACATGCATTTCCTATTTGACTCTGGGCATCCCTTACATCCGTAAACGTGTACTGACTCAGTGGCAAGAGCTGTGATGTGTCCACACCGTGTCCTCTGCACTGTCCAACTACTGTGTACTTGGTGCATGTGTCAACACTGGGGTGTTGCAATCCAACAGACACCAGACAGATGGGTGCAAGGCCATGTGGGATGTGAGTGCCATGCTTGGCATCAGACTGACAATTGACTTCTCCTGTTCAATTAGGGCACTTTTAGCAATGTACAACTAATGATGCCAGGGCTTGCTCTGTAATGTGCTGTGCTCACAGTGGTGTGTGCGTTTGGTGCAGGTGACTGATGTCTGTCTGTTTCCCCATTGTTTGCAGATACATCCACGGCCACGGAAGGGGACAGCTCCACGGACCAGGAGGAGCCGGAGAGCCAGACTGGGTCAGCAGCCGAGGAGTGGTCGGAGGGACCCAGTGGCACGGAGGGCGAGGGGAGCCACACCGAGGAGTCCTCAGCAGCATCCACCTCAGCTGAGGACCAGAGCAACTCGGAGGATGACTCCCTTGTGGAGGCGGGTGTCAGCAGCCACCACACCCCAGCTAGTGTTGCTGTCCCCGCCACCACCAGCACCACCACCGCCCTCCCATCGGCTCCCATTCCCCAGGTCCGTGGAGGCTCCCATGTCCGGGAGCGTGTCTCCTTTGGGCCAGGCACCGCACCCCCTGCCCCTGTGTCCCCTGCTGCCCTGAGTGAGGAGTCTGTGTACCTCCTTCGCCAGCTCCATGTAGGGCAGACAGCCATGCTGAGTGTCCTCCATGCGCACACCGCGCTGTTGACTCAGCTGGTGTCGTTCATGGAGGGCATCTCATCGGGCATGTCTGACCTACAGAGGGGCAATAGGTCCATGGACTCCTCCCTGACGGCAGCAGTGTCCCTCCTCAAACGGTCCCTCACCCCTCCTGCCTCTGCTCCATCCACACTCCCCAGCACCTTACCCATCCCAGGCACACACACACCGGCACAGGCACACACCAGCACACACACATCCAGCACACTGACACACACGCCAATGACAAAACGCACACGCACGCACATTCAGGGGACTGAAGCCAGACTCACAGGGGATGGGGCCCTGGAACACACACACGCATCCACATGCACTGCGCAGTCCTCAGTTCCCTCTCCCTCCAAGGCACCCTCCCTTGCCTCACCTGCAACCCCAAAGTCACAGCAGCTCTTCCTCTGTGACCTCGGCCTCTTCCCCACCTATGAAGCTGCTCCAGCATCCCGGGGAAGAGGAAGCCCACCCACACGGAGCAGAGTGCCCCTCGCCCCCGGACACCCTCCCCCAGGCGCAGACGGACTGAGGCCCCCACCCGCAAGTCCCCCGGAGTGCTAAGAGCAAGACCCCGCCACCGCCCTGCAGCTCAGGCACAAGGTCTCCGTCCTCCATCCCTCAGGCCCCCACTGCACAGGTGCCCCCACCACACCCTGCCCCAGGTTCCCCCACCCACAGATATACCATCCCCAAGATGCTCCGGCCTTCTCCCCTGCCACTTGCTCTCCCAGCACCACACCCCCCGCTGCGCTTGTCTGTGCCACTGATGTGGTGAGGGTGTCCTCCCCCTCTGTCCAACCCACCTTGCCTGTTCCCCATTCTCCTCCCCTGGAGGTAGGCACTGCAGTGGAGTCCACTACCGCCCTGTCTGACTTGGGCACTGCAGTGGCGGACCTGTCCACCCCATCTGCAGGGTCCACTGCAGTTGTGCCGGCACCCACGACATCTGTGTCATGCCCCCAGTTGTGCCGGCACACACCATGTCAGACACCTCCACTGCAGTTGTCAGTGGCTCTCCAGCACCCACCACCCCTTCCCTGACTCCCCCTGGTGAGCCCTGATCCTGTCCCTGCGGTGCCTGGCCTGCCCCCCGGTTGCCCCTCCTAGTGGATTGTCCCTGGTATTGTGCAGGCATGCGTAGGGTGACATCTGCCAGTGTCACCCTGTTTGAACTTTGACAATGGACTGGCCATTGGCCTTTGCTCTAATTTCTTCTGGACGTCGTTATCAAACAACACATATGCTGAATAAAGCAACTTTCTTTTCTCTAGTGCTCATGCTTCAGATGTACATGTTGTTGGTGCAGCTAACCATGCCCTTGCTGCAGTGATGGTGATATCTGGTCTCATGATTATGAAGTGTTACTGTGCAGGAACCCATGTGGTCCAGGGGGAATGTGTCCTATCATGTGGTGTATCCATGTCATCAATAGCAGCATCTGAGGGTGTCATGTGTTCAGTATTTGGCAATGGGTTTCCTACTTACATTGGCAATTTCATATCTGTGGCTTCCACCCCTGCACCTCTGTTGTGCCTGCCATCGTTGCATTTGTCTACTTCCCTGACCGTGTTGCCATCTCCAGTGGACATGCAGGTTTGGGCATCAATGGGGAGGGACTCATCCGTGTAGTCAGTGCAACATTGCTATACAAGTGTGTTGGATCTGTGCTGATGATTCCGTTGGCACATCCATGACCAGGCTGATGTGATGGGAGCCCTCATTTGGTGCTAATTGTTGATTGTGTGACCAAGTGCTCAGCTGACATGATGGGGCCCTACTGAGGCAACATATGGCACAGCTTTCCTCACACAGGAGTGGAGTCCCCTCATGGCAGTGTGTACACGTGTGACATTGCCTGCGCCCAAGGTGTGTGTTGTATGTGCATGTCTGTGTGTTCACTTCCATTCATCTGCGCATGCTGTGATCCCTAGTGTTGTACCTGTTTGTGATGCTTGCTGACTTGAGCTATGTTCCCCCAAAGTCTTCTCCCTGTGTTCTCTGTGATGTGGGTGCATGGCACATTACTGGTCATCAGGGTGTCACCCATAGGTGTGTTTGCTGTCAGGGCAGAGTTTGTGTGCAGACGCAGATGGGTCACAGTCAGGTTTCCCTTTGGCACTTGTTGTTTGCCCCTGTCATGTGATTTCCAGTTTGTGTTATCTTTCAGTGATTGTGACACGTTGTGTGTGTGACTGCTGGCACTCCTTAGGGTCCGGGCTGCAATGTTGGTTGTTGCCTATGTGTGTTCTTTGTGGGTGACCTTGGCTTCTTCATTGGTGTGTGACTGTGGCTGGGATCCCATTGGTCGGTGTGGTATTGCCGTCATGTCCATGTACAGCGTAGTGTGCAGTGTGTCAGACATTCAGGAGTCTTGTTGAGTGTCCATGTGTGATGTGTTTCTACACCTTGGTTCCCACCCACCACCCTGGAATAGTCATGGGTGCATGTGCAATGTCACCAGTGCATGTGTACTTCACTGCTGCACATTGTTGGAGGTCGAGGGTGTGGTCTTGAGTGTGTGCAGATGAGAGTTGTTGCCCGGCTAGTCCCCTGCCTCCATGTTGGCCTTGGCTTACTGGCCATGCTGATTGATTTGTGCTTGTGTAGGTGTGATGGTAGTTAGTTGCTCAGGACACCTGACTGTGGTTCACAGTGTGATCGACATTTAGCTTTGTCATCACAGTGGTATTTTTATTCAGCCCAGGGTCACCACATTGTGGGGGCCCTGGGGGTGGTGCTGTGGTGTGTCTGTGACTTGCTGTGTCAGTTGTTGTTCCTACGTGCCTGTGTGACATGTGTGTTTTGTGCTCCCTCTCACCTGTCAATGCCTGCTTGCCTACATAGGGGATTTGGATCCATGAGTTACCTTAGTGTGGCAGTGTATGCACATCTGTATGATTGGTATTCAGCTCTCCTCATGTGTTGTGTTGTTGCCTGGGGACACTGGCACCCCCACCCCTCACCTGCTGTGTATGATGACAGTGTTGGTCTGCCTGTTTGTGTTTGTGCATCTGCACCACTGCATTGGCATATCTTGGGTGTGCCATTGGCTGTATGTTGTTTGGTGTGTTTCCCCTGCTGTCCCTGGGACTCCTAGGTCATCGGTCAGCACAGTGATCATGGTTTGTGTGTCCCATTGCTGCCATGGTATGGTATCTGTTCACCTCACATCTGCTGTCTCCACAGGGTATCTGCATTTGTGTGCCCATTGGTGCAAATATGTGGTTCTGCATTCTGATGGTCACTTCTGTCATTGTGTCATTGATGACTGTTGACGGTGTCAGCCCCCATGGGTGTTGTTTGTCTGCACATGGCCAAAGGAATGTTTCATTTGCACTGCAGTATTTGGCTCCCCCAATTTATGTTGCAATGGGACACATACACTACTTTGCCACAGATGAGTTTTTGGTTCTGTGACCAGGAATGATCCATGCAGTTTGGCAGTTGCAGCTCTTTCTTTGTCAACAATTACCTTTTGGTCACTGTGATGATGAGGGTGTAGACCCCATTGCCACAATGGTCAAAATGTGCTTCAGCTATGGACCCCACACTTACCTTTTGGTCACTGTGATGATGGGGTTTAGACCCCATTGCCACAATGGTCAAAATGTGCTTCAGCTATGGACCCCACACTTGCCTTTTGGTCACTGTGATGATGGGGGTTTAGACCCCATTGCCACAATGGTCAAAATGTGCTTCAGCTATGGACCCCACACTTGCCTTTTGGTCACTGTGATGATGGGGGTTTAGACCCCATTGCCACAATGGTCAAAATGTGCTTCAGCTATGGACCCCACACTTGCCTTTTGGTCACTGTGATGATGGGGGTTTAGGCCCCATTGCCACAATGGTCATGGGCTGCTTGCATTGTGGGTGCCACACACATATATGTGTGGCACATGTGCTAGGGGGTCACATTGTATGTTCAAAGTCATGTTCGGTGTTGTAGGCATTTGACACAGCCTGCTCACACGCTTGTCATGGTGGTGGGGGATGTCTTAATCTTGCATTCCCTAGGTTGTGGTGTGCTTGTTGTGTCATGCATTGTCCATCCTATGAGTGGGGGTGGTAGTAGAGGTAGGCATCCAGCCCCCCTGGCTAAGGGTGGTAGTAGTGGTGGGCATCCTGCCCCCCTGGGTGAGGGTGGTAGTAGTGGTAGGCATCCAGCCCCCTGGCTAAGGGTGGTAGTAGTGGTGGGCATCCTGCCCCCTGGGTGAGGGTGGTAGTAGTGGTGGGCATCCTGCCCCCTGGCTAAGGGTGGTAGTAGTGGTGGGCATCCTGCCCCCCTGGGTGAGGGTGGTAGTAGTGGTAGGCATCCAGCCCCCTGGCTAAGGGTGGTAGTAGTGGTGGGCATCCTGCCCCCCTGGGTGAGGGTGGTAGTAGTGGTGGGCATCCTGCCCCCTGGCTAAGGGTGGTAGTAGTGGTGGGCATCCTGCCCCCCTGGGTGAGGGTGGTAGTAGTGGTAGGCATCCTGCCCCCCGTGGGTGAGGGTGGTAGTAGTGGTAGGCATCCTGCCCCCTGGCTAAGGGTGGTAGTAGTTGTGGGCATCCTGCCCCCCTGGGTGAGGGTGGTAGTAGTGGTAGGCATCCTGCCCCCGTGGGTGAGGGTGGTAGTAGTGGTAGGCATCCTGCCCCCTGGCTAAGGGTGGTAGTAGTGGTGGGCATCCTGCCCCCCTGGGTGAGGGTGGTAGTAGTTGTAGGCATCCTGCCCCCTGGCTAAGGGTGGTAGTAGTGGTGGGCATCCTGCCCCCTGGGTGAGGGTGGTAGTAGTGGTAGGCATCCTGCCCCCTGGCTAAGGGTGGTAGTAGTGGTGGGCATCCTGCCCCCTGGGTGAGGGTGGTAGTAGTGGTGGGCATCCTGCCCCCTGGCTAAGGGTGGTAGTAGTGGTGGGCATCCTGCCCCCCTGGGTGAGGGTGGTAGTAGTGGTAGGCATCCTGCCCCCCGTGGGTGAGGGTGGTAGTAGTGGTAGGCATCCTGCCCCCTGGCTAAGGGTGGTAGTAGTTGTGGGCATCCTGCCCCCTGGGTGAGGGTGGTAGTAGTGGTAGGCATCCTGCCCCCCGTGGGTGAGGGTGGTAGTAGTGGTAGGCATCCTGCCCCTGGCTAAGGGTGGTAGTAGTGGTGGGCATCCTGCCCCTCCTGGGTGAGGGTGGTAGTAGTGGTAGGCATCCTGCCCCCGTGGGTGAGGGTGGTAGTAGTGGTAGGCATCCTGCCCCCTGGCTAAGGGTGGTAGTAGTGGTGGGCATCCTGCCCCCCTGGGTGAGGGTGGTAGTAGTGGTAGGCATCCTGCCCCCTGGCTAAGGGTGGTAGTAGTGGTGGGCATCCTGCCCCCTGGCTAAGGGTGGTAGTAGTGGTAGGCATCCTGCCCCCCTGGCTAAGGGTGGTAGTAGTGGTAGGCATCCTGCCACCCTGGCTAAGGGTGGTAGTAGTGGTAGGCATCCTGCCCCCTGGCTAAGGGTGGTAGTAGTGGTAGGCTTCCTGCCCCCTGGCTAAGGGTGGTAGTAGTGGTGGGCATCCTGCCCCCCTGGGTGAGGGTGGTAGTAGTGGTGGGCATCCTGCCCCCTGGCTAAGGGTGGTAGTAGTGGTGGGCATCCTGCCCCCCTGGGTGAGGGTGGTAGTAGTGGTAGGCATCCTGCCCCCTGGCTAAGGGTGGTAGTAGTGGTGGGCATCCTGCCCCCTGGCTAAGGGTGGTAGTAGTGGTGGGCATCCTGCCCCCCTGGGTTGGGGTGGTGGCGCGCATTCAGGCCCCTGTGTGCATATGTGGCATTGGTGATGGGCATCCCGCCCCTATGGTGCTGCTGTTGCTGGTGTAAGTATATTCAGATTCCCAGTGTATGTGTGTGATGTGTCGTGTACGTGTTGTATGTGTTTTGTGGTTGGTGTCTGACTTACCTTCTGCGCCGTACGCGTCCGTGCCTGTTCCGGTAGTAGATGTAGAATATTGGTATGATCGGGACGAAGGGATTCATGGTTGGTTCGTGTCGTTCGTCCTTCTCGTTGCTTCGCGTCGTCCTCGTCGCTTGGCTTCGTCCTCGTCGCTTCGCTTCGTCCTCGGCGCTTCGCGTCGTCCTCGTCGGTGCTGTGTTCGTCTCGTAGCCGTGGATCGTGTTGTGGCGCGATTCGGAGCTTATGTGCGCCTCTCCCGGATGCTTTGACGTGCCGTGCGTAGCGACGGGTTCGGCGCGTACGGAAAGCGCATCGTACTTGTCCGGCCGGACGGGGCTGCATTTTCCCTTCCGTGCGACTCGATTCGGCGTTTCCGGATTCGCCTCGGTCGGAGAACAGGACCTGGTTTGGGTGAGTACGGCTCGGCCGGAATTTTTGCTGTTGTGCGCATCGTACTTGCTCGTTCGGTGTGCTGTACGGATCGGTCGGGAAACTGGCTTTCGCATGGCTTTTTTCCCGACCGAATGGTATTGGGTGCGCCTCCGACCGAGATCGGAATCGGCCCCTTAGTTTCCGACTGAGTCGTCACCCACTCCGAACAACCAAGTACGATGCGAAGATCTCGTCTGCATCGACCGAATCATTTCCGGAACCCAATCCTGTCCGACCGACTCGTTCGCAGACGAATCATGCCATGCAATGGAGCCTGATTCCGACCACGCGAGTACGATGCGAGAAGAAACGGCTGTTGGAATCGGACTTTGGGGGGCCGTAGCAGGCCCCCTTTCACCCGGAGCCCTTTGAATCGGTCACGGGGGTGCCCATGGGTCCCCCCAATCCATGCATGCACAGTGTGGTGGGCAACATGGGGGTGCCCACCACAGGGTGTACGCTTTTCCCCACCCACCCCTTTTTTGCTATGGGAGCCTGTGTACGCGTCGGTACACAGGCTCCCATAGAGTTCAATGGGAGCCCAAGCGAACCGAGTCCGTCAGCATATGGCTGCATCGTACTCGTTCGGTTGGACTTGCACATCGCAATTCGCTTGGAAAGCCCTCCGGATCAGAGTCGTACGGAGGGCTTTCCTAGCGAGATCGTAATCTGGCCCTAAGATGGTACAATCTGTACGGCTAGGACAAGGAAACGGCCAAAGTTAAAACCTCCAAATAAGACATGATAAAGGACTACGATGATAAAAAACAAGGGAGGGGGCGAGAGGGGAAGAAACAAGATGATGATGTATTAATACTGTAATTACGCTTTGCTATCATATTGAGAAAACCAACAAAGATGTTTTACAAAACAAGTTTTATTCAAAAATATGTTTGTCACTCGTTCTTTTAGCATAGTTCTTATTATTACATTCTGTGATTGAAAAATGTTAAAGTAAAAAAAAAAACTAAAAAAAAAACATGTCAGTCATTCTTTTAACATTTTTCAACCCAAAAAATGTAATCATAATAAAAAAAAAACACAAGAGTGCCTTGTGTCTTTTTTATACATGTTCAGGCCACATAAACTGCAGCTGTAGAACCAGCCCTGAGAGGGCGCTGCGCTCCCAACTGTAGAGCCAAAGCTCCAGCCTGGGAAGAGCTTTATAAAAAATATGGTAAGTTCTGGGGTCATGTATCTAATGACACAGGAGACTTACTGTTTTTTTCTAATGTTGCTGGTGGGGCCGCAGAACTCTCTGCAACCCCCCACAACATAATATTCCCTCTCACCTTCAAGTGACATCACAAAAAATGTAAATGTAAATAGCCCATGCAGGGCTTTATGTGGCGCTCCTTATAAACGCAGTGAAGAAAAAATATGTATATATAAGTGAGCAGCTGTCATTTATTATTCACTTTTGCCCATTTTTTTCTTTTTTTCTTGGTGTCCCGGTCCCACCCGGAACACCCAGGAGCTGGTAATTTTTTTTTTATTTAAGGGGTGCCCAGACAATTACTTTTGTTGGGGACTGCAAGGGGAGACCCATGGCCAGCAGCCCTGCCTGCTCCCTACAGGAACAGACGTTCTTCTTTTTTTTTTGGTCGGGTGTCCCTGTGCCCACCTGTGATAACCCACAACAGGTCCCTCGTTAGGGGCTGTGTGGGGAGATCCAGGGTTCCCGCAGCCCAGCAATTTCCTCCATGCCCCCATCCTGGGTGCAGTGCTAGCTGGCGTTGATCATGTCCCATGTGAGCAATTTATTTTTGCCCCTGTGGGGTGGGAGCAATTCAAAGTATTTCCCTGTCTAAGAGCGAGGGCAGAGAAAACATTTGTGCTCCTACATGCTGGGAGCTGCTTTGGTTTTCCACTGATTGGGAGTACATTACTCCTTCTCTGCTCGTGATATCAGGCAAGGAAATAAATGTTTTATGGCCATTGGGACCCTGGAACACCGTCGATGAGCAGGTCCTGGGGGATGGGGTCACACGGGATATAAAATGGCTCTGGATTAGGGCCGCACACCTCTGTCCCCAATTAGTAGTTTGTGATGGGGTGCAAGGCCCTTCTTCAGGCCCAGGGAGGGGGGCCTTGCACCCCTCCTCCTAAACATTGAAAATGTCACCCCCTGGGCACTGGCCCACCCAGTGCTTTAAAAATCATGTAGCCCATATTCGCGGTCCCTCTGAAAATTTGCAGCAAAATAAACAAAAAAATCATTTTTGGCCCCAGGCAGAGTCTCTCTGATACCCCGCCACCTAGGAGATCGTAGTATCCCTACCCTGCCCACTTATATCTATTTTTAAACCTTTCTAGGGCTAGGGTTTGAGTTCCAAGTCCTAAGTTGGCTGCCACCACATCCTTTGCGCTGTGAAATATACAATGTTTTTGAGCATTATTGACAAAAACTATTCAATGGATTTACACCAAATCACAAAAAGCACTCTTTCTGGACCAATACCAAGGGACAGATTAATCATTGAGTTGCATCACCCTTGCACCAGGGTGACGCAACTACTAAGTCAGATTTATCAAGTCATGCAAGGTCACAAAATAATAAATTAAGCTTTCCTAACTTTAACTAAGCCTTTTTTTCATTGAACATATACATAAGTATATTCAGAATGCAAAAAAAGGAAAACTAATTTAGGGGAAGTGACATATTGTAAGGAAAGCTAATTTTCCTTAGAAACAAGGGCCCATATTTATCCTAGTGTTGCCTGGCCCTCACAGTATACTGCCATGGAGATGCATTCCATGGGTAGAGCATGTGTGTTCCCACACATCCACCCATGGATTTTGGTGCATTCCCAGACTTACCATTACTGGTAGACCTGGGAATGCATGAAAATGCTACTCCTCTCCAGGTAAGGCATAACGAGAAGAAATATCTTTATTTCTCCTCATGTTTTCCTCTTATTTGCAGAATGCAGCACACATAGAAAGAGGAAAATGCCCCAGAGGATTGGTTTTGTGCAGGTGTCTCTTCCTGCACAAAAACATTCCTGTCTGCAACGCAGGCACCCTTGCACCATGGCATAAGGGTTCATGGGTTGGCGCTAAGCAGCACATTGTGCACCAATGCAAGGAAAGGACAGGAATGCGCCTTAGGATGTTAAATAGGGCGCATTCCTGCCCTTTCCCTTTCATGCAGCGCAGCAAGGTGGATTCCTGCCCTGTGCTGTGTGAAATAATGATGTCTGCCCCCAAGTTTTATGCCAATTGTGGTGTAAATCGGCTCAGCGATTAGGGCTGCAGCTATGTCTCCAGTCCCTATGGAAAAATGAATAGGGAAAATGCATTTTGGCCCCACCCCTTTTTCTCGTCCCCCTGATAGGATCACCCCAAAACTTTCCAGGAAGGAACTGAGTTAAATTTGTTTTTTATAATTTTCGATAAGATTCGCCAAACGTCACCAAAGATAAAAGCAAACAAAAAAAAGTATTTCCTATGGAACACCACTGGGTAGGTAAAGTTAGGATTGCTTTTCCATAGACATGGCGTTTTTGGGTTTGCTAATAACTTTAACACTATTTGATAAATCTTCACAATTCTTTTAAAAGAATAGCAAATTTACTTCAGCTCCTTCCTGGAAAGTTTCAAGGTGATCTGTCAAGCAGGGGCAGAGTAAAAAGGGGATCCCAAAAGCAAATATCCCCATGTAGTTTTAGGCAGGTCTACAGCAAAAACTGCTGAACGGAATTACACCAATTTGACAGGAAGCTAGATCTGTGTCCGCAGATTATGCGTGTTGTGACTTGGTGAAATTCGGTACAGTAGTTGTTGAGAAATGAAGGTCTAAAAATATTTGCATATCTGCACTGGGTCCACAAGAGTCTTGGGAAAGTCTTGTGGAAACGCCAATTTAAGAATAGAGCAGGGCCCAATGTATAAGTTAAAGGGAAGAAGTGTGCCTCCTCCCTCCCTGAGCAGTTTTTGGCCCCAGGGACCCCATCCCTAAGCCTTCAGTGGCCCCGGGGACCCTATTACCTGGGGTCGGTCCACTTATTGTTTCCCGGGGAGCGCAACTCCAGGACACAGCAGTAGCATTTTCACATCTCCTGCCAAATGAGAGCAAACACATGAAGTGATTTGGCTTTATGTATGGTAATAAAATATTACTTTACGTTAAAAAAACAACTAAAATTAGCTCTGCTTACTATAACTAGTGAATTTCTGTGTTTTTTTAGTTCAAAACAGATAACTGACATAATATCAATGCATACAATATCAGAACACAAAATATAAGAAATTAAATATAGATAACAAAAATATCAACTTCCTATATTTAAATAGTAAAAGCACAAATATCGAGAACACAAATATCGCTGTTAAAAATATTGATTTTTACCTATATCAAAAATAAATATATTGTTACCTTTGAATACAAATATAATATGTAAAAATATCAATTTACACAATATTATCTACAAAATAATAAAATGATCATTAATAAATATATTAAAAAACATTTTACATAACAAATTGCTTTAAATAAGCTCAAAACATATTATACACATATTTATACTAAAGAAAAATATATTACATCAACAAAATCTTTACTATTCACCAAAGTAAATTATATGGCTAAGATTTCAACAATACAAACCCCAAAAAGTATTAGCATTACCCTTAAACATTTAAACAGCACCCTAAATAGTGATAAATATATATAAATAAATGTATGTTCAAAATTATCAAACAATATATTGCACATCAAAAATAAAACCTAAATTAGTGTTTACCATAGAAAGACTGAACTGATCAAAACAATTCAAACTACAACTAAATCAACCAATAAAATAAAACTATGAAGAACTTTAACCAATAAAATCAAACAAACAATTAAATCAACAATATAAAGTGCACACTGATTTAAACAACTAAATACTTCAAAAATGACAAACGTTGCAAGACGAGGAAACTCTGAGGGATTCTCTCACCAGACCATTAAAGAATAAATATATACATCTCAACATCTACCTAACCAACTTATATTTATAAACTAAAACAGAATTGTTATTAAACCTAAAAATGTAAATAGTAAATAGCAAAAATTTATTCAAATACTCTCCAACTCCTATCTCTTTACATAGACTTCTTTAAAGAAAAAATTACATCTTGTAAAAGTGATAACTAGAAAATAAAAACTATCACAAACCAGCAAAAAGAGATAAGAAAGTCAGTATACATAAATTAATGTCAAACTATAAACTCACCAAATAGGCAGCAAATATAACCCTAACAACCTCAACATCTAGAAACTACCAACGAACTAACGTTTAAAATGAAAATTAAGTTGTTTTTTTTTCAACAGAAAAGAAAGCAGTTGCTCCACATTAGAATACCCCAATGGTAAAGCTGCAAAACCGTGTGAAACATCTAACCAGAACATACATATAAGTATACAAAATTGAAGTAGTTGCATATTTTTACATGTAAATAACAAATATACAAACTTTGAAATATTATATATACTTATACAATTACACTACTTTCAGATACAATGACAGAGGTTGCAAAGTGTATCAGTTCATAGAAAGGAAAGCAGTAACTAAATCACATGGGCTACACCTACAGCCAAGAAAGTGCATCAACAAAAAATATAAACTAATGTACTAAATATTATTCTAATGCATGCTATGTGAGGGCAACTAAAAAAAGATGAGATTGTATTTCACGTTAAGAGAGAACGACCACCCCCCCAAATGTGACAGAAATAGAAGCAAGGAAGATATTGCAGGATATAAGATAAGGAAGCACTAGTTCCCAGAAATCCACAACCAAAATCCTTAAAGATATACTACCAAAGTCTCCAAGCACATAACAGGCCAACTACCACCTATACCCACTTTAAAACATTTAATTGCATGAACTAAAACACCCACCAGCAATACCCCACCTGCCAAGACATACACATACCTGAACATTTAACAATTACACATAATGAGGAACCTTTACTTTTACATTACAACCTGAATAATGAAAAACAAATCCTAATATTCTCTATAAGAAAATAACTTGCTAAACATAGCCAATGTCAAACCTTGATGATGGATGAGACCTTCAAAATGTGTCCTATACCACTAACTCAGATATACACCATACATGATGAATATCAAAACATAAATATCCCTTTTATAAATGCCCTACTACCAAATAAACAAAGCAGCACTTGCTACGACCTCTTAAACCATATCAAACATAAAACAAGTAGTTACTACCCCCAAAAAATAATTTGAGCTAGCCATGATTCAAACTATTCTAAAAAATTACCCTCACACAGCCATTCAAGGCTGTTACTATCATTTCAGTCAAAGTATATGGAGACACCTCCAAAAATCTGCACTAAATGTAGAATATTCTACAAGCAGCCAATTTGCCTGTGAAATTAAAAAAAGGATAGCATTAGCCTATGCCCATGTCACAGAGGTAGCTAGACAATACAATTTGCTAATAGAAAGCCCTTTCTACCAACAAATTGAAGACAAACTTAGCCCCCAATGGACTATTTTGAAGACACTTCGATTATCAGTGTGCATCGCTCAGTACACAGATGTCAACCCAATTTCCAAATACCATGGTGGAATCTCCATGGCAGCATCTTGGCATAGGAAGCCAAAACAAACAACCCTGTGGGAGGATAGCAAAATGGCTTCCAATCTACACTAGGCAGAACCCAATCTACACTTTACAAATTTAAAGAAGCATTAAAAACAAAGCAACCAACAACTGCATGGACCACTCTGTTAGCCATAGTGCTCCTAAACTTAGCAAGCAAACCAAAGGAATATACAACATGCTACATTTTAAAGTCAGACTTTTTATAAATAACAAAGCAGTACATTACTTAGAAATGATAGACAAAAGCATACTATAAAATAAATAGCAACCTACCAAAATCCTCAAAACTCATGACAAACTATAAACCAACATACTAAATCTTTTTTTATGTAAACAAGAACTATATATATATATTTTTTTGTCATTTTCTTTTTATTGATTTTCATAACACAAAGGACATTGGTTACAATTTCACATTGCAATGTTACACATGTTCTATTACATATCATATGGTGCAGCTGTGGGATGCATTGGCAAGTATTTTTCATAAACATAAACAATAACAATAAAAACAGTCTCCATCTTATTTGATACGTTTATCTGTACATAGCCCATTCCTTTATCATGGGATGCCATCGCCGCTTTGTACTTAACAATAAGGAAAGGAAAAGCATGTGCTATCAATCACAGTATATTATATTATCCCCACATTTGTACATATTAGTCCGTTAGGTCTGAGTTTGCACTCAGCATATAAACAACATATGGGGGCCAGATATCTTGCGGTCGTGAGGCCTCAGGTAGTTCTTCTGCATATGTTTCCAGCTGTGTTTTACAGTAGGCCATATCACGTAGCCAGTCCTTTTTATGCGGTGCCTTTTTCCTGCCCCAACAGATTGATATTCGGCGTTTAGCCAATAATAGGGCCACCGCTACTAACTTACGGTGCGCCCCGGATATTGTTTTAAGCAGGCCTAATTGACATAGCTCCGGTTTACATGCAATCTCCACCCCTATCATCCCAGTTAGTATGTCTGTTATCTGTGACCAGTACGTCGCTATAGGTTTGCATAGCCAGGCGAGGTGAATAAAATCTGCGTCATCCGCTTTGCAGCGTTTGCATTTTGCATCCTGCCGCAACCCGTACTTATGCAATTGTTGTGGGGTGTAATAGGCCTGTTGCAGGTATTTAAAGTGTATAATCTTTAAGTTGCAGTTGGATGTAAGTTTATCTAGTAATCTACAGCATGTTTCCCAGTCTTCAGGCATAAGTTGTGTACTCAACACTGCATTCCATTTCTCCCTGGCACTATCTATTGGAGTATACATTTCCTTTTGCGCAGTTCTGTACAGATTTGTTATTACGTTTTTCCAGTCTTTACACCCCAACATAGTGCGCAGCGTCAATAACTCTGGTGGTTCCCGAGGGAAACTGGGATATAGTGTTTTCATGGCCAATCTTAGTCTATCGTATACAAACTTTTGCATTAGGTTACTCGGGCGGCCGTTGGTGAATGTATCTAGTGAAAGGAACTCCCCCGAGGGGAAGACATCCCTCATAGTGTGGAGACCTGCCTCTTGTAATTTTGCTAGTGCTCCCGCCTCACTCGTAACCGATAATGAGGGGTGACACAGTAACGGCAATTTATTTGCGTATATTGGCAATTTGCCTGCTCGTGCTGCTAGCGTGTTCCAGGCTCTGATTGTACTCTCCATTGGGCTGGCAGTCTGGAGGTTTGTTACCTTGCGCTCATGTAAGAGCACAGCGTTGATGGGAATGGGGTGGGCGTCATCTGTCTCCACCGCCACATGTGCAATAAAGTTGTGAGGTTGATACCAATATTGAGCAAAGTGGGCTTGGGCACATAGATAATATAGGTATAGGTCTGGCGCGTTAAACCCGCCTAAGGCATATGGGCGAGTGAGGGTCTGCCAGCTAATTCTAGATTGTTTACCTGCCCAGGTTAGAGTAACCAAGCAGGATTGCAGTGTTTTAAAAAATGCCAATGTTAGAGGTATGGGGATATTGACAAAAAAATATAGAAATTTAGGGAGAATTACCATTTTTATTAATGCTATTCTGTCGGCTAACGATAGGGGAAGCCGTATCCACTGCGCAATCTGGTCCTTCAATTTGGTGATGGCAGTACCATAATTCATCCTAATGACCACTTCAGGGTCTCTGTCTACCCAAATTCCCAGATATTTAAGGGATGACGTGCACCACACCAGTGGAAAATCTGTGTTGTGCGGTGTGGCCGCTGGAGTCAACGGGAATACAACAGATTTGCTCCAGTTTATGGCCAGGCCTGAAAACCATCCAAACTTGACATATTCCCTTAGTGTGGGCCCCAGGTGTGTGCTTGGGTCTCTAAGGTATACGACCATATCGTCCGCGTATAGAGAAATCATCAGGGGTTGAAGATGAAATCTTAGCGCAGCTTCTGAGTGTTTTTGGCGTATAACACAAGCCAGGGGTTATAGAGCAATGGCAAATAGTATTGGGGATAACGGGCAGCCCTGGCGGGTTCCTCTGTATATGTGTATTGGCTCAGATGTTAATCCATTTACCCGGACTCGTGCTGTGGGCTCCGTGTATAATAATAGGATCCAGTTCAGGAAGGCTGGTGGCATTCCCATTCTGGCCAATACCGTGAACATGTATGTCCATTGGATCGAATCAAACGCCTTAGCAGCGTCTAAAAACACAGCCGCCGCGCGCATTGTGGGTTCTATCCAATTCAGGACAGCAAAGACTGTACGCCGATTGTGAGTGGTAGATCGTGAGGGGACAAAACCTGCCTGATCTGGCAGCACTAAGGCCGGGAGCAGCAATTGGAGCCTGGTGGCAATGATCTTGGCCAAGATCTTTACGTCCGTGTTCATGAGGGACAACGGGCGGTATGACTCTGCTTGTTCGGGCTCTTTCCCTGGTTTTAATAAGTTTATCAGGATTGCCTCTCGCATAGAGGGGGGCAGTCGCTTCTTATCATACGCTTCCTGGTACATGGCCAATAGTTGTGGTGTCAGTAAGTCAGAGTAGGCCTTATACAATTCACCCGGGATGCCATCCCCACCCGGTGCCTTGCCGTTGGGTAATGTGCGAATTGCGTCTTTCACAGCCTCCTCTGTAAGTGGTTGGACTAAAAACTCCCTCTGCCCCGGTGATAGCCAAGCCAGTGTTATGTCGTTTAGGTAAACGTCTGTTTCCTCTACCCCTGCGGACTCTTTATGTTCGTATAGACCTGCATAATAGTCTACGAAAGTCTTCAGAATATCTGGGGAGGTATGAACTCTCGTACCTGATTGTGTCTTGAGCGTGTGGATAAATGGGATATCCCTTGGACCTTTAATTTTGGTAGCTAGGCTGCGACCCACCCTCTGCATATGCTCTCGCCACCCATTGCTTCGATAGGTATCTAACCTCTTGGTCTGCCGTTTCTGTATATTCTTTAAGGCGCGTTTTAATATCTGCCAGTTTCTGTGGCTTAGGATCCCTTTCATAAGACAGTTCAAGCTCAAGCAGTTGTTGTTCTAGTTGGGATAGCCGATTTCGCAGGGACTTGAGCACACCCGCACTAAGACCAATATAGGCGCCTCTAATAGTGGCCTTGACTGCCTCCCATAGTATTCCCGCAGAGTCGACGGACCCAACGTTTTCAGTAAAGTATTGTATAATTGCAGTTCGTACCCCATCTTTAAAGACCGGGTCCGTAAGCACAGAGGGTTGCATTCTCCACTGAAGGGGCCGCGGGGTGTCAGTGGGCAATGTTAGTGACAACAAAACGGAGGAATGATCAGAAAGCATTTTGGGTAAATGTATAATCTCATCTATCCAGGTGCCCGTTGTCCTAGTCACCAGCCAGTAATCTAGGCAAGACCACATGTTATATGCAGTGGACATGAATGTACCTTCTTTCGTGTCAGGATGCCTAAGGCGCCATATGTCAGTGAGACCCATGTTTTCATTCCATCTGTGAGAACTTTGCGTGCTTGCTTGGTTGGGGAGCTTTGGGAGTCAGATCTGTCCATGGCTAAGTCAAGTGGAATATTGAAATCGCCTCCCCATATGATCGTGGACGGCTGTAGCTTGTAAAGTTTAGTTAATGTATTGGTGTACAGTTCCGGATCGTCTATATTAGACACATAAACATTTATAAATGTTATATGTGTGCCTCTGCAGTTACCTTGCCATATGATATATCTCCCCTGGTCATCAGATTCTGTGTAAGTGGTGACGAAAGGGACTCCTTTCCGTATTAGTATGAGCACTCCTCTGGAGTAGGTGGAGTAGGAAGACGCTTTTTTGTCGTGTGCCCAACGCGATCCCATGTTTGCCACCGCTCGGGCTGTGAGCTGTGTCTCCTGGATGAAGGCCACATCTACCCGGTGCCTGTCAAGATATGCGAAGACCTGTCTGACTTTTTTAGGGTTATTTAGGCCCGCACATTCCATGTGATTAACTTCAGTGCGTGTATTCGGTTATATACTGGGGTGCTTTAGATCCTCTGTCTAAGTATGTCAGCAGTGTGTGTGTGAGCGTTACCCAACAAAGAAGATGTCTCGATAGGACTATGTAAACGATCGGCGACTGTAGATTAAGAAACATAAGACATATACCCCCCCACCCACTCCAGCGAAGTAACAGTGCCAGAGCCATACCCAGCAACAAGAAAATATTTCCCATTAAACAGTAACCACCCTCTTGGACACACAGGGGCACAATGGAACCAACACATGTGATCACAGTTGGGGTCTACCCTGTTTGGGGGGTGTCGGAACACTTTTACCCTTCCGAAAGCGAAGGGGGCTGGGGAGAAGCTTTTGTGGCCTCGTACATCTGGCTCAACTTAGTGTTAGCAGTAGACGTCTCTTGCGCCTTAGAGGTCTGCACCCATCCCATGTGCCCCACACACCAGCCGACGAGGTCATGCTACATCATTTTTAACTTTGAACATAAGATAATCATTTATAATGTTTCACACTTATCTGTCCATACAAAGCGATAGCAACTTTATACATCCTGGGAGCGGCAAGCGTCAGCGTTTCTGTCTTCACTCGCGTGAGGCGTCCTCGGTTGCTTTGCCTTCTTGACGTAGCCCATGGCAGCTTTAGGGTTGTTGAAAATTAAGGGGCGGCCATTATTTTCCACTCGTAGCCGTGCCGGGTACAGCATGGCATATTTCAACCCCAGCTCTTGGAATTTCTTTTTGGCAGGGCCAAGTTCGCACCTCGCCGCTTGCACTGCCACAAAAAGTCTGGGTAGAAAGAAACGTTGTTCCCTTCAAATTGAATGGTGCCTTTCTCTCGGGATAAGCATAATACGGTATCTCTGTCTCTATAATTTAAGAGTTTCGCTATTATGGGACGTGGCAGGGTTCCAGGAGGGGGGTCTCGCTTGCAGGGACCTGTGTGCCTGTTCTACCAAAAACACCGCCGAGAGATCTTCGCTGCCAAATATGCGCCGTATCATTTCCTCCACATTGTGTTCCATGCGACCAGTGTTCATGGATTCCGGGACGCCTAGTATGCGTAGGTTGTTACGGCACAAGCGCGCCTCCAAATCCTCATTTTTGGCTTGGATGATGGCCAGCACTTTATCCATGTTTAGCTGTTTACTACTCCTTTTTTGCACCTTGTCTTCTGTGGTTGAGATTCGTGTTTCCGCCTCGGTGAGCCTGCCGTTATGCTTCTCCAGCTTAGACGCCATTTTATCCATGCGCATATTTAGGGCATCTATTTTTCCATCAATAGACACAAGACTTTGCTGCATGGCTTGCAGAGTGATCTCCAATGAGCTGTTCATCTGCGCTGGTGGGTCTTGCTCCGAATCTGAATGGGCATGCTGCGTCATCTTACATACTTTTTTGGATTCAAAGGTGAGGCTCGATTGTTGCCTGTCTGTCTTCCCCATGTCTTGCCTGGGCGCGTGGCAGTCAAACTGTATGTTTATGGTGCCAGTTGCACTACTGTAAGTCTGGTAGCTTGATTTAGGGCCTTTAGTACCCCAGCCTGCCAACACTGCAAAATGGCGTCACAATTGTCTCACCGTCTCTATGGGCCTGGCACTGTTCTGTTGAATACATGCCTCCATTTACTATGTAAGTCTGTTATCTCCACCACTCCGATATAATAGATTGACCCCGGATAGATCTGTGCCTTCCCCACCAGGACAAGAGCTGCCAGGGGTGTCACTCTCCCATTCAGCAGCGTGGCCGGCAGTGGAGCTGTGTGGCTCTGGTGTGTTAGCCTGCCAGGTTAAGGATGTTTGTGTTTTTGCTTGATGAGATGGCGCTCTAATCGGCTGGTATCTCTAATTTATTGTGCTGCACCCCCGCCGCGTACCCGCATACAGGCTTCAGCAGTGCATGTCTCGCGCTCCTGCCCACTGCCTACCGCACCGTGAATGTCTTCGTGGGCCCCATCAGCCGGCCCACGGTCCGGTGACGTGTAGAATCTGGTCGCGGAGGATCAAGAGGGCCGGCAGCACCACCCGGGGCTCGCTCACAGTGCCTGCCCTGCACCCATCAGATCCCCGCGCATTAGCAGATGCCTGGGGTGGGGGGGCAAGCACAGCAGCACCTCCTCACCTCCAAGGATCATGGCGGTCGGGTCTTCACCAAGCTGCTACTTTGCCCCGGGCCTCAGGAAGAGCTCACGCAGGCAGCCTCAGTGCATTACCTCAGTGCAGGCCGGCAGGATCGCACCCACGCCGCATTCACCGTGGCAAATTGCAGGGCCCAGCCACGCGGCCTCACAGTCTCGGGAGTTTGCGGCAGCGGTCTCTCAACTCCCAGCCGTAGATCACTCTGGTCACCCGTCCAGCACAGTTGTATTATGGGGGTCCGTGCGACTCACGCGGCTCCGTTCCAGCGCGATGCTCCCAGGGCCGCCTCACGGATCCCCATGTGAGTTCGCCATTTTCCCAGAGTCGCCGCACTCCAGCACGGATTTCACCGTTCCCGGGATTTTCTCGCCACTTTTCTCCGGGTCAGCAGGCACAGGGGTGGTTTGCCTTCCTTTGCATGTTTTTTAAGCCCTTAATGTCTGTGTAAGGCTCAGATTATTGTCGGATTGGTTTCCCCAGCCGGCAGAGCTATGCTAGGGCGTGGCCATCTTGCCGCGCGCTCAACAGCGCCCCCCAACAATAACTATATTTGATGTTAATGAAGACTGATATAATAAACCATACATAAATTATTTTTTAAAACAATGTAACCGCCCCAACCACAAAAGTAAAAAAATAACTCAATCAATTACATAATTTAATTGCAACACATAAACCAAACAATTCCACATAACATCACATAATATTTACACAAACAATGTAAAATTAAATTTACCACCGAAAAGAAATAAAATAAATACAACTTAATGGTCTGTATCTGCAGATCTTTCTCTGTATCGACATATTAAAAAATTGTAATCCACCAAAAATTGAAACAGATTGTCCAAAAAGCCCCCGAAAAAATGAAAAGTAAAACTAATCTAATAGATATCCCTCAAAGCAATCCAAAATATCTAGAAACCATAAAATACCTGCATAAAGTGTTTTAAAAAAGAATGCTCTAGGAAACCTGAAAAAAGGAAATCAAAGTAAAAATAGTTGAATTCCTTAAAAAAAACCTCATAAACTCCCAATGCCCATAGGACACTTTCGGAGAGAAAAACCTGTAAAGTAAATTAAAAAACCCACCTGAAAAACATATATACACTCCCAAAAATACATATAAATAACAGTTAATCATCAAACTGTAACTACACAACATTAAATATAACATAGTGATACATTACTAAAATAGTGTACAAAATTCCCAAACTACAAACTAGTGAAAAACACTAACACTCATACATCCAAATATACAAAAAAAAAAAAAAACACTATAACTACCTTCTATATCTCCCCCCTAAACCCTCCTACCCTCAAAACCCTTAAAAAGCCTTAAAGAAGGAATTACCTGTTTTGACAAACAGCAACACCTTCCCACGACCTGGTTCCAGGAAAATAGACAAAAATAACAGAAATATATTACAAAACAGAAGGCAGTAGTAACGAAAAATGGTCGCTAAATGAATTTAATAAAATGTCCCCTTAGAAATGAATGGAAAAGGGTTGCATATATATATATAAAATAATGTAAAAAATAAACATGTAAAACATGTTAAATTGCTATGATAAAATGTTACAAAATTCTAAATTAGATATGAGTAGAAAATATAAACTATTATTTAATATATACTGAAAAAAGTAATTGCATGTTAAAATGATGTTTAAAATATGATTATAAAACAATTTAAGAAATATTAAAAAACTGTTGAACGATGGAAAATAAAAGTTGAAAATGTACAACATACAATAGTATGTAAATATATTTAACGTTTTAAATAAAAAAAGGTCATTTTTAAGTTGAAATATATAACATTAAAAATTTAAAAATATACAATCACAGAACCGTGAAAACGCATATAAAATTAGAAAAATGTGTGACATGTCTTTATTATTGAAAAATGTAATAAATAATATTACTGGTTACAAATATACAAGTATTTTTTCATTATATTTCAAATCACCACCAATACTAATAAAATCACACAAATTGTTTCTACTACATACAAATAAAAGTAAAATAAAACAAAGAATATGATAAAAAATGTGTGACGTCCTTATTATACAATAAAATGTAATTAATAATATTACTGGTTACAAACATGCAACCATTTTTTATTATATTTCCAATCACCAACTACTAAGAAATAAACACACAGTATTTCTACTATATACAAATAAAAATGAAATAAAAGATTTCGGAATACAATTATAAAATTAAATAATCACACTCCAACATAAATATTTTTTTTAAATATGTTTTATTTGAGTTTTCACAGTACATGCATATTGTGAATTGCAACAGTTGACAAAGCAGCAACGATGGTACATCAGGTGTAGTGCAACAGAATATTATCGCAGAATTAAAACGAGATGGGGGTTACATGTCTGATAAAACGTTGCAGGTATCTGTGTTTCAGAAGATAACAACAGGCATGATACGCAGGTAGATTACAGAGGAGCTCAATAAAACAACTAAAAAGAAAAAGAGAATCACAAAACTGTCTTATCCTACTTGTAGCATGGTAAGTCTTATGTTGCAGGTAATCGCACATTGAAAATGTAAGGATCAAAGACCCATTGATCCACTAGGTGGGGTGGGGGGAATGCAGATATGTGCTGAAAGTACAGTCTGCCACTGTGATGGCAGAAGCATCAGGGGGGACCTATGGGAGAGATTGACCCAGTGGTGGAGTGAGAGGATGTAGAGTGTGGGGTGTGGCTGAGTGTCACAGTTCTTGCAATTTGAGATCCTTAGTGGTCATCGCTCACTGATAGCAAGTAGGTGCAGGGGGTTGCCATATATCCTTCGGTCTAGAAGATGGGTGTTGGAGTGAAGCATATAGTTTGCTGATGGTATCACAATAAACCATACTATTAAGCCAATTTTTGGCAGTAGGTGGGTGTCCCCTCCCCCAATGGAGTGCGACCATGCTTGGCTAGGAGAAGGTGATAAATGTTGAATACTTTTCGGGAGGCCTTGCATGTAACTAAGCAATGCTAGGAGTGGATCCAGGTTGGGTCAACCTCAGCCATTTGGGCCAGTCGGCAAAAGAACTTGCTCCAAAAGAATGCAACAGGTATACATGTCCATGCCATATGCAGGAAATCTGCCCCCGTGGGATGGCTTTTGGGGCAAGCGGGAGATCTTGTGGGGTCGAACTTGTGCTGATCCTTAAGATTGATGTACACCCTGTATAGGAACTTCAAATGTGGAAGTTTGTAATGATGATTGGGTGAAACTAAACATGTCTGTGTACAACAGACAACCCACATCTTGTACATCAACTGGTGTCCCAGGTCATGTTCCCAGGTGTCCCTAAGTTTTGAGTCATGGACGGACCATAAGGCCACACAGGCATGGTACAGCTTCGACACTAGTCGGTTGCTGCTGTCGTCATTAATCACCCAAATTAGAGGAGTAAATTCATCTGGTGCTAATGGGTATGACAGAATTTGTGTTCGCAGTGCTCGGAGTGTGCTGTGAAAACGGTGCATCACAATGACTGAGGCTGCAGTGAAACAAGTATCTGTGGAGTGTGATATGACATGCCCGTCCGGAAATAGGTCTCTGAATTTGTGAAGGCCACAGTGTGTCATGGTTAGCCACACCATTGAACACTCCTTTAGAAATGCACTTTGAGCCGAGGTATCACCGGAGAATAGAGTGGTGTATAGGCTTTTATAATACTGAAGTAGGATCACCAGGACATCGTCATTGGATGTCTCTTTAGATCCTACATCTTGATATAGTTCAGCAATATAGGAGGAGCCCCTGGGGGGAAGGATGAGTCTGGCCAATGTGAGACCCAGGCGTTCACCCTCACTGTATCTGTTTCCCCAAGAATAACTTTTCACGATCCGCAAGGTCGAGGTATTCTTCTAGGAGTGCTGCCTGTTTAAGTGAATGTGCATTTTCATGTTGCTGAGAGATAACCAAGTTCAATTCTGTCAGGTCTTTCTTGATGTACTTAAATCCCCTGCACATGTTCTGCAGTACTCCTGAATGTTTAGAGATACATATACCCCTGATGTGCACTTGAAATGCCTCCCACAAAGCGGCATGAGTGTATGCTGAGCCCGCATTAAGCTGGAAATATTCCAGGATCGCAGGATGCAGTTTATAGTGAAACAGTGCATCCTGCAGTGCTTGAGTGGGGAATCACCATAGTCTCTCCTCAGAGCTTCCAAATGGGTAGCAAAATCTAGTGCGTACCGAAGCGTGGTCCAAAATTGTGCGCGCTAAGTGTTGGACTGTATCTAGCCATAGACCCAAGGACGCAGAAATGAGTCAATAGTCGATGCGAGATCAGGTGTTGTGGGGAGTGGGGTAATAGGTGTATGGCAATGGCGAGATACTCCTCATGCACCAGGCATCCTTAAGTGCAAAGGTGTTGGAAATGTCATGGAGGATGTGGAGCAACTGGGGTTTGCAGGTTGGGGAGGCTGCCGTTGTGTCATGTTTCGCATCCATGAGGATGTTAAGGTCCCCCCCAGAATTATGTAGTCAAAGTCAAGTCATCAGTATGGGTGTGTAGTGTCTGGAAAGGTTCTGGGGAGTCTACATTTGGGGTGTACATATTGGCTAATAACACCAGGCGTCCCACCAAGATCCCCTTCACTAGGACGTATTCTGCGATGTTGTGAGTATAGAGGCTGTATGGCTGAATGGTATGCTTTTGTGGATTAGAGTGCAGTACACTTTCGAATGAGTGCTGTAGCATGAGTAATAGCGGTGTGGCCCCAAGCATGAGCGAATGTGAGTTTCCGGTAAAAAGGTGATTTGGACACCATGTCTTGTACGGCATTGCAGAACCTGCTTACCCTTGCATGGGTTATGTAGGCCTCTTATGTTCCATGACAGTAGCGTGGTCTCAACAAATCGTGGCTCGGGTGTGGTGGTACCATCATAAAGTATGCTGAAGACAGTTTGACCGTGCATAATACAATAACAAACATAAACAATTTTTTAAACCCATCCCAACCTCCCACACTAAGCAATGGATAGCCCAGTAAATCCTAAACTGAACAATCCCACAAATGCAAAAAGAAAAAAACAGTGAACATTACTGTGTATACCGCTGTGGGTTGGCAATGCTACAGTGGTAGCCCATTCCATAGCCGATCGGGTCTGACAGTCAGTGGAATGAGTCAGTGTTTTGATGCAGAATAAAAGATATGGGGTTTCATTGCAGACCGGGGCAAAGAGCGGGGTAATCAGCTGCCAACATTGTCGGGAGCATGTTAATAAATGCTGGGGAGGTAAGCAAATCACCCCGAAGGAAAAAGGTCTGTGCTGGCAGTGGAGGGAACATCCGGCTGGGACGGGCCATTTTCCCATTTCAGTTTGAGGACCACATCTCAGTGTCGGAAATGGCGATGATTGGTCTGGGGGGACATCCAGGGCTGGGGCGTGGGCCCAGTGATTGGTAGGCTTGCACTACGATAAATGTGGATGTAAAGTGCTGCCTTCCTAGCATATCCGCCAGCAATTGTTCAACAAAGAGGTAATGCGGCCAGTGTTGGTGGACTCTGCCACTCCTAGGATGCGTAGATTATTGTACCTACCTCTGGCCTCGAGGTCTTCGTTCTTTATGGCTACAGACTTTAACAACTTTTCCAGTGTCTCCAAGCATTTTGTAGTCTGCGTTTCTCAATCTTCGAGACCCACCCCTCAGCGGCGTCTAATCTGGCAGTATGTCTGTCAAGTCTTTCACCCGTGTTGTCGAGGCACCCAACAAGGGCATCAAATCTGCCATCAATGGCCCTGAAGCCAGCCCTAAGTTCCACTATGATGGCTGGCCAGATGCTGGACCTCTTGCGCCCCCCCGGCGGCCATTTTGTTGCAGGGATTCTGCACATACACAGAACTATGCGCAGGAATATGGGACCTCGGGGTATAGGGGCTAAGCCTTCCTACCGCCTCAGTACCCACAATCCCAGGACCAACGAGCTATAGTGTCTCACTCTCTCACCTAAACAATCACGAAGATGCAAATGATTAGACACACCAGAACACAACACTCCCGACTCTCTCAGGAATCACGGTAACAAGACGTACCCTTTCGCTCACCAACTCGTACTTGTCCACAATAAGAATTGACAGAGACACTGATATAGTTTAAAATGTTTATTTTAACTATCGTGCTCTATAATGCAGTAGACGAGCCACTACCAGCAGCAAAACGCATAAACCTTAGCATTGTTGCAAGTCCATATATTATGAAGGGAGATGTCATCTTATATAGACAGTGGATAAAGGACTATAAGGCCTAACCACCCTCCCCTTGGTAAGAAGCAGTATTATTATATAATAGAAGATCTCTGGGCTTTGTCAGCAGATCCCATACCTTAGTGCCTAGATGGTATAGCTACATCATAGGAACTGCATGGCTCTTCTCCCTGGAAAGGTCCCTCTCCAAGTGTGTGTTAACCAAACATGCATCCACATAATATCAAAGCACGAGTTTCCAGCAGCCGCAGCTGTGTTAGCATGTTTTGTCTAGGTGCTAGGGACTGACCAGAACAGAATAACAAGCGGCAGTGTTTATCGACCTTGCTCTCAGTGTTCAGACTAAACTCCAGGAACAGGCAGAGAACGCACAAAGCAGGCGGTTCTCATGTGAAAGGCATAAACAGAGTCTTGCAAAATAAAGTCATGTAGCAACGTGCGCAAAAGCAGCATCATGGCAGCAGAGCTCATGCTAACTTAGCGATGTTAACAATGTCCCCATCAGCCATATGACACCCTCCCCTTGGCCAGGTCATAGCAAATAGATAAAATATCTAAACAGAGTTCAAAGATAAGCAGAACTAGAAACGCTTGAAAAAAGCCAAATTGGAAAAATAAAAAAATATTTCATTGAAAAATTGATTAATGCGGATTTGAAAAATCCATCAATCTCCGTGAACTTAAAAATGCAATTTGTTCCAAAAGGTCATCCCCATCGTTTGTTGCAAAGAGGGATGCCATCCAATTAAGCAGGTCGAAGGAACACACGTATTCCTCATAATCCGATGCCTCCAGGAGCATATCCGGGCAACTTGCGTGATATCCTATGAAACTCCATTGTAAGAGGCGCTGTGCAGCTGCACAGGTATTCTATTCAGCCAACACTCCAAATGCAGCCGCACCCATCAAGCAACCATCCCCAGAACAGGCCTGGTCATTGGCCAGCAATGGACCCACCAACAGATCATAATCCGGGTCTGCGCCAGACGCATTGGAGAGGCATAAATCCAAGGCCCAATAGAAAGGGCACCATCGGCAGTAGAACACAGGTTGCATGGAAGTGAAGTAGGCAAAGCGAAAAGTTAATCCATAACTTACGCCAAGCATTGCTAATGGCAAGCATCCAAAAAGTTGTTGCATTCGGTCACGGTACAGTTGCAATTGGCCGGGTCTGTGCAGTACCACATGATGGGCAGCCATTGCATAACAGGAGCAGAAGTATCAGCACGCCAGCCGCCAACGCTAGTATTAAGGGAAAGCCTCCGAAGGCGCTGGAAAAAATAGAATGGATAAAGGCCGGTATTACTCCAAAAATCGTCTGAAAAGAGGTCACAAGGCCAGATCCCACCAGTTTAAAAAAATGAGAAGGCCTTCTGTGTCAGACGAATTAAATATTTGATGTATCAGTTCCCCAAAATGAAGTGGGAGATTCGTATTCAGCAGCGACTGAATCTCACTAGATGTTCTAGCCACCTGCAATTCGAAGGTCTCTGGAGCTGAAGTGAGAGCCACTTCTTGTTGAAACAATAGTGCGTTTAGTTTGCTTAGTTTATTGAAATCTGTTTTCAAAGTTGGAATGGAAGGCCAAAGGGAACTATCTACAATCCCATGTGGGGGTGGGAAAGCACATAGCTGCAACAAGTAACACGTTGTGAAACTGTTACTATATACGGGATGCCTGCCCGTAAGCCACAGCAGTCTTGGTTATTCAAATTAAGATAACTGCCATTCGAAAGCAATGTGAGTGCGGGAATTATTGCCTGGACAGGCTTACCTTTCAAAAAACAAGCTAGATTAGGGGCGGACACGTTACACGCGCCATGCAACTTAACTTGTTTGCAAACTAAGGAATATCCTACTGTGGAATCGCACTCCTCCCCTGTAAGGAAAACTTCTGTATCCTCCCATTGACATCTGTAGGTAAAAGGCAAGGACCACAATTTGTGAATAAACGCACTCCCTAGGGGCTCAAAGCAGCCTATCTGGAAATGTTTCATGCAAGATTTAAACTGAAATAGCGAGAATGGCAGAGAAATAATGTCATGAATTAACCACACAGCTGAATCAGTCTCTGCTACAGAAAATGGTAAATGTTCTAATTGTTCAATGTGTAACAGTGTGTATGTAGCGTCTTTCATTGACATGAACCTTTGCTTATCAGTTAAGTTAAATGGCATAAACATTGCAGAAGCGTTCAAATAATCCCATGGTACTTTTCCCATTTTGAGAGTTTGCAACGTCCATGCAAATTGCATCACAGATCGCAATTGATTTTGACCATGGCATTACACAGAAACATCACTTTGAACAATATCAATAACAGATGAAACAATGTTATCTAAGGTGTAAATGCGGGAAGTCAATATATTTATGCTATTGTCGACAACTGCAAGAACTTTTTCCAAATTTGCTTTGTCAATTTGGCGCAGACGGAACGCTGCTTCCATCTGCGATAATTTCTATAATTCATTATAAGCCTCATAGATAAATCTTTTTGATCGTGGGGATTTAGGACCCAAGATAAAATCAGCCAAATTGATATTGCTCGACAAGAGAGACAGGTGTTGTTTCACTGACGACAGTGTGGAGTGTTCCAACCATTGCTGACACAATTTCCCCATTGAATACGTGGTGACTGAATGTGAATGCGGGAAACGTGGATCAGGTCTAGTTTGAGTGAAACCTTTTGTTGCATTATGAAAACGCTGTTGACAAGCATTAGAATTGGTTTGCCACAACAACCATCCTGAGGGGTCTATGTCAGAGATATTTAAATTGCTATTTTGAAACAGAGCTTGCAGGACATCGATTGTATGATTGGTGTGCTCACGCCAATTATCATACTCGGCCAATGAAGGAATGGAAGGAATATTAAAATTTTTGGCAGTAGCCAAGCCAAAACAAGTAGTTTGTTGCACCATATCATTTCAAAACAATATTTGAGTCAGAATGAGACATGCACGATGCAAAGCTTCGGTTCCCTGTACCTGCCAAGCTTTGGTGCCCCAAATCGATTTTAAATCAATGGTATTCCTCCAGTGTTCGTAACCATGTAAGGCCAAATCGGTCCTAAATGAATTCGAATAAATCAACTTTGTGTGAGTCAACATAAATTTAGATTGAGATGGCAATTTTAACTTATAGAAATAGAACTCTGGATTGGACGTATTGTAATTTGAAAAGTAGGTGAACTTATTCCGGGGACCTTCGCTGTAAGTGAGTTGGGCATTGTTCCCACTGTGTAAAATTAAAAACAGGTCTCAACGTGTTTGTTTTATGCAAGAAATGATGGCCATAATGTTGGAAACAGAATAAATCAGCATAATTAGCAGAATTTAAATATAAATCTTCAGCATCAAAAGCAGCATAATACTTTAAATCAGAAAACAATGAATACACCGCTTGTACATCCCAATCATCAGAATGTATGTCCTGTGTTACCACATCTCCTAGGGAAACGCAAAACAAACACGTATGGAATCTTGAGAACCTCTGTCGGGCCATGGATTTCGAATGCTACTTTATCCCAAACGATGCCATCAGCAACAGGGAATGCTGAAATGTTCACGAGGGCTTGATCACGTTTCATGATATGGGACGATGTATGGGGAGCCAGAATTCCATCAACCAACTTTACAGCAGAGCGTTCTGGCAAAAAATGGCCATTGATTAGCAAGAAGAACACTGTCACAAACCCAATCGACATGAATAGGAAAATCAGTATAAGCACCAGCCAAATGTAGGTCCAGGGTGGGACCAGGTAAGTCTTCTTGAACCAGGAGATGAAAATACTGGTTTGCGTCGGTGGAGTTGTCACAGTTAATGACGAAGAGGAAAAGTCATAAGAGAAGCTTGTACGGTCCCCAAAATAACCGCTTGCTCCCACGTTCATTAACGGAGGCAGTGTAGCCACAGCTTGATGATGTAAAGGACTGTCCGGTACTTCAATATGGCAGGCATCTGCAGGATAAGCATACTTGACGTCTGCGTTGGAGGCGGATGATGGCACAACAGGCAGAAAGTCAATAGAAGTCTCCATCTCACCCTCTACGACACGGGCATTAGTCGAAGAGGCTGAAGCCATCGGATTCAGGGAAATAGCTTTACTTGAAATACTGGGAGTCACACTATTCAGAATCGGCCACATGGTGTAGTTTGACATTGTCAATTGAAATATATCTGTTTTCTTTGCGACCAGGCAAAGGAGGTAGTATCACCGTAAGAGTACCCTTCAATCCAAGAACTGGGACCGGTGCACGATAAGAGGGACCAAATTATTTTTTGTTCTCCAGCTTTTCTCGTACCAGATCTCCAATCTTAGGAAGCCAGCCGGCGACTGGAATCAGCATTGCTGTTTCATTGTAAGAGGGTAAATGTTCTGTAGCAAATCTGTCACAGGTATTTTGTAGGTCCTGTAACACAGTAGAATGGCTTACTATGTCAAATGTTGGGGCTGCCGCCACAGCGTCTAGACCATCAAGGTCTGGCACAAACATTTTAATGCCAAAGAGCATTTTGTATGGGGTCCGTCCGCCCACCCAGAGATCATCTCGGGAGATCATTAAGTGCACGTTGAACTCCATAAAAATGGGCCAGCCAGTTCCTGCCAGTACCTAGGACTAACCCTGGGCGGAGTTCGGAACTCTGCGAAGTGCACAAAAAACTCTGCCGCACTACGCGGAGCACCGCGAGCGGTGGAGTTTCTTTAGATAAATGTAGTTCACGGTGATTGTCAGTGCCAGGTGTTTGTCCGCACTGTGCAATCATCGCGAACGACATCATGCACAGCGCAAGCAGGCGCTGCTTCTTTTCTGCCGCTCAAGTAGATTTTTCTCAACGCGAGCGGGCGGTTTCTCAAAGCGACAGGTCGCGAGCATGCGCGACCACTAGCAATGAGAAATCTGACTGCCCGCGTTAAGAAATCTCGCCGGGAGGTTGATTTTCCACGCTCGCACTCGCCAACTTGATGTTGACGATCGCAAACGAGGGAAAATCTCGCCGGTAGGTGGATTTTCCTCACTCGCGCTCGCCAACTTGACATTGACGAACGCGAGCGAGGAAAAAAACTCTGCAACGCGAAGCGGAGTCTTTCAGAACTCTGCGAGCTCCGCGTAACGCCCAGACTTACCTAAGACTCTAGCTGTCAAAGATTGCTTTACAAAGATTCGCTCCACTATATAATTGCCCTCAGGCCTGTATGGAGACGAAAACTGCACCAGCACCCCCAAAGACTTCATCGCGTCCTTGTACTCCTTAGTGGCCAATGCTGGACCTTGGTCTGAATGGAAGGTGCCACAGGCAAACGTCCCGACAAAGACACCCAAACCTCTAATGACATTTCGAGCTTCAGCACTGCATTGTGGCCAAACCCATAGGAATCTAGTGCACGAATCAACTGCAACAAAAATCTATTTATATGCAGTATCTGAAGTCAATGGACCGCAGTGATCAAGGAATACACAGCCGAATGGCTGATTTGAAATATAAAGCTGTGTTTGTGGTGGACGTGAAACCGTAGATGGTTTAATTTGCTGACAAATGTCACAAGCAAGCACATAATTACAGGTTTGTCTATATAAACCACGCCACGAATAACGTTGCTGTAAAATAGAAACAGTCGCAGACACTCCGGCATATGCAGAAGCCATGCCTTCATGTGCAGCTACGATCAAAGGAGGCCTGCGGTCCATGTTGGGAATCAGCTGATCCCCAACAGACGGTATTGTAGCATAAGGAACTTGTTTGGCTGACAAATAATAAGAATACTTAGAAGGGAAACCCTGTGGGTAATCTGTTCCATCCTTCGTAGCAGCTAGCTGCCAGAATTTCATTATCTATTTAAGTCATGGACCTTATAACTGCTGCTACTGAACACGTGGCTACTGCAGATTTGGCTGCCTCGTCAGCCAAAGAATTTCCAACAGCATATGCTCCCACACGCTGATGGCCAAGAGTATAACCTGTGTGAGTGGCAGACGTTCTTTAAGTTCCACCACTCAAACCCAAAGCGTTTTATGCTTTATTGCTCTGCCCTTGGAGTCTCGATAATCATTTTGAGACCAAAAGAATAAGTTGTCATTAAACGACTGGACACAGTAGTAAGAATCACACACAATAAGAGTGTTCACATTAGGATCAGCGAACTCTAGAGCTAAAACAAGAGTACGCAGCTCCGCCAATTGTGCCATACAGTTCCCAAGTGCCTGTGTATGCACAATGGAAGACTTTCACCATTTACCATCGAACCAGACACAATAGCGCAAGCCGCTGAATAAGCATGTTTGGACCCGATGGCGGGTTGAGCCGAGCCGTCGGTATAAATGATACATTTGTACTGATCCAAAGGAAGTAACGACAATGGAGGAGGATGAACATGTTCATACTTTAAAAACTCCTGTGTCTGCAGAGCGGGATCAAAGATAAACGTGACATCAGCCGATGTCAAAGAAGTAGCCCATTGTATCCAACAGGGATGTAAAGCTTTAGAATGTGGTACACTCGCCTTCGTCACTGCCTCTAAAGCAGGTATAGGCGAAATCACAAGAATGCGTTTTCCCTACACCAGCGATCGTTCTTTCAGAATCGCCATTTGGACAGCAGGCAAAATTTTCTCAACAGTGGAGAAATGCATTTCCTCAAATGTGTACAAATGTGAATTGTTTGCAATTGGTTCTGTGTCACCTTCGTTGAACATTAAGTATGTGAAACCTACCGTCCCCGGCACAATTCGTATGACAAGGTTCATAGAATTATCACGCGTCAACAAGAAGTTGGACACTAGCAGATCAGACTGCAAAGACTGAAGAATAGAGGTATGTTCCGGAAGCCAACTGGCAGAAGAATATGAGGGTTGTATCAATGCATAAAGCGGTTTGATACGCTGGGCATAATCCGGAATATATGTCCTACCGAAATTCAAGAATCCCAGCAAATATTGAAGTTTTTTCAGAGGAGATGAAGCTTGTAATTGTGCACATTTCTCCAGAAAATGGGGGGGCAACCCCCTACCTTCGTTATTGAGCTCGTAGCCCAAGAAGAGCACCACTAAACAAGCGATGTGTGATTTAGCAAAATTAAATTTATGCCCAAAGTCCGCAAATGACAGAATAATCTGATCCACGCGGACTAGATGCGGAATCAGTTCGTCATCCATCAGATAAATATCATCGACGTACGACAATGCATCTGGGCCAATGCTGTGTAACAAAGACACAACACGTGCCGCAAAAGCCCCAGGGCTGCTCTTATAGCCCATAAGCAAACGCATAAATCTTTTCTGGTTGCCGACCGAGCTAAATGCGGTCAAATCATTGGCTCTCTTGAGCCAAATTGTGCCTCTAAAAACCATTGGATATATCTAGTGTCATCTTATAATTTTTTACAAACAATATTATTCACTAATGCAGAGCTGTGTGTGTTCTGTACTGCAAATGTACGAACATGACTATTCAAATTTGGATAATCGAATACAATGCGATTCGAACCATCCGGTTTCAAAATCGGAAAAAGAGGATTATTCATGGGTGATACACAGGGTTCAATTACACCTTGATATTCCAATTGGGACAGACGGAAGCTTTAGCCTCTCGTCTGATTGGATATTGTGGTTGGGGCTGCGGCGTAGAGCGTAAAGGTATTACATGTGCAGGCGAATCTCTATCCCAGCCCACTTGATATGATACACCACCAGGGCCAGGGCTAATGCCCAGTCCGATGCGTAACTCAGGGACGTAACTCAGAAGTATCACGTCCTCCCCTCGAGAAGAAGCCAGAACAAATGGTGGAGGCCAATCCGTCTCTGCCAAAAAAATGTCATACAAGGACGTGAGATTTTCCCAGAAAACCGCACTAATTGTACGTTGTATATCACCTTCAATCTGGAGGACTATTTCATAAAGTCTACCCAGGGGTGCAACTCGTGTGTCAGCTGTTTCTACTGTAATGAATGTATCAGTTGCTCTCGCCTCCAGACAGGGACGCAGTGCCTCCTGCACTATGGTAACTTCCGCCACGCTGTCGAGGAGTGTCACTGCCCATGTCCAATCTAGGAGTAGCGTTCTCACCGTCTGAGGCATACTTCGCTGTCAAAGTGGCAACCTTCTTCTTTTGATACGGGGTCTAAAACGACGTAGTCCCTCTTGTTTGGCTTTGACGTCAAACTGGCATGGTTGATCTCATCCCTGCTGAGCGGTCGAGCCTTTGCCGTGATCCTGGCACTCTCCAGCACCGCCTTGCGAATCCGATGGTTCCTGTAAAGAGTCAGGAGAGTGCTGATCAGGGACTTGAAATCTATCCGGAGTCTTAATTTTTGCGCAGTCGCGCAAATCATAAGTATGCTCAGAAGTCTCAGGTGTCGGTGAACCAGCATGCGAACCCTGCTTCTGTTGTTGCTGCCTCTGTTTTTTACCCCAGTTCTTTTTAGGAAAGAACGGGTGCCCATTCTTCTCAGTTTGGGCTTTTTGTTTTGTTTGAGTTTGAGTAAAAGGCTTAATTCCCAGACTATTGCACCCTAAGGTTTTATAAGCTTTAGCAATAATCTTTGCCACTTCACGCTGTTTGTCTGCATCAGCAACAGCCTCCAAGCGCTGAGCCACTTGTAAGCTCACAGCTTCACCTTTCACATTAGCAAGGATCATATCGCAAACAATGTCGAACACCCCCACCAGTCTCATTCCCAACTCCAGGGCCGATTCTGCTCCGTGTTCATCCTGAACACGTTTTATCACAGAAGGGAGAATGGTCATTGAGGGGGTGCCAAAACACATTGAATACAAAGCTGCAAACACTCTACCCCAAGTGTTACAATCAGCTAACTCGGGAACAAGGCCTTTAGATAAGCTCATAGTCAAGATCCTTTGTTTCTCAACAGGGGTGGTATTTGGAAAAACAGCTTTGAGTTGCCCAAATTTTTCAGCAAGCCAGTAAGGAAGTTCATCCTTATTTTGTGGACGTTTGCCCATCACTGAATTAATCATGAGGGGACTTATAACCAGACCACCATGTCCAGGCGGTTGTGCAGCAATTCCAGGTGGTGCCAGGTGGTGCCACCTGTATGTTGCGAGACATGAACTGTATAGCAGCCCTATATACACGTATTAACGATGTATGTAATACGCGTAGCTCTGCGACAGTAACATTAAGGTAATTTGGATGTGGGGTATACCCAGCCAAAACGGGCCACGTGGCCCCGTCAATCGATTAGGGGTCTAAATGGACCACTGTCATAGGGTTCCATTAAACCATATGGTATGTTACCAAGCTGTCAACGGAACTTCAAGAGATCTATGAGGTCGATAATTCTGCGGAAGCGCAGTGGCAGTATATTCGTGAAAGAAATTATCATTTCCATCGACCGCCGGAAAGGTGACCCAAGAATAAAATACCTCGAAGCGGTGAGCTGCATCCGCCTCAACAACAAAAATGAGAGCAGCACCAGCATTAGGGACTCCATGTTGTGTCAAATAAGCTGTGACTGGAGTGCGGTTTGGAGCCGTAATGGTGACCGCCATAATGAAAAGAATATTAAAACAACCCACGAGAGGCAGAGCAACGGGTAAGAGAAAGAGAAAGACCTTTTAAAATTCAAGCTTGAAAAACCTATAAAAATTCATATATAGGAGGCTACACCGTCACAACCATCTCCGGAAACAGAAGTGAAGGGATTGTGAACAAGCACAAGCACCACTCAGGAGTCCCACAGGTAAGTACCAGACTAAACGTTGGTGGTGCCATGTTGCAGGGATTCTGCACATACATAGAACTATGCGCAGGAATACCAGACCTCGGTGTACAGGGGCTAAGCCTTCCTACCGCCTCAGTACCCACAATCCCAGAACCGACTAGCTATAGTGTCTCACTCGCTCTCCTAAACAATCACGAAGATGCAAATGATCAGACACTCCAGAACACAACACTACCGACTCTCTCAGGAATCGTGGTAACAAGACGCACCCTTTTGCTCACCCATTCGTACTTGTCCACAATAAGAATTGACAGAGACACTGATATAGTTTAAAATGTTTATTTTAACTATTGTGCTCTATAATGCAGTATATGAGCCACTACCAGCAGCAAAACGCATAAACCTAAAACAGTTAGCATTGTTGCAAGTCCATATATTATAAAGGGAGATGTCATCTTATATAGACAGTGGATAAAGGACTATAAGGTCTAACCACCCTCCCCTTGGTAAGAAGCAGTATTATTATATAATAGAAGATCTCTGGGCTTTATCAGCAGACCCCATACCTTAGAGCCTAGATGGTATGTCTACATCATAGAAACTGCATGGCTCTTCTCCCTGGAAAGGTCCCTCTCTTAGTGTGTTTTAACCAAACATGCATCCCCATAATATCAAAGCACGAGTTTCCAGCAGCCACAGCTGTGTTAGCATGTTTTGTCTAGGTGCTAGGGACTGACCAGAACAGAATAACAAGGGGCAGTGTTTATCGACCTTGCTCACAGTGTTCAGACTAAACTCCAGGAACAGGCAGAGATTGCGCGAAGCAGGCGGTTCTCATGTGAAAGGCATAAACAGAGTCTTGCAAAATAAAGTCATGTAGCAACGTGCGCAAAAGCAGCATCATGGCAGCAGAGCTCATGCTAACTTAGCGATGTCGACAATGTACCCATCAGCCATATGACAATGTGTGCTGGGTCAGTGGGGTCGGCTTGCCTGGGTTTATCGAAGGTGAGCTTTCTTTGTTTGGGATCCCATTGTACCATAGCTGGGGCTTGATGGAGAGGGTCACCACCGTGTTAGGGACTGTCCCATAGCAGTATACTCCAGAAGGATGATTTAATCACAGCGTTGCGGGAAGATGGAGTTAGGGAGTCAGTGTAGGCAGAGAGTACCAAGGGCGTCCCCAAGTGATTGCACCCGAAACAGACACCAGTAGGGCCCAAGGGGAAAGGAAGGTCTGTGTGTGACAGGAGTGGAAAGACATCCCGTACTGCTGTGGGGATGTGGTCAGAGTAGGCAGTGGTATGCAGCTGGTAGTAATTTGCAGATCTGCCCCAGCGAAAGAAAATTATCTTGGCCTTAAAGCATTGTAGATTCTCTAGCGGTCACTGAGTTGTGGGCCAGGAGTAGGCATCCGTTTTGGGCCAGAACTAGCATGTCCAATCTCAGGCGTTAAAGCTCACAGCACTGCAGTGAAGATTGTCTCCTTGTTTAGCAGCGGTGCCAGCTCCCCCAGGCAATCTGGGCTCACAGCGCTGAGAGCAAACGCCGGGCCCATGTGGAGGCTGTGAAGAGAAGTTGACAGGCCTGGCAGCAAAGGACCTCAGTGGGCACACAAATTAGTATGATGCAGCAGTCTCTGGGAGAGGAAGGGAACAACCGATTCCATCATCCTTTGAAAAATTTGCAGTGCAAATGTTGTTGGGCATGCATCGGAAATGGATGGTGGTACGTGAGGCCTCCGGTGTCGGCGCGGTCCCAGCACAGTGAGGCATGCACCACAATACCTCGTAACAGCAGGCGAATGATTTGGTAAGCCAAGGGGCAGAAGAGAGATGTCCAGTCGGCCAGTGAGAGAGGGGGGTGACCCAGCGAGGCCCGGCGACATCTGTACCTCTCAGCCTCACCCATGGCCCCTGCCGCCAAGGGACCTCCGAGGTAAGGCTGCTCTTATGTGTGGTGCGCTGCGTTCTTAAACATCCATTTTTGAGGGCACAGCTGAGGTTTTGCTGTTGTCCGGTAACTGGTCTAGATCATAAGGGATGGATTTTGGGACTCATTTCAGCTGATTTCTGGGCTGAGCCGCCCCCAACATAAATCATTAAAAAGAATTGTTAGACACTAAAGTGGTATATATTATAAACATGGGGACCCCACCATTTTTGAGAACCTGGGGTAATAAATCGTTTGGAAAAAACAGTGGTTCACTTGGGCCAATTGGTCTCAAGAGTGTTTAAAAACACCTAGGGTCTTAGGGAAATTTTAGAAGACCAAACATTACATAATACACCAACAGCAAGTATACAAGCAGGACACTACTTATAGTTGTAATGCAATTAATGTATTTAGTGTAGATTACTGAAACATTTTTTCTGTGTATATTATATTCTAGTGCTCACAAATAAGTGAAGGAAACGTGCAATGGTAAGTGAGATTGTTAAAACATGCATCAATTCAAAACAACAAGATGTTAGACTCCTTTAAGCATTTTTTATATAATAAAGAGGGAGTCATGTTGATCTGTGGTCGACAGTGTTTCGATCTCATTGAATAGAGATCATCATGAGGACAAGGTATGTGAGCACCTAGTATCGGCAAGATAAAAACAACAACACTTGGGTCAAGAAATGGGGAACCCGATGGAACATGCATAATTATTGAGTATTAATCATTTAACACTTGCTTAGTGGGTGAATTATGATTTATACAATTGCTATGATCTTAGTTATTGGGAGAAAAAACAAGGAACAAGGAGGGACAAAGGCTTGACCCTGCAAGACAGAAAAGGAAGACGTGGAGAGGTGGGCGTCTTTGCTAGAAGACCCAAGAAACATAGGGGCATATTTACAAGGGAAGTGGCAGAGTGAGGAGTTAGCCTTCCTGGCTAAGGGTGTGTGCGTGTAGGGGAAGATTGTTTATGTACAGGAAGGTCCCCCTTCCAGCACATAGACAATCTTGAAATGCTGTTTTGTAACTTCTATGGGTGCTGCTTAATGCAGCACACATAGAAGTTGCAAAATGGCATTTTGAAAAAATTGGCCTTTTGCTGTTTTCATGTGTGCTGCACAATGTAGCACACATGAAAATAGCAAAAACGAGGAGAAATGAAACATTTCTCCTCATTGCGCCAGGGTGAGACCAAGTTTTCCCTGGTCTTAATTCTGGCGCTGCCTCCTATTTACGCCTCCCTTGTAAATAGGGGCAGCGTCAGAATCAATGGGTGCTGCGGTGGAATACCCATGGCAACACCCATTGCCCTCCCCTTTCACGCTAAGCATAGCGTGAAAGGGGGCCTTATTTACAAGGCAGCGTTAAGCCATGGTAAGTGGTTTAACGCTGCCTTGTAAATAAGGCGAAGCCACTATCACCACAGGAACGTCGTAAAAAGTGACGTTCCCGTGGCGATAGGGGCTTGTAAATATGCCCCATAGTTCCAGGGGGCTGAAGGTAAACACTCAATTCATGTACCTTAAGGGAACTTCAGGGATTCCGCGAAAGGTGCTGTCAGTCGCTTTGCAAATTAGAAGGGAGCCGTAATCTCAAGCCTTGAATTATGCTTAGGAAAGAAGACATATGGAGTTACATCCCCCTCCTAGAGTTAATTGCGGTGCTCAGAGAAAAAAAGGGGAAAAAAATCACTTATTGCATGGCTGGAGGCGCTGACTCCCCCAAGGGATCCGGAACTGAAAGTGGATAGGCACGGGATGCCTTATCTGTGATCGCTGCTCGGTGAGCTAGCGAGCCGGAGACCTACGGTTAAAGGAACCGGGAGTAAACAGTGGCATTTATTATTCCCACTCCAATCTAAACCAAGTTGAGGAAGGAATTGGACACTAAAGTGGTACCATTTACTATTCCCACTTTAATCTTATCCAATTTGGGAAAGGCGTTGGATACTAAAGTGATGATATTTACTATTCATACTCCAATCTAAACCAATTTGGGGAAGGCGTTGGACACTAAAAGGGTGACATTTACTTTTCCCACTCCAATTTAAACCAATTTAGGGAAGGTGTTGAGCACTAAGGGGTGACATTTACTATTCCCACTACAATCTAAACAATTTGGGGAAGGCTTTGAACACTAATTGGATGACATTTACGATTCCCACTCAAATCCAACAATACTGGGGGGAGCTGCTGGACACTAAAGGGGTGTCATTTACTATTCCCACTCCAATTTAAACCAATTTGTGAAGGTGTTACACACTAATGGGGTGACATTTACTATCCCCACTTCAATCCAAACCAATTGGTGGAAGGTGTTAGACACTAAAGGGGAGCCATTTACTGTTCCCACTCCAGTCTAAACTAATTTGGGGTAAGGTGTTGGACAGTAAAGGGGTGACATTTACTGTTTCTACTCAAATCTACGGCTATTTGAAAAAGGTGTTGGGGGCTAAAGAGGTGGAATTTACAATGCACTTCAATAAAACACATTTTAAACAGATAATGCAAATTAAAAAATGTAAATACACAATCAATACTCCATACTCATACACAATTTGTTTTAATATAAAATTACATTCAATTTAGTCTTCAAACACACTAACCAAAACTGCAAACACACACTCACACATATATGTATATATATACATATATATATAAATATAGTAATTTAAATAGTATTAATAATTAACAGATTTTTTATTCATATATTACCATTAGTAAACTTTAAACCATAAATTAACAAATAAACAAGTATTCCAAAATTAAGAATTATACAATATAAAAATATTTAAATACATTTTGAAGCCAAATTACGATCTTGGCGGTCGGAGCGCAAACCGGCCGGTCATTCTGACGCGGTTCTGACCGGCTCTCAGAGTCCTCCGGCCTCTCGGACCCGCACTGTAATCCTCTATGGACGGTGATTCCGACAGCCTTTCCGACATGGAAAGACTGTCAGAAAGTGACTTTGGGGGCCCCTAACAGGGCCCCCTTGCCTCTGCGGCCTACGGTTGTTGGCGGAGGGGGTACCTAGTGTGCCCCCCTGTAAATTCCTGCACTGTGTTGCAGGCACCATGGGGTGCCTGAAACAGGGTGCAGGGTTTTACACACACACCCATTTCTTCATGGGTGTCAAATCCCATCAGAGGAAGCCCTGTTCTTGAACACTGTCACACGCGGTACTGTAAACGCGCGAAAAAGAGGGAATGAACTACAATTTCCTTCAGCTTTGGAGAACCGGAAGTGACGCATGGACGTTCACACGTCGTCCTGAAGGGTGGATAATCCCTTCCGGATCAGAAGACGCTGCCGATTATTCCTTGTTCCGTGGTGGCGAACGAACGAGGGAGAACTCCTGTTTCAGAGTGGTAAGGGTGCTAGTAGCACCACACAAGACTTCCTCTCTTCCTTTATAGTGCGGCTTGCACTTTCCTGATTTGTTTTCGCATTGAAGTTTGAAACGGCTGTATTTCATATTGGGCTCGATCACTAGGAGACACTTAGTTTTGCCTTCGCATGCCCTTCCCGTTGGTGAGTTGCATCCTCTAGCTCGTGCGTGAAAGCGATTTACTGTTTCAAGTTTCCAGAGGTAGCGTATTTCCATGATGGTAATGGAGCAGTTATAACTTTGGAATTCCACTGCTGAGTAGCCAGGACGTTCGTTGGTTGCATTATTACTGGCTATAATGATACTTATGGAGAGAAATAAGTAAATGCCGGTCACATCAATGTATTGAGCACGTTTTGTTGTTTCTTTTGCCTTCTAACAGGGGGTTGTGTATGGACTAATGAGTGAGCTTTGCTCCACCTCCCCTGTGACGACAGGCTTTACAGAACCAAGGGTAGGTAGGAAGTAGAGAGAGATAAGAAAGAGTGTTTATAGTAATTAGCTTGGTTTATACTAATGGTTCTTTCTCTCCTCACAGCTTTCTATAGCATCCTATACACAATGCTTTTCAACTCTTGCTCATATAGTGGAAACGTATTTTAATTTACAGGTACATTTTGTGTATGCTTGTTCTAGACCTTGTATTTAGAGGGAATGCTTAATGCGGAGTATTAGATTGTGTCTGTTTTTTGTTGCAGATCTCCCTCCCTGCTGAACACTACCTTTCCTTCCCCCACTTAATCACTTCAATCGTCTACAATAGCAAGTCAGACTTGAAGCTATTGAGAGGTGGACCATTATCAGCATCACCCCAATCCCGAGGACAAGGACCAGGACAGAATAATCGGCCCGAGAATTGGTGTCCTCCTGGTTGGGTTGATGCGTAATGGCCACCTTAGAGGATGTGGCGGCGTTGACCACAGTACAAACGGAGTTAGCGGCATCACGGGCTGAAACCGCGGCTCTACAAGTTAGAGTGGAACGCATGAATAGAAACCCTTTTGATGTAGGTAGTGGGTCACAGTCAACCGCTAGTCTTTTAGTGGTAGAGATGCCTACTTTTGTGCCTTTAGCACCTCCTAATAGATTCCATGGAGACCCTCACAAGGTACAGATTTTTCTTACGCAAATACTTTTGCACTTCTCCTGTAAAGCCAAAGCTTTTAGCACTAACCAATTAAGAGTGGCTTTCTTGATTTTGTACTTAGCAGGGGAGGCGGCTCAGTGGGCAGTTCCTTTGGTTGGAGGTCATGACCCGTTGCTATATGATTGGGAAGCATTTTTAGTAGAATTCGAAAAGGTCTTTAATCAACATGCGGCGTCTGGAACCGCTGATAAGGAATTATTAGAATTGAGACAGGGGAGCAAGGATTTACTTACCTATCTAAATGCCTTTAGGAGGTTGGTAGCAGAGACCAGTTGGCCCAGATCAAAACAAGCTTCAGTGTTCTATCAGGGACTTAAAGACGATTTAAAAGACGTAATCGCTCAAATAGATCCACAGCCAACAACATGTGAGGATCTCATTGAACTTGCATTACGTTTGGACCACCGAATGAATGAATGAAAAGGAGACAGCAAAAGAAGAGACCATCAGTATCCTCGGTTTGAATGCCAGAAACCCGCCAAACAAAACACTGCCCAAACACCGGAACCCATGAAAATAAGCACAGTGCGGGCACCTCTGTTTCAAAAAGAAAGAGAATCCAGATGCAGAAAAGGGTTGTGTTTATACTGCGGCAAGAAGGGACATTTTAAGAGATTGCTTGATGAAACCTAGAAATTCACGGACAAGCTACGGATCATCTACGGCGGTTGCTGTGGAGAAGGTGATGGAAAACTAGAGCTCTCGAGAATAGGAAAAGGAATACACTCGAGCAGAATAAACATCTCTTCCATTAAAGACACAAAGGCTACAAGACAAGATCATCTTTATATTTCTCTGAGCATTTGTATTCAAAACATATGGACACTGGTACAAGCCATGATACATTCCGGGGCTACTGGATGTTTCATGGATGCGTCAGAAGCACAATAATTGGGAGTACCTCTCGTATCTAAGAAGACGCCAGAAGAGGTCTACGCGGTGGATGGGAAGTTGTTGGATTCAGGACCAATTTGTTATACTACGGAAGACCTCCCGGTACTTCATGGATTGCATCATTCTGAGACATTGTCATTTAGTATTATTCAGGCTCCGCAGTATGGAATCATCTTGGGGTTACCCTGGCTACAGAAACATAATTCAGAGATCAACTGGACGGAAAAAACAGTACGGATGTGTTCCAATTATTGTGGGCTACATTGTCTGCATCCGGTAAGTAAACCTGCGCTAGTGCTAGCCACCCAGCACAGTATTGCTTCATCAGCAGAACAAGACATATGTCTACCTAAACAATATCAGGACTATGAACAGGTATTCAGTGATCGAATGTCCGAAGTCTTGCCTCCACTTTGACAGTATGACTGTCAGATCGATTTGGTACCAAGGGGGATAGTGCCGTGTGGTAGAGTATACGCTCTTACGGAGCCAGAAAATGAACACCTGCGTTTGTATCTTGAGAAATATTTGGAGTTGGGGTTTATTCGTCATTCTAAATCCCCAGCGGCATTGCCTTTATTCTTTATTCCGAAAGCAAATGTGGACCTTTGTACCTGTATAGACTTCAGGGCCTTGAACACCATCATCATCAAGAACCGGTATCCTCTACCTCTGATTCGAGTACTCTTGGAACAAGTCAACAAGGCTGTGATCTAAACCAAACTGGACCTTAAGGGAGCCTACCACTTAGTGAGAATGAGAGAGGGAGACGAGTGGAAAACAGCGTTCAAAACCCGCTATGGATTGTACAAATAAAGGGTAATGCCTTTTGGATTGTGCAATGCCCCCGCAGCGTTCCAATTCTTCCTCAATGATGCACTACAAGAATACCTCGACAGATATGTAGTCGTATATATTGATGACATCCTGATATATTCGGAATCTGAGACACTATATGTACAACATGTCAGAGCAGTGTTGCACACATTGCAAAAACATTTCTTGTTCTGTAAATTGATGAAATGTGAACTTCACGTTACTACAGTGGAATTTCTAGTGGTTATGTTAACTCCTTATGGACAAGAAATGGCAGAACGCAAGGTACAGGCAGTAAAGGAGTGGCCACGTCCTCAAACTGTGAGGGATGTGCAGTGTTTCTTCGGCTTTGCCAACTTTTACAGACGTTTTATCAGTCAGTTCTTGAACATGGTGTCTCCCATCACAAAATTGTTAAGGAAGAAGATGACCTTCCAGTGGACCGAAAAAGCACAACATGCATTCGAAGAACTCAAAAAGGCTTTTACGACGGCTCCGGTGCTGGTTTATGCGGATCCTGAGAGACCCTTCATAGTGGAGGCCGACGCATCGGAAGTGGCGATAGTTGCGGTGCACTCCCAACGTCACATAACCACGGGTCAAATGCACCCAGTGGCCTACATGTCCACAAAGCTGAACAAAGCTGAAAGGAACTATACCATCGTGAAAAAGAAGTGCTTGCAATTAAGGATGCATTTTCTGAATGGAGACATTGATTGATGGGAGCCAAACACCAAGTCACTGTGTTCACCGATCATCGCAACCTACAATGCATGAGGGCAGCAAGACATCTGACTCCGCGACAATTGCGATGGATGTTGTTTTTCACAGAATATAACTTTATAGTAACCTACAGACCTGGAAGTGAGAACCGAAAAGCAGACGCTTTCACTAGACAGGATACCATCAAAGGCATGGAAGAAAAACCTGAAAGAGCCATTATTGATCCCCAACGAGTATTGTGCATCATCCAATCCAACTCCTTTTTAGAGAAAGTGGTTAGAGGGCTGCAAACAATTACTTGGAAGACCTGGATAAAAAGACATCTAGAATGGCAGCAGAAACAAGGTATCCCTATTTGGGGACAACAAATCTTACTACCCACTAGAGAATTAAGAAAACAAGCATTCAGTTGGTGTCATGAGTTACCCAGCACTGGTCATAATGGGGTTGAGAAAACCAGAGACAGGATCCTCCGTCAGTTCTGGTAGCCAAGCTTGCGCTTGGATGCATTCACGTGGGTCAGGAAATGCGAGGTGTGTGCGCAAATGAAGAATGACACTACAAAAAGACATGGGTTACTTCATCCTCTCTCTACTCCAGAAAGACCGTGGGAAAATATATCCTTGGACTTTATAGTAGGACTACCCAAAGACCAAGGTTGCACCACTATTCTGGTAGTAGTGGATTACCTGACCAAAATGGGGCACTTCATAACATGCAAACAAGTCCCAACTGCAGGTCAAGTTGCTCAGTTGTTACTGGCAAATATTGTGTGATTGCATGGCCTGCCAAGAGTAATAGTCTCCAATAGGGGAACACAATTTACGGCTAGTTTTCGGAAGGTTTGGTGTTCCGCTTTGCACATTTCATCAGCTCTGTCTAACAGTTTTCACCCTCAGACTGATGGACAAATGGAGAGGTTGAATCAGACACTCAAGCAGTATCTTAGATGTTATGTAGACCGGAATACAGAGGCTTGGGTAGATTGTTTATGGCTGGCAGAGATTGCATATAATAGTGCCACACACTCCTTCACACACACTTCTCCCTATCACTGTACATATGGCTTTCACCCACGCTTTATTCCCTTGGTACATCCTTCAGAAGCTCACAAAGTACCAGATGTACAAGACAGAATCACAAAAATACAAAGAAACTTGAAAGAAACACAAGAACACCTGAGAAAGGCTAAACTCACATATAAGAAACAAGCAGATAAGCACAGACGGCCCGAAATCAGGTACACAAAAGGGGACAGAGTGTGGTTGTCCACAAAAAACATTCGATTTAAAAAATACAGTGTGTTTAGCCCAAAATTCATTGGGCCATATAGAGTGGTGAAACATATTAATCTAGTGGCAGTACAGCTAGCACTGGCCTTCCAGTTTATGTATACATCCAGTTTTCCATGTGTCCTTATTGAAACCCTCCAACTCTCCTGTTAAGAAAAAGCCAGATCTAATTTGAGTTAATGAGGAAAGAGAATATGTAGTCAAAGGAATCCTAGATTCAAAAATCAAACACCGAAAGTTGTGGTATCTGATAGCCTGGAAAGGTTATGGGCCAGAAGAGAACTCCTGGGAACCTGCTTCGGGAGTACATGCTTCCAGGTTAACGGGCTTGTTCCATTTACGTAATCCGCAGGAACCATGTCTGTGTCAGTGTTCTTCTGGGAAGGAATGTACTGTCAAATCCCATCAGAGGAAGCCCCGTTCTTGAACAGTCATGCGCGGTACTGTAAACGCGCGAATAAGAGGAAATGAACTACAATTCGCATCAGCTCTCGAGAACCGGAAGTGACGCATGGACATTCACACGTCATCCTGAAGGGTTGATAATGGTGAGTTGCATCCTGTAGCTCGTGCGGGAAAGGGATTTACCATTTCAAGCTTCCAGAGGTAGTGTATTTCCATGATGGTAATGGAGCAGTTATAGCTTGGGAATTCCACTGCTGAGTAGCCAGGACGTTCGTTGGTTGCATTATTACTGGCTATAATGATACTTATGGAGAGAAATAAGTAAATGTCGGTCACATCAATGTATTGAGCACATTTTGTTGTTTCTTTTGCCTTCTGACAGGGGGTTGCGTACGGACTAATGAGTGAGCTTTGCTCCACCTCCCCTGTGACGATAGGCTTCACAGACCCAAGGGTAGGTAGGAAGTAGAGAGAGATAAGAAAGAGTGTTTATGGTAATTAGCTTGGTTTATACTAATGGTTCTTTCTCTCCTCACAGCTTTCTATAGCATCCTATACACAATGCTTTTCAACTCTTGCTCATAAAGTGGAAACGTATTTTAATTTACAGGTACATTTTGTGTATGCTTGTTCTAGACCTTGTATTTAGAGAGAATGCTTAATACTGACTATTAGATTGTGTCTGTTTTTTGTTGCAGATCTGCCTCCCTTCTGAACCCTACCTTTCCATCCCCCGCTTAATCACTTCAATCGTCTGTGCTACAATAGCAAGTCAGACTTGAAGCTATTGAGAGGTGGACCATTATCAGCATCACCCCAATCCAGAGGACAAGGACCAGGACAATGGGAGCCTGTATTACGGGCAGTTTACGGCCGTAGCACAAGCTCCCAAAGAGAAATGGGAGTATGTGACCGAATCAGGCGGTTGGAACCGCAGACCGGAGGTCGGTCAGTCCTGTTTCGGCCACGGTGTTGGTCGGAGGAAACTCCGACCGACATCGTAATATGTTAACTATATTTTTAAAAGAAAATTACAATTTTAAAACAAAAGCATCTAAATTTTTCTAGTACTGAAAATAAATAATTACACAAATTATACAATTTTTAAATTTTACATAATATTTGTAAATATTTTACTTTATTGAAATGGTTATATATTTTAAAATGTTATATTTTAAAATGTTACATTATTTAATTAAAAGCATTATTTAGTACTGTTAATATGTATCTTAATTATTAGAAAATTAAACTTTATTGAACATTTTAATGTAACAAAATAAATTAGTTTTTAATTATTAATTAAATATCTTAAAAATTATTAACTTGAACTTTAATGTACAATATAATTTTTAAAAAATCTCCCAATATTATCCCTAAAACCTCGATATCCTGCTACTAAAAACAAGTTTTAAACAATTATTTATGCACATTAATACAACTAAAATGCAAATTTGAACAATTTCATAACTAAAAACTATCTTACTCAAAACACAAATTAAAAAATTAATAGACATACTATCAAACACACTACAGTAAACACTACAATAAATTACATACTAATTAACACAATTGATATTACATATAACAGTATTTTGTACATCAATATTTTTACAACGATATTAAAAACAACACTAAAAATGAGATTTTTACTTTCGATATTCCTCTCTATGATATTTTTGATGTCCTGATATTCTCGACACGATGCTTTGTATCACGATATTTTTTTTCCGATATTCTGGCCAATCACCATTTAAAGCATTAATGTTGTCACTGATACATTCACCTAACCATAATGTTACTTTAACCTTTGTTGTTTTACAGTGAATTTCTGAGGTTTTCTTTAAACAAAAACAGAACTTTTTATCACACCTAACTATAACGTTACTTTAACCTTTGTTTTTTTCAGTGACATATATAGTCACTGAAAAAAACAAAGATTAAAATAACGTTATAGTTAGGGCAATATTTCAGTGACAAACACAAATTCACCAGTTATAGTTAGCAGCACTAACTATAACTTGCACTGGCCTCACAGATGACATCACTCATGACATGTTCTATGACATCATTTATGACATCTCAGATTACTTCATTGATGACATCAACCAAGCTTTGTTTCCCTGGATACTGGTCTATAAATTACTATAGCATTAGAAGCCGAACAGTAAGTACATAATAGCTCAGGAAAATATGAGGCATCATTTGTTGCATTACAGATAGAACTCACTTAGATGTAGAAAGCAAGCATTATGTGCAACATTGACCCTACACCATACACTTTACAGGTAGCACAGTTCACATTAACAATCAACCACAGATATATGGGAAACCCTAATTAAGTAGGCTGTTCAAACTTTATACAACCGTTCACAGAAATCCAACTTCCTAAAAATACTAAATGTCAGTTCCAAACCAAACGCCCTACTACGGACAACTTTTATCAGTGTGAAACGCCTGCCACTCATCAAACCTACATTGAGAAATTAAGTTGAAATCAGTAGAGAACTGGGCACTGTAACCAGTGTTTACTATTTGGAGAGAGTTTACTTTATACTACACTATTTGCAAACAGTGAAACTCTCATGAGAAATGTATCATAGAGTATTAAAAAGAATCGACGAAGAACAGTGAACACTCTATGCAACTGTTGTCAAAAAGAGACCATTTGCTAAAAAACAAAAACAAGATCTGAAGGTGCTAAACATTATGCTACCTGCACCTTTCATACTGTGGTGAAACCTTTACAGATTGCCCATCTTCTGAAGCAAAACAAGTACATGTACATAGGTTAGTAGTTGGTGCACACAGTCTTCTATTTTAGGTAATAATTGTCATGCTGACACGATTTTATCTAGTAACTCAAGGCTGCTTACAAAGGTTAGTATCTACTACGTAGAAACTTTCTCCTGTTTGAAACTTTTTCTGCAGAAACCAAAAAACGTATGTGGAAAATAATGAACACAGGTTAACTGTCACCTGCACACAGAGTTACTCTTGATTACAAAGATTGATAACGTTTTCAATACTTCTACACACCTATGGTGCATTGGAAGCGCCAGTGATTTGTAAACACTTACAACCATTACCTGGACACAGGCTGTACAAAATTAGGTAGAAAAGTAATATGGAACTTACTTGCCTTGTAAACTATAAAACAAACTAGCACACTCATTGGATGATGTCATCAGTGATGTCATAAATGATGTCATAGAACATGTCAGGAGGGATGTCATATGTGAGGCCATAAGCAATGCATTGAGGCGGGTGCAAGTTATAGTTAGTGCTGCTAACTATAATTTGTGTGAATTTCAGTTTTTTAGCTTAAAACGTTAATGTTATCACTGACAAATGCACCTAACTATAGCTTTACTTTAACCTTTGTTTATTTCAGTGAATTTCTAGGGTATTTTAACATGAATAAATATTTAATTATCATATGTTAATGCAATCCCTGCCATGCACGGCCTTTGGCCTTGCGTGGTGGGTTGTTACCTGCAGGACCTGTGACCAAGCCCTGCAAAAGCAGCCAATCCCACACTGCGCAGGGTCTTTGGACATGCACGACGGGGGGTTCACCTCAGGGCCTCGCCTCCAGCCAGCCTCCCACATCCAGCCAACCTCATGCTGCGTAGGGCCTTCTGCTGTGCACATGGGGGCTTGCCCACACCCTTCCACAGGCAAACAACCCCATACTTCACACGGCATTTGGCCATGTGCGGCAGGAGGTTAGCCATTATGCCTGGCCCTAGGGACCCAGTCTTTTTCTTTTATTAAAGGAGAGAAAGGTTGCACAGCCCCTCTTTGAGCCTCTTTAGGCCCTGGGGACCCCATCCCTCAGGGCCATACATATATTAAAAGAGGTGGAAGGACGGGTGCCCCCCTCCCCTAGCCTCTTTAGGCCCTGGGGATTCCATCCCCTAGGGCCATACATATATTATAAAAGGGGAGGGAGGCCACATGGCCAACCTCCCAAAGCCTTCTTCGCTCCTCGGGACCCATCCCCCAGGACCATTTCTGAAAAAAAGTGGAGGGGGCTCTGCAGCCTCCCTCCTGAGCCATTATCAGCCCCGGGGAACCCATCCCTCAGGGCCACTTATTTAAATAAAGTGGAGGGGAGCCATGCAGCCCCCGAGCCTCTTTAGGCCCTGGGGACCCCATCCCCCAGGGGAAAACATATATCTAAAAAGGAGGAGGGGGCCACATGGCACCCCTCCCTGAGCCTCTTTAGGAACTAGGGACACCATTCCTCAGGGCCGCCCAACCCCCCTCCCTAAGACGTAATCAGTCTTGGGGACCCAATCCTTGTGGCCACTTATTTAAATAAAGGGTAGGAGGCTGTGTGTGCCCCTCTCCAAGTCTTGTTAGGCCCTGGGCCACTCTTTAAAATGAAAGGGGTGCTTGTACCCCCTCCCCGGGCCGATTTTGACCCTAGAACCCCCATTCCTTGGGACCTGCTATCATTTTAGGGGAAGGGGTATGCAGTCCCCCTCCCTGGGCCCATTTCAGCTGGAGACCCCATATCTCGGGCACAGTGACATTTACAGGGAGAGGGGGTACACAGCCCCCCTCCCCAGACCAATTTCGGTCCTGTTCCCGGGGGCAGGAGACATTTGTAGGGGGACGGGCACATGGACCCCCTCCATGGGTTGATTGTGGCTCTGTGGACCCCATCCATGTGGCCCTGAAACTTAAAGGTGGGTGCCCTGGTGCACCCACCATGCTATTTTATTCCAGCATTGCTTCTGCCTGCAAGGAACAGCTACTAATGCTGCTCCATCCAGGCGGGAGCAATAGTTTGATCTCTTTTCCTGCCTGCATCACTGCAGGCAGGGAAACAGATCAAAAGTCTGCTCCCACAGGGAGGGAACATTTTTAAAGCTCCGACCCGCTGGGAGCAGGCTTGGTGTTTGCTCCCACTTGGCGGGAGATTCAAAAAAGCTCTCACCAAGCTCCCCGGGACATAGCATGCAGGGGGATGGGGTCCCAGGAGCAATTTGCTCAGGGAGGGGGTCCCGCCCCTTTAAGTAATCGGCTCCAGGAGTGGGTTCCCTGGGGCCTTTAGAGGCTGAGGGAGGGGGGCTGCTCGGCACACCTTCCAATATAAAGGAATTTCAGACCCAAGGGTGGGCTCCCTAGGGCCTTTGAAGGCTTGGGGAGAGGGGCTCAAACAGCACGCTCCCCTTTATGAACATAGCCTCAGGGGTAGGCTCCAGGGGCATAAGAGTAATAAATGCTGCCCGGCTGCAATTTTGGTTCTTTTTTTGTTTTTCTGATCCCACAAGAGTCTTATCAGAATCAAGGCATTTTTTGCCGATTTTTTTTGTTGGCCGAAAGGGGGTTCCCTCTGAGTTGCCCCATGTGGCCAAGGGGGTGAGGGTATCCCTACCCTATCCTCTTACATTATTTTTTTCTTTTAACTTCACGACAAGAGATCAAGGTGCAGAGTCCCGTAATGGCTGCCAGCAACATTTTTCTCATGTTGATGGCAGCCAATGGGAGTGCTCACTCCTGTGAAAGTCTGACTCCGGTGGTAGTGAGATGGCCCAAGGGAAATAATGCTCCCTGGGCCAATCAGAAGGCTCTATTTTCAAATTGGCGCTCCTGTGAGAGAGTGTCTTAAGACTCTCATGAACCCAACCATCCAGATATACTTTTATCTTTGTCCCTTAATTTTTCAAACTACTAAACAGATTTACACCAAATGACAAAAAAGCACAATCTGTGGACCAAGATCTAGCTTCCTGCCAAATTTGGTGTAATTCCGTTCAGCAGTTTTTGCTATAGTCTTGTCTAAAGAAGTCTTTAGAAAATGCATGGGGATTTTGCGTTTTGGGACCCCTTTTTTTTCTCGCCCCCCGCTGCTTGATAGAACACCCCAAAACTTCCTAGGAAGGAGCTGAGGTGGATGAACTTTTTTTTAGAACATTTGGTGAAGATTCGTGAAACAGGGCCAAAGTTATTAGCAAACAAAAAAACGCTCTTTCTATGGAAAAGCAGACCTAACTATAACTACTTAGTGGCAACCACAACTAGGATATATATATATATATATATACACATATATATATATATATATATATATATATATATATATATATATATATATATATATATATATATATATATATATATATATATATATATATATATATATATATATATATATATATATATATATCAAATTGCTCCGTATCTTCCTCCGTCAATCCTGCGAGATGCAGAGGCTGCACCAGGGGCTTTTTTAAAACAATTTATTTCAAATCACCAGTGCATACATGGGACAGTCCATGGTTTCTGCGTTTGTCTTCCACCGAACCATAGAGTCCACGCGTTTGGCGATTTCTTTCTCTGTATTGTACATTTCATCTTGTAAAGTACATGATATTAACATGTGTCTCAGATAGATTTCTTGCAGTTTAGGCAGAATTGGAAGCAGATTGTAAAGTTGAACTTGCAATGTAATAGTAAAGTGCTAGATTAGTGTCAAGGTGGAAGAGGTGGAAGTGTGGGTTCCATGGGAATGTGCATATGAAGGAAAAGGGGTTTTTCAAATGTTTTGTTTGCTGTTTTTAAGAAACGTTAAACCTAATAGAGGAGACCCTCAATATTAGTGTGTATATCTGAAGGTGGAAAATTCATTTTTGCAGCTTTAACGGCCCATCTGGTGTTGTTATAACTATAGTGCAAATATAATGTTGTTTGTTAGTGCAAGAGATCATAATGCACTTTGTAGTATCAATCATGGTCAGAGCGACCATGATGTGTTTATCAGAGGCCATTCGCAGATTAGTATTAGCGATATATTATAGCATTAAGAGTAAACATTTTTTTTGATGATTGCCTAAGTCCGTCTACAGTATTGACACAGTATCAGAAGCCTAACTTATTGGATAGAATGCTGTGTACCTATTTTGTAAATTGTAAAGTCAATCTTTGGCCATGCCCCAATTATATTTAAAATAAAGTGCATATGTGATGTCAATTATTGTTGCTCAGGTTTACTTGTGCAAATAGCAATAACAATTTTGAGTTGATGTTCCCATGTTATTCAAGAGGAAACTCCCTCAAGAAATTCTAGTATGGAGAGTGAGAGAGAAAAGGCCATTAGTGAGGGTATCATATGTATATATATCTGTCCAAGTAGCAGCATCGAAACGACGAATGTAACCCATGGCAACAGCTAAAGTGCTAGGTGTTTATTTCATGATATGTATAAAAGTTCAGTTGGCAGTACCCAATGAGAGATTTAAAGCATAAATAAACACTAATGCTGAATTGTATATAAACTCATCAATGATTAGGTATGATGTACCTGAGTGACTGCCTTAAGCACACATTCTTGGGTAAAGTGCTATGTGTGTCATTGTTCAAAATTTCATTGAACATAACAGATATTCAAAAAATACTAAAGCTTAAATGTGCAAAACTGCATAGTTGGTAATCAACAAGTCAATGATCCTCTCATGCTAAAATATTTAAATTCTTTAAAAAGCAGTTATGACTGAAAGTACCAATTGTGACTGTAAAGTGCTAAAGTAGCTATTACAGATAAGGTATCCTGTTGTCGATATATCATTAAGTGCTGAAATCTGAGTTAAAAAAGGGGGAAAAAAATCAAAAAAATCTTCTGTTTGGCATTTGGATAAAGTGCTGGTGCATATATGATTATCGATACATAATTATGTCACACATATCAAAGGGTTTGTCATGACTCAAAAAGGGTAACAAAAATTATGGCTCTCTAAATTCATAAGTTTCCATTGCACTTGATGTGATCTGTATGATTTATATAGTTACTTCTCCGACTTAATTTTTGTTGGATCATAGAACTCTCAAGACTGCAGGGGGGGAAACATGATGCTGCAGTTTATAAATGTACATGTATTCGGCATCTAAGTTATGTCACATTGGTATTTCAGTTCCCATTAATAAAATTTGTCTTGATTCCATCCTTCTCAATAGTAATTCTGTATCACCCCCTCTTTGTCTGTTTAATCTCAAGATATTGCAGATGTTTTGTTTCCCCCTGATGTTCTTCCCAAAAGTGCTTTGCAATCGGATATGAGTAGTCTTTGTTTTGGTCGCTCTTAGGTGCTGAAATACTCTGAGTTTCACCTTATTGACTGTAGTGCCCACATATTGTTTCTTGCATGGGCATTGTAGAACACAGATTACAAAATCAGTGTTACAGGTGATGTGCTCTTTTATCTTTTCCAGTTTTCCATCCTGTAATTTATATTCTCTCTTGTTTATCCCATGCTCACAGGCTTGACACTTGGCACATTTCCAAAAGCCCGGTTAGTTGAGCCAGTTCGTTTTGTCATGTATGCTAATTGAAAGGTGGCTCCTGGTTAGGATATCTCCCAGGGAAGCAGTCTTCCTGTACGTTATACTTGGATCGTCCAACAAGTTTTTGTCCAAGATTCGATCTGATTTCAGGATTTTCCAATGTTTTTGCATTATCTTTCTGATTTCCTTGTGTTGTTTGTTATAGTCAATGATCAGTCGAGTTTTCTCATCTTCAATGTTCAGTGTTGCTTCCTTCGGTACCAGCAGTTAATTTCTGGGTTTGGTGGATACTCGTTTTATTGCTTCTTCTATCACTGCCAGTGGGTATCCCCTCATGAAGAATCTATTTTTCATGTCCATTAGTTAATTCCTGAAATCCCTGTCCTCTGAGCAGTTTCTACGAGCTCTCAACATTTCCCCATCAGGGATACTCCATCGTAGTTTTTTGGGATGACCACTATTCCCATGCAAAATGCTGTTACATGAGTTTTTCTCCCTGTGTAGTTTGGTGCAAATGCGCATATTTTCTATCGTGCCTTCAATATGTAGAAAGGTAATGTGTTCACAACTTATTGTGTGAGTAAAAGCCAGATTCAGGTTGTTATCATTTCAAGTTGCGATGAACTGTTCCAATTCCCTGCTTTCACCCTCCCAGATAATAATCAATAGGTCATCGATGAATCGGGACCATAGTATCACATTTTCTAGTTTATCCATGTTACATTCTGTCCAAACAATTTCAGCCTCTGAATACCCCATGAGGAGGTTTGCATAAGTAGGAGCAAATGAGGTCCCCATTGCTTTTCCTTGTTGTTGCAGATAGTGACTACCATTGAACATGAAGATGTTGTGGGTTAGGCAGAATTCCAGCATTTCAATCAGTAGATTCGAGTGTTCAAGATGGCTGATTGATCTGTCACATAGAAAATATCTGACTGCTTTTATTCCATCATTGTGTCTAATAGACGTATACAGTGACACAACATCAATCGTAGCCATCTTGCATGAGGCCTTCCATGGTGTGTTTTGAATTTTATTTAAGAAATCCATTGAATCGCTGAGGTAAGAGGGCAAAGCTGTCATATAGGGTGCTAAAAACAGGTTAATGTATCGTGATGTGTTTTCTAGAAGTGAATTCACTGAGCTGACTAGTGGTCTTCCCGGTGGGATGGTCAAGCTTTTGTGAATTTTTGGGAGGAAATACTCCTCATCATCGATAAGTTGTAGCTGGTTCTATATTTCCAATTTGCCGTGATATTCAACTTTGATTTTCTCAAAGGGATCAATTTTTAATTTTGTTGAGTGTTGTCTGTTTCTAAGTTGTCTGTCAGCCTCAATTTTATATTCCTCCCAATCCTGTATAACAATGCTGCCACCCTTATCTGATGGTTTGATCACGATTTCAGTGTTCTCTTTCAGTTCTTTAAGTGCCAATCTTTCTTGGACAGTGATGTTGCCTCTGCTTGATTTGAATTTATTCTTAGCAAAGTTATTTAAGTTCTCATTTACTAACTCTTGGAATAGATACATTTTGTTACCTGGTGATAATTGTGAACAGAATTTAGACCTTAATTTTAATCCACTGGCTTCTGTTTCTATAGCATCGATGCATTGTTCTTTGCAGACCTGTATATCTATCAATTCATCAGTTTGAACTTCAGTTATTTCCTCATTCGATTCCTTTTCCAGGTCTGCCATTGCTCTTAGACTTGGGATGTCCCTGAATGTTAACAGAGAGCGACTTCTCATTGTTTGCGTCGTTGTTTTGGGGGGGAATTTGTTTCAAAGTGTTTCTTCAATTTCAATTTCCTTGAAAATTGATATAGGTCAATCCTTAAATTTGCAATATCCATATCCAAATCGGGGCAAAGGAAAAGTTCCTTAATGAGGACTTTTATTTGGTCTTCCGTCAGATTTCTCTTTGATAGATTTACCACAAGATTTTCTTGAATTCGTGCTTTTTTGATTTTAGCTTTTGTTTTTCAGTTCTTGGTTTTGATTTTCTATCTTCCTCTGCCTCTTCGGGTTTTATTTTTCCTCTCCCTCTGCCTCACCCAGCCGTATTGGCTCCCCCTCTCCCTCTTTGTCGCGTATTCATGCGAATGAGTTGAAGCTCCCCGGAAAAATCCAACTTTCCTTGGTTTGATTCTTCATCTGCCGAACTCAAATCAGAGCTGTCAGCTGTCGCATCAGAGAGTTCTCTCGAGTCTGTTGCTCTGTCCATCAGGGCTCTATTCCTAAGACCATCATATTTACGTGCGAATGTATAAATTCGTCCACCCTGAGAGTCAATTTGATCCCAATTGAATCTCCTTGCCTTTCTCTTTTCTATGTCCGCTTCTTGTTTTTCTAGTCTTTTTTCCATTTGTTCCAACAACTTGGTGATGTCCTCATTGATAGGTGTTTTTCCAATTCATTCTCCAGTTCTTTGATTCTTTCCATTAATATTTCCAATTTCCTCTCCGCATGTATAATTAATGTGGGCATTATTTTAAACGAAAATTCATTGGTGTCATCCTGCCACATTTTGAAGAGATCATCATCTAGATCATTCAAAGTAGGCAGGATTAAAATTCTTAGTCCTCTCGGTATCCTTTTCTATTCTATGCACTTTCTTAGAGATGTCATCTCCCACTATTTGTTTAGCTCACTTGTTCGAGCTCTCTCCAACTCCTTCATGATTGCGCTTGCTGTTGTATTCTTATCCTCAGCCCATTTTTCAGGATTACGAGATGATGCCATATTGTCATCATTCAATAATTCACTTGCTCTTTGGTTTCTACGTTGTCTGCGTTCTGCCATCTTTAAGCAAGACTCAATTTCCCAGGTTGCACTGGACTTATTCCGATTGTCATCAGCTTTAATGACCCCCATACTTGCTCACGCTGTCAGCGTGAGCTTGTAATTCAAGCTATGCTTGATATGTTAATTTTATGATCCTGGCGTTTTGGAGTCCTGCGGTACTGTTCACCCTGAAGCTCAGTACCAACGAGTGCCCCTCCTCAGCAGGACTCCCTACCTCCCCAACTCAGCTGCACCCGCACTTGCTGCCAGTTACCGCAGCCGAACACGGGACCCTGCCTTTCCTCCACAACGCTCCCTCCAGAGCGTGCAGGATTCTGGCTGCAGCCCCAGTCAATCGCACCCTGTGTTGTGCGCACCGGCTTACCGTGAAGGGTTGGTTTCACCTTTTCTTTTCACAGCGGTGCATCCAATTTTGCATCCAATTTCAGCAGAGGTGTCGGATACCTTCTCCGAGATGCGGTAAGAGGGCTGCTATTGGGTTCCGTTTTGCCTTCTCGCTCGGTTGCACGCCAGTTGCAGCGCAGCTGCTGCATATACTATGTCAAATTGCTCCGTATCTTCCTCTGTCAATTCTACGCGTTTCGGCATTTGCCTTCCACAGGACCATAGAGTCCACTCATTTGGCTAGTCCTTTAAATACATTTAAGACCGTAGACCTTTTACAGTGTTTACGATTAAACCAAGACTAAACCTCACTTGTGTTTTCTTTTTCTATCAAGCGATTTTTTCTCTGTATTGTACATTTCATATTGTAAAGTACATGTTATTAAACATGTGGCTCAGATAGATTTCCTGCAGTTTAGGCAGAATTCGAAGCCGATTGTAAAGTTGAACTTTATATATATATATATATATATATATATATATATATATATATATATATATATATTCACTGAAAAAACCATAGGTTTCAGGCACGTTATAGTTAGAAATTAGCATTTAAAAAACCTTAGAAATTCACTGAAAAAACCATAGGTTTCAGGGACGTTATAGTTAGTTGGACATTTCTCTCATACAAAACCATAGAAATTCCCCGTTATAGTTAGTTCAGCTAACTATAACTCGCGCACCCGCAATGCACTGCTGATGACGTCACATATTACATCATTCATGACATGGTCAGTGACATCACTGATGACATCACTGATGACATCTCAAATGACATCACTGATGACATCACTGATGATATCATCCAGTGACTGTGTTTTTCTTTAAAGTTTAAATATGTATTATATATATGCCAAGGTGTATTGAAGAATGAGTGGGTGTATAAGTGTCTGGATGGAGGATTTAGTAGGTGCGTGACTGACTGTTTAAGTGAGTGATTAAACGTGTCTTACTGAATGCATGGGTTAGTTACTAAACTGTGTGAATGTCTGTATCAGTCTGTCTGTTTTTGTATAAGCTGCTGCATGGGTTGGTCAGTAGCTACATGAGTGTCTATATGGGTTATCGATTGGTTGCCTGAGTATTTGTATGGGTGCCTGAGTGTATGTGTGGGTGGGTGGGAGGTGTGTGACTCTGTGCATAGATGTTTGAGTGGTTGATTCACTGTGTGTATGGGTTCAAGAGTGCATGTGGAAACAGCTGTATGGGTGGGTGAGTGTGTGTATGGGTGTGTTGGTGAGTGAATGGATGTCTCAATGGTACATGTCCAAGTATCTACATATGTAAAAGGCAGTGTATGTGAGAGTTGAAGTATATAAATGACTATACGTAAGAGTCAGTGATTGTGAGAGTGGCTGTATGGATGAGTGTGTACTTGTATCAGTGATTGAATAAGAGAGTAAGTATGCGTTTGTTTCTGTTTGAATAAGTGATGTGGTGTGTGTATAACTGTATAGGTCAGTAAATGGAAGTGTGATTTATTCTTTGCATGACTGACTAGGTGTGTGAGTAACTCTGGATGAGTGGTGGTGTGTGAGTGTCTGTATAGGTGTATGAGTGCTTATGATAGTGTTGTATTGATGAGTGACTGCATGTATGAGTGATTGTATGGGTGAATGAGTGGATGTGTGTGTAGACCTAGGAATCAGTGAGTGCGTATGTAGTAACTGGTATTGGTGTATCGATGGTTTCGAAAATGGTAGTCTGTATTTTACAGTGGGTGTATCAAAGGTTATATTAGAGTGTGAGGAGGTGCATCAGATTTTCACGTGGATGATGTCATCAGTGATGACATCAGTGATGTCACTTGAGATGTCATCAGTGATGTCATCAGTGATGTTACTGACCATGTCATGAATGATGTAATATGTGACGTCATCAGCAGTGCATTGCGGGTGCACAAGTTATAGTTAGCTGAACTAACTATAACGGGGGAATTTCTATGGTTTTGTATGAGAGAAATGTCCAACAAACTATAACGTCCCTGAAACCTATGGTTTTTTCAGTGAATTTCTAAGGTTTTTTAAATGCTAATTTCTAACTATAACGTGCCTGAAACCTATGGTTTTTTCAGTGAATTTCAAAGGTTTTTTAAATGCTAATTTCTAACTATAACATACCCGTCGCGTTTCCAGAGTGGTGGAGAAAGGTGAGCGTGGCCTCCGAAACACCTCTTAGCAATCCCACTGTGTGGGATTTACTGGAGGTAACAGGAGGAGTAGTTAGCCCCCAACGTCAACCTTGGGGCCCAACTATCCCTTTTATTACCACCAGTAAGTCCCACACAGCAGGATTGCTAACTTTTTATATCAGGCCCGCCCCCTCCCTCCACCACTGTGCAAACGTGCCCCCTAGCATGTTGTAAGTTGGGGGATTAAATCCCCTTGAATCCTGAGGGTCCCTGGGGGCCAACTACCCCACCAGGTACCTCCAGTAAGTGCCACAGAGCTGCTTTGCAGAGAGGTTGTCCAAGGCCATGCCCCGGGGCTGGGGGTCCGTGAAGGACCCCCGAAATTGAAAAAGAGTGCCCGGGGAGGTGGTAGTCCCTGGGGCGTGTGGAGGGGATCTTGCCCCCCCACACTTCTTTTTTTTTTAAACAGAGCCCCGGGGAGGTGGCGGTCCCCGGGGCTGCGGGGGGGCTGCGTGCCCCCCGCATGCAGTTAAAAAAGCCCCGGGGAGGTGGCGGTCCCCGGGGCAGCGTGGGGGGGTGGGACCCCCCACGCATTTTTCTTTCAAAAGCCCCAGGGAGGTGGCGGTCCCCGCGTGCCCCCTGCAAATAATCAGCATAGCCCCAAGGAGGTGGCGGTCCCCGCAGGCCCCCGCTATTATTATTTGGGCAATGCCCCCGGGACCTGGCCCACCCGGGGGCCTCATTTAAATGAAGCGCGGGAGCCCGCGCTTCATTTTTTAAAATAATTTTGGCGGGATTCGCGACCCCAACCCGAATTCCGCCAAAATTATTAAAACAAAATGCTTTTTTTGGCCCTGGGGGTCCTTGTGGGACCCCCTGAGCAGGCCTAGGGGGTCAGGGTGTTTCTACCCTGCCCCCTTTTCTTGTTTTTTAACCTTTTTTTTACTGTTTTCTTGTGACTCGGTTCACAAGATGGCTGCCAACACTTCCTGGTTTGGAGTGTTGGCAGCCAATCAGAGTGAAGCTCGTGCTCGGGAGGGTTCGCGAATCCACTGCGGCCATAGATATCGAAACTTTTTCTTTTTCTAATTTCTCAGGAACTACTGAACGGATTTACACCATTTAACAAAAAGGGATCTTTCTGAACCAAGACCTACCTTTTTGCCAAATTTGGTGTAATTCCGTTCAGCAGTTCAGGCTGTAGCTTTGTCTAAAGTTTCCTATGGAAAATAACATGGGGAAAACGCATTTTGGGACCCCCCTTTTTTCTCGGCCCCCGCTTGACGAATCACCCCAAAACTTTCAAGACAGGAGCTGACCGAGTGCCCCACTAGTTTTGAAAATTTCGCGAAGATTCGTCAAATGACGCCAAAGTTACTGGGAAAACAAAAAACGCTTTTCCTATGGAAATTAGGTCCTAACTATAACTACCTACTGGCGACCGCCAGTAGGTAATATATATATATATATATATATATATATATATATATATATATATATATATATATATATATATATATATATATATATATATCACACCACGAAGTCCAATAAGGCGCACACTCAGGAGATTACGTTTTTCTATCCCATTGACTAGATTGTTTTTTAAGCCTCATGGAATTTGTAGTTTTACATTCTCGTTTGCAGCTATGTTGATAAATGCCGGATTAGAAAGCATAATAGGAGCCTCCAGTGTTGACATAAAATTGTTTCCATGTGTTAAGTAATTGTAATATGCAATCTATGAGGCAATAACCATTGCTTCTCTAATGTCAAGCTCACTCTAACTTGGTTATATACTGGAATTTGTCCTTTGCACTGTTGCAATAAATGTGTGAAGAGCCTTTTTTTTAATTTAGCTGCACTAAATAATATGTTATTTGTCCCACACTTATTTCATGTTCATATCTATCTTTCAATCTATCTATGTATCTATCTATCCATCCATCCTTCCATCCATCTATCTATATACCAAAACCAAGTCCATCTTATCAGTAAAAAAAAAACCTCCAAGGAAGTACGCGCTCACTCAAGGTAGCTTAGTGCTAACATTTAATATGCAAAATCCTACGAGGTGTTTCAGCTCCAATGAGCCTTGGTCACAATATGGTGTGCACTGCCTGGCAATGCTACGTACAATAAAGTTGTAAACATCGTAAAGGGACAACCAAGAAGTGACATCCTGGAAAAAGGTTATAACAAAGCAATGTGGTAGTGGAACATAGTAAAAGGACAACCATAGTGATAGTAGCCATAGTAAAATGACAACCAGGAATCTGATAGGGCTAGATACGGTAAAGGTGTAAACATCATAAAAGTACAACCAAAAAGTACTAAGCTATGTGTATTATTGGGATATTATTCACATGTGAATTATCTGCATCTTGTTATTGAACTATGTTGTTCAACTCAACCGTCGCGTTAACTGTCTACCAGAGTAAAGGACATCCCATATGAGTTAGAACAGTGTCCAAGTGGGCCTATGTATCGTGTAAATCCCAAGCCTGGTCTCACTATGTACATCAGAGAATGCAAAACATCTAAAGAGGTTTTTCTCACAAAGTGTACAAACTCATGAGTCAAAAGAATAAAACAAGGAGAAGAAGTGTTTGGGCAATAGTTCCCTAAGGCACAATGTGCCTAGTAACACAATTAAAATGTAATCAAAGTCACAACAGGAGTCCAATTGCTACCTTTTCTTCACATCCAACTTTAATCCAGATTCATAGCAAGTCTAGCTTCTCCAATTAAAAAAACAATAATAATCATAGCATATTATCCATGTCCGCTATACGGAAGTGAAATAATGCATAAAAAAGAAAAATGGAAGTGAATATTATGTGCTTAATAAATAGAAGAACCCATTAAAACTACTCCTAGGAGACAAGGGTAGGGTGTTCCAACCAAAACTTGGCATGGCCGTCTCTCCCAAGAGAGTCCCTTCCTTGTCTCCTGTATAATAAATAGGAATAGCAAAATTCAAGTAAAAATCCATCCAACAGAGTGGTAATAATAGATACATCTAAAACAGCTCTTCTTTATTGTGGTCTGTAGTAGCTTTAGTTTCCAAATCTATAATATTCTTGAACTCTCTACATCTAAGTTGAAGGACTCTGTTGCCTTCCTTCATGTCAGTATCCGTTCTCTCTATCCTGTAGTAACTCTCTGTCAGAAAGATGAAACTCTGCAAATTGGCAGACAACTGGATAATGATTGTCAATTTGGTCTATAAACCTCACGTGTTCAAGCATTCTTTTATTAACGGGGTGGATGGTATTGCCAATGTGGAGATTTTCAAGGGCCTATGAGTATGTAAACTACATTACTCATGTCCAATCCCATTTGGTGTGGAGACGGCTTCATATTGGTTCTACATTTGCAAGCTTTACATTTCTCACATACATATTATCCTTTTAAAACCAAGTTGTCAAACTTGTCACCCCTGACAGTAATTTCACTGTGTACCAACTAATCTCTGATTGATGCATTTTTGGGATATGCCATTAAAGGGCCATCTGTGACAATGTTTCCTTTCACATTATCACGTTTCAAAAATGTTCCAATTTTTTCTCAGAATGGCACGTGCCACTTGAGACTTCTTATTGCAAGTTGTTAGCATGCGACTGTTGTAAGCTGAACTGGGTTCTACTAATTTCCCTTTCATGTTGGATGCCCTCTCTTGCCTTCTCTTCCTCCCTACATATGGCCCTATTTAGTACCCATTTGGGGTAAGTTACCTCCTGAAACCTACTAACCATATTCTCTAGGTCCTTCTGGAAACCCACAGTGGAGCTGCAGTTTCTCTTGCTTCTGAGCATTTCCACATGAGGGGTGCTCCATTTCACAGGCTCAGAGTGCATGTAAAAGGCTATTGTCTACAGTGAGTTTACAATAAAGATTAGTCACCAGTTGTTTACCATCTACTCTCACACTCATAGCCAGGAACATTATACTTTCATTACTTATGTGACAAGTGGGTTTAAAATACATATGGTTACTGTTAAGTTTTTTCCAAAATCTCTTTGCTGACAGTAAGGTTCCTCATCATACAATAACAAAAATGGTCATCTATGTACCTAAACCATAGTACCAAACTCTCCATACCATCAGCCATTTCAGGAGCCATGGACACCCGTTCGTCCCACGAGCCCATGACTAAATTGACATCGCGGGGGTGAAATAGGTGCCAAAGCTGTGCCATATATCTGTTTGTAAAGCAAGCCATCAAAAAGAAAAACAGTATCTCATTGAAAAATGATCAACATATTTTGAAGTATTTCCAGGAGCCTTCATTTGGAAGTCACAATGGGTGGCTCTGTGAGATTGGTCTGATTTTTATGAATCTAGGGTAATAAATAAAGCACTGGTTTGAGTGGAAATACAATTTCAAATAGCAGTAGTTTTTGTGTTCAATAATACCCGACTCTTCCATTTCTCTAGTTAGTCCCAATATGTTCATATGGTCTTGATGTAATGTCTCTCTTTGCAGTGGAGTAATGTTCCTTCATGGATAACTGCCTTAAGACTTCATTAACACACATACTCCGGGACATAATTATGATATTCCCTCCTTTGTCCACAGGTTGTGTCACAGTGTTTTGTCTTCGGATAAGCCTCTGAGAGCTTTCATCTGTGACCATGTCAAGTTGTTCTCAGTTCTGTTCTTAGATGTCCTCAGTTTCTTTAATTCATTGATCACAATTTCATTAAATGTATCAATGGAGTCATGAAGATGGAGGCATGCCCTGGGTTTTCAGCTTAAAATCAGTAGGTTGGCACCTGCCTTAGACTACACCTGGACAATACCTAGACAATCTAAAAAACCTTCAGTGGCAAAATTGTTACTGCCTTTCCCATGTTTCAGCTCATGCAGAGTGATAAGCACACTCACATCACATCACTTATTTGCATACTGTGATTTAAATTCTAAGTATGTTTGTCCTAAACTGTGGCACCCTTCTGACTTTTCATTTTGAACACTTTCTTCAGTTTGAGTTTTCTGAACAAATGGAATACATCAAGCCTAGTTTGTACATAGTCTATATCACTGCTGTGGCAGAAAGTTAAATCAAAATTCAAAATGTTTCTTCCTCCATGAGACTGCTGTTTGATAAGTGAGCTAAATTTTGATTCCCCCCTGCCAATATTGTCTTGTCTTCTGGCCCTCCTTCATTCACTTAGAGCTCCCATTTGCTGTGCGTTTTTCATTGCTTCAATCTTTGCTTTACCTTTTCCTCTGAATCCTTCACCTTGACCTCTTCCAGTGCTTCCTCTCCCTTGTGAGATATATTTTTGCCCCTTTTTCAAGAATGTAAATTCAATAAGAAAAACTGTCACCCATAGCTCTGATCCTTTGTCAGAGATGGTATTCCCATATTGCCTTTGATACTGTTCCAGTTTATTTTCTCTGTACGTTTGTTCATAGCATTTGCGAATGTCAACATATGACCTGTTTCAACGTTTACAGGGTCTCTAATATATTTCATTTGTTCTCTTAACTTAATGTCAGTCTCCAATTTTTCCATTTGCTTATTCACTCCTTTCTGAAATTTGGCAATTTAAGTTTGTTCTGATCCTGATTTATGCCATTTCAGAATTTATTCTATAATTTTCAAGACATCTCTCTGTCCAGCCATACATATTTCTCTAGTATTTGCATCATAATTTTTTAGGAGGTAGCTGAATTCTCAGCCCATTTTTCTAGCATATTGAGATTTTCAAAAGAAGGGCTAGTATATATCCTTAACCCTCTAGAGACTATATCTGTTTCAATGTAATGTTGTAAAGTTGTTGGCTCCCATCATTTAGTGAGTGACATTTTTCAGTGTTTTTCCAGTTTTCCTAGTTGTTCGCACAGTGTTGGTTCCCTGGGGAGAACGCCACATTCCCACGTTTTTTCGCTGTCACGGTTCTACGTGCATCCCATTCCAATGCCGCTTTAACTGGGGCTTCTTAATAGTGTCAAATGTTAATTGTAAGTTGCACACCAAGTACCTACTTGATCCTAAAATCTTATTGAGTTCCGCCTGCTCATTTATCTTCCCAGAACATACCTCTGCAAGAAGGAGTCCCCCCAAACAAATTCACAAAACAGCTTGAAACTCACCACTGTCAGCAGCTCCATACCATTGAACCCAGCTCTGTGTCACGGTATCCCATGATCAGTGAGCCAGAGGTCCTTGTGTCCAGCTCATGAAGCAGGTAGTCGGAAATGATTGAGCATATATATTAGAGCCGCTGTGTGGCCACTCAGCACTTTCCAAGCAGAGTCTCTCAGTCTCCGTTGTATCTAGCAAGCAATGCCCATGCTCCATAACCACTGGTGTAGTCTAAATTAAATAATTCTCATCTCTCCAGGAAAAGCTTATTGCTTTTGCCCCCAAGGATGGAGTTGAATGAAACTTGGCAATCTTTCAACTCAGCTGGCTAAGCATGGTAAGTTTCAGAAAGATCTTCCAATAAGAAAAAAAGAGGGGGAGAAAAAGTGTATAATTTCTCTGTTTAGTTCCCAATAGAAATGTTACCGAAAGATAGAGCAAAATCCACCGAATGCATTTACACCAAACTTGGCATGAACATAGGAACATAGAACATTAATCATAAAGTGTGCTGTTTTGAATTTGCGTAATTCCACCCTGAAGTTTTTGAGATATTTGTTTCTAAAACAAAGTGCCAAGTGGGATTTAAAGGATTAACACTTTTGTTTATATTTGTCAAACACATTTTCATTTTTTTAAAACAATATGATTTGCTGGATTGCAGCTGATGACTCCAAAACTCCGAACAGTCCGAAGGAGTCAAGAAAACAATGAGGTGAAGGGTATCCGGTGCAATGCCAGGTTTCTGCACACACCTCACTCACATATGTCCACACTCAGGGTCACAATCTGGGATCTGGAGGAGTGCCTCAATAGCATCAAATGTAGAGCAAGGCAGAGGGTATCCAATGCAGATAAATGTTTATGCACACCCCTCTCTCACCGATATCTGTGATACCAAAAAATGTAAATCTTAAAACCACTTCTACAGGAGCATGTAATTTTCCACCCTGCTCCCTCTTCCACAACTTGGGCAAACCAACACAATATAGGACATGCCCATTTTGTTCTTTTTAATCTATGGTACACAAGGCAGGCTGGGTAGTTTATTATAAAAATGGCAGGACAAATTTTGTATTAAACAGCATTTAGTTTTCGGAGGTGCTGTATAAGCTTTGTTTTTGTTTCGACTGTCCTCCATTAATATCGACAGTGAAGTGCACTTCTATTCTTTTTGTGAATCCCTTTTCCTTCTGTGGGGTGGTGTAGCTATGTTCTATTCTTAAAACATTGGGGCATATTAGCAAGGGCACTATCGCCGCTTTAGCGGCACTTTTTGCCGCTAAAGCGGCGATATTTATATCGCCCTATCAGCAAACTGTCTCTAACAGCAGTTAGCGACAGTTTGCGGGCATTAGCGCCCGTTTTTTACCGCTTTGCATGTCAGCGATATTTATCGCTAATGACATGCAAAGTGGGCGTTCCGACGAACAAACCTGGGAAACACTCGCTAACAGGCCTATCGCCTGTTAGCAAGGTGGCCATGGCCCCAGTTAGCGACGTGAAAAGTCGCGCTAACCGGGGTCATCGCCATTTATTTAACACCTGCAATTAGCAGGTGTTAGCCATACCTAACATGGGGGGTGGATTATGCTGATACGACCACAGGGTCGTATCAGCAAGGTGTTCTCCCTTCTCCATGCAACATCGCTGGTTTTTCAGCGATGTTGGCCCATTTCCCCCGCTATCGCTGGAATATTCATCGCCATAGCGCTAATCGTTGCTAATACAGCGTTAGCGTGGCAATATATTCCAGCGATAGCCGGCGATAAAAAAAATCACGCTAAGCAGGGTTAGCGATGATTATCGCCTCTTCTTGCTAATATGCCCCATTTTCCCTTCCTTTGTTTATAGATATCGCAGATGTTCTCAAAATAAAAGTGAGAGAAACATGTTGGGTGCTCTCAAGATTTTTTCACAGGATTTTAAACCCACTTTTCCTTCACCTCTGGCTCCAACTTACCTAAGCCCAGGGGACAGACTCCTTTTCCGCCAGTGACCTTTAAATTACTGGCCTTGCCAGGACTGCACTGGTTCCGATTAGGCAAACCGGCATCATCCAAAGTCAGGACCTGTCAGGGCCTGTGAATACTCATGCAGGAGCAGAACACAACCACTCGCTGTTCGTACCTTGCTGCAGCAGCCTTGGATAAAATCACAAGGCGAACTGGCTGAAAGTATAGGGGGAGGGGATTAGGAAGGGAACACCGGGAAGTAGATCTTGTTGAAGTCAAATACTCATTAGAATGAGGTCTTTACAATATGTTCTCGAATTGGTGAGTATGACACAATTAAAGATATCTCCTACTTGATGGATGAAGCTCAAAACCAACAGTGGAGGATAAACACTCTGCTTTTTTCCCAGTGTGGTGATGGAAGATGGTATGAGCCTGAGCCGAACTATTGAGATGTCGGTCTGTAAAAAATTAGCAACCAGGTTAAATAGGCATAATCATAAACACATTGTCCTTAATTAGCATGTGACTCGTGCTCTCATATCACATATCAAACACTCACTGAAGCAAAGTATCAGAGTACCTGCTTATACTTTTGCCCAACCTTCTGAATTAAATCTTTTCATGAGAATTCTTTAAAAGATCTGCAGTCTCAAGTGTGGCAATAAGTCAGTGATCACTTTTCTTTATTCAAGAAAAACAATATCTTGCTTGCAATCAGTCTTTTTAATCTTTGATTCTCTGATTCGCTTTCAGGTTAACCTCTGATCCTTTGAGAATGACACTCACTCAGACTGTTTTAACTTTTTCCAAAATAAAGAGCCTTCCTGCTTTTAAAATAAGCCTTTGTCTTGCTAAGAATTCAAAAACTAAGCTCAGATTCAAAGCCCATGTAGTTTCATTCACTACCTTAAACAATGTCGTTGTCTTTTCTCCTGGGATGTTCAAACAGAGTCTCTTTCTCTCTCTAAGAAATCTCACTACGTCTTGTCTTTTAAAAAAACATTGTTCCTTAACAGAGGCTCACCTTAATCCCTTTAAATAGGGTGTGTCTTCTCTCAAGGAGTGCTGCTGTTCTTTGGATAGAGACTCAATAACTGGCAGATGAAGCAGGGTCTGGTCTTTTTTCATTGTGGAGCAGATCCACTGGCAGGTGAAGCAGGGTGTAGTCCACTTTTTTTCAGTTTAAGAAGCTTTATTGACGTAAAGTTCATCATACAACATAGGGCAAAAGCGTAACAATATTTGAGATTAACCAACATATGAGATAAAAGTATGCCATAAAACATAGCAGAAAGCTGTTTACAATTTTTAGGGTTTATATAGGAAAAGAGGAGGAAGGGAAAGAAACGGGACAGATAAGAAATACTCTGCAACTGAGGATCAAATAGCAATAAATACTCATGAGAACAAAAAAGGATACAATTAACATATTTTTCATATAAATTTTACAATGCTGAATGTTATTAAAGAGAAAAAAAAAAGACAAAGAAGTAGAGACTCATGGAGGCTGGAAGTTTTCAGAACGATTATTGGAGACCTGAGAAATAGAGATCTTATTTAATTAAACAGTTAGCGGTAACCAAAAGAGATCTCTATTTACCTGTGGATTGCAACAGGAGGCTAAAGCAGTATCCAACCTATGATAGTGGCATACAGTATTCCACCAAGACTTGACTGAGAGCTTGTTTGAGCATTTCCAATTGAGTGTAATCTGTTGAAAAGCTAAAGCTAACATGAGGTCAAACAACCCTCGCTCATGAGACAATAACCCAAGTGACTCCGAGAAGCTTCCCGTAAAGAGAAGGGCATTTGATAAGAGAATATGTAGATTAAAAATGGCCGAGACCCTAAACCAAATTTGTAACCAAAAAGAAGCTACGGGGGCATGAAAACAGGAGGTGGCACAGGTCAGCCAAAGGGTGGTAGCAAGACCAGCAGGTAGTATTATTAGAGTGTGTAAAATTGGCAATGGAGATGGGGGTAAAAAATAGTCTGTGATATAGAAAAAACATAAATTGAGTGGTAGACGCAGATCTAGATATTTTTAACGATCTGGTCTATATCTTGCTCCAAAAATCAGTGCTCCATTCACAACCGAAATCTGTCTCCCAGACGAGCTCCATCTTAGGGGCCGATTCCGATCTCGGCCGGTAGGGCTCCGAATCGGATTCGGCTTTACCGGATCCGATTCGGAGCCCTGTTTCCCGACCGATTCGTACGCGGGTCCGGCCGAGCGAGTACGATGCAAGCGCCCACGAATTCGCTGACCGACTCGTACGCGGCTTCAACACGCTCCGACCGACTCACACGGACCCGACTCGCACCGCGCAATGGAGACGTTCCCCGGCCGGGTAAGTACGATGCGCACCGCGAGCAGTCCGACCGACTCGCGCCGTCCGGCTCGAAAGAGCTGTCGGAGCCGGACTTTGGGGGTCCGCGTCGGACCCCTCTGTACGTGTGGCCGCGCGAGTCGCACACAGGGGGGAGCCATGGGTCCCCCCTACCTGTGCATGTACGGCACGATGCGCTTCGCCGCGTACATGCTGTAGGGGGCGCCCTTGTTCGCCTCGCACCCATTGAGTCAATGGGAGCCCACGTACGCGTTGTACGACCAGCTCCCATTGACTTCAATGGGAGTCCGACCGAATCGAGTCCGATAGCCTACGAACGCATTGTACTCGTCCGGTCGGACTGCCAGAGTCCGATTCGGTCGGAATTCTCTCCGGGTCCGGCTCGGTCGGAGAGATTTCCGGCCCGAATCGGAATCGGCCCCTTGGTCTTAGACCGCTCCGGATCAGCGGAATTGAAAAATGTATAAATGAGGGAGGCCCTCGGGGATACCGACAAAATTCTGAGAAGCGGATCTTGTGTAGACAAGGAATCTTTGGAGGGGAGGGAATGAAAAACTTCCAGAATTGCTTCCATAAGTCGTGAGAATTTGTGTATAAACGAGCGGGGACACTTGAAGGTGGCTTCGAACTGGGGAAAAGAACAAGGAGAAATGCCATCAAACATGAACTGAACCCAGATGATACCTTTAGTTCTCCAAAAGCTCCAAAACAAAAGTCTGTTGTTGATGATTAGTAGACGATTATGCCAAAGAGGAGAACGCAAGAATGTGTTCCTAGAAATTATCTTTGGTTGACAGTGAGGTCTTAACAATGAGCAAGTGTGTTTAAATAGCGGAAGAGATGTGAGGCGGGCCGTAAAAGCGAGAATCTCCAGGATAGAGAAAGGGGAAAATAAGCAGCGTTCAATGCTAACCCATAAAGGGGTGAAAGAGGAAACGCCCGCATGTAGCCAGTAAGAAGCTTGTTTAAGACAAAAGGCTTTATGATACAATCTAAAATTTGGAAAATTCACACCTCCGACAGATTTTAGTTTTCTAAAATGAGATAAAGAGATTCTGGATTTTTTACTGTTCCACAGAAATTTGGAAAGAAAGGAGTCAAGTTTTTCTAAATATATAGAAGGAATGTGAACTGGGACCATTGAAAAGATGTAAAACATAATAGGAGTGACCATCATCTTGATAGAATTAAGGTGTCCATACCAAGAAAGGAAAAGAGGATTCCAGGAGGAGAGTAATTTGGACACCCGATCAAGAATTTCTTTCATATTTATTTTAATCGAATCCGAAATGGAATTAGTAAACCATAAACCTAGGTATTTAATTCGAGAGCTATTCCAATGAAGTCCAGTTGGGTCAAAGTGATGCTTAGGACAAAAATTGGTTATGGGAAGAATTTCCGTTTTGTCAGAATTGATTTTATATCCCGATACCGCTGAAAAATCAGAAAATTCTTGTAATAACGGGGGATAGAAGTTTCTGGGTTGGATATAAAAAGTAAGATATCATCTGCATATGCAGAGAGCTTCAAGTCATGATCTCCATATAGAAATCCAGAAATAGAAGTATTATGATGAATGTGAGTCAGAAAGGTTCAAGGGATAAAATAAAAAGAAGAGGAGATAAGGGGCAACCCTGTCGGACAGCGCGGTGAAGTAAAAAACGATTTGAAACAAGACCATTAACTATAGTGGAAGCAGTAGGTGCCGTATAAAGTAATGAGACTAGGGAAATGAATTTAGATCCAAAACCATGCCAACAGAGTGTCTTAAATAAGAAAGACCAATCATCTCTATTGAAAGCCTTTTCTGCATCAATAGATATCGCAGCCAGGGAATAGGATAGAGTAGAAGCCCTATTTAAAACATTGCAAAATAACCGAGAGTTATCAGAAGTTAATCTACCCTTGACAAAACCACACTGTTCTGGACCAATTAAATGGGGTAAGAGTGATTCAAGACGTAGTGCCAATAATTTAGCAAAAATTTTATAACCCACATTTATCAACGATATAGGGCGATAATTCTTGCAGAATTTAGGATCCTTACCTTCTTTATGAATGAAACAGATTGAGGCTTCTAGGAAAGTACCACCCGCCTTAGGAGTAGTGCAAAAATGCTGAAAGAGATTAAAAAGTTTTGGAAGTAAGAGATTCGAAAAATGTAAGTAATATTCTACGGAAAAAGCATCTGGACCAGGGGATTTATTTTTCTTTAGTGAGTTTAGAGAACTAGTGATCTCCTGGAGAGATATGTCTGTATCAAGGGAATTGAAGTCAAGATCTGTGGATGGAGAAGGAGGAATACTACTGAGATAAGAATCAACAAGAGGGTCCGATGCAGGTGTTTCTGGAGTATATACATTTTTATAAAAAGTTGTAAATTCATCTAGAATGTTGTGATCTTTGAAAAGATGTTTCCCATCCGCTGACTGAATAGAGTCTATCAGCATCCTCTCTTTCCTGGACTTGAGATAGTTAGCTAAGAGTGATCCAACTTTTTATGGCCACCATAATACCGGGCACTGCTACAAAGCAGAATAGAAGAAGCATTATCAGTAGCGATCTTGTTAAACTCCAGCTTTGCACGAACAAGCTGCTGCAGAGTGGAATCTGATGAGGAAGTATAAAATTGATGTTCTAATTGCTTGATATTGGTTAGCAGGGCCTTATGTTGAGTAAGGGTGTGTTTCTTTTTCTGGATACAAAATCAATGATGAAGCCCCGGGCCATGGCTTTAAAGGTGTCCCACACCAAAGCAGGAGATACAGATGGACTTTCATTAAAAGAAAAGAATTCTTCCGCAAAAGAAGCAAAGGAGGAGGAAAAAACTGGGCCTTGTAAAAGAAAGTTGTTAAATCTCCATCTAGAAGATTTGGGTTGCGGACGGAGCAAATCAAGATCAGCAATCACCGGAGCATGATCTGAAATCAAAATGGGTTCAATCAAAGACGAAATGAGATTTTGAGCTAAAGGCTTGGACAGGAGTATGTAATCCAGTCAGGTTAGGGAACCATGTAGAGGGGAGAAAAAAGAAAATTCTGTTCGGTCTGGGTTACATAGTCTCCAAGCATCTATGAGATGTGTCTGCGTAATTGTACTGTGAAATTGTTTGTGGGTTTTGTGAGGAATAAAACGTACTTGGGATTTGCGGTGAATAAAGGGGTCCATGACCTGGTTACAATCGCCCACAAGGATAAAAAATTCATCTTTGTGTTGCATACATTTATTTGTAATAGTAGGCCAGAAGGTAGAATCCGGTTGGGTTGGACCATAAATATTGAAGACAGTTAAAAAAATGTTATTATTAATTAGTAGTTTAACTAAAATCCATCTACATCTGCGTCTATTTCTTGTGAAGCAACAGAGCATTTCAACTTTTTATGGCATAAAATAATTACACCATTCTTCTTTGTAGTTGCAGGAGAAACAAGAACAGAACCAACCCAATTGCGTTTGAGCTTAAGAGCCTCACTCAGCTTCTGACAAATGAGTTTCTTGTATTAAAAACTAAATCAGAATTATAAGAAGCTAAATGTGAAATAATTCTCTGCCTCTTTATGGGATTAATAAAACCTTTTACATTCCATGTAACAACTCTGAATGGAAGAAAATAACAGTAAGTATAAACCAATAGGACTGACAATAGTAAAGGAGTATAGGAAAAGTAGTAGACAAAGCAAGAATGAAGGAAAAAGGCAAAGAAAGAGCCATAGGGAACAGAGTAAAAAGGGAAAACAAGAAAAGGGAAGAGGGAAGAGGGAGACAAAGATAGAGAAAAAGGAAGACAGTACATGTCAAAATAAATTGACGACTGCAATACATACCTTTCCGGGAGTACACAAAGAAAAAAGGACTGGCAACAGACACTAAAGACAACACAACCAGCAGAGGGAAAAAGGGAAAAACGCACCACATCGGGAAGCCAAACAAACAGAAAACGGGAATGTGGAGTAGATCCAATGAACTGTTATAATAATAAAGAAAAAATATATGACTTAATAGGAAAAAACATCAACGGTTAACAACCTGTAAAGGAAGTAAAAAATAATGATTAAACGTAAGTTAACATTGACCACAAGATAAAAAGTCATGTGTTAGAGAAAGGGCCAGCAATCTCAATGCAGGCCGCAGAATGAGAATTGATGAACTTCCGAAGATCCGCAGGTTCCTCAAAAGTGGATGTGCGATTTTGAAAAGTCACCTTGAACAATCAGGGATGAAATAAGCCATATCGAGCACCCAAAGAGCGTAAAGCTGGTCGAAGTTCAAGAAACTCTTTCCGTCTCTTGGCAGTCGCTGTAGACACATCCTGGGTCAAAAACAGCTTGGCTCCAGACCAGGATCACTGTTTTTTAAATTTTTGCAGCATTCGGAACTTGGAGAAGATCAGTGAATTGCAAGAATAAGATTATCACCCCACGAGGTTTCGAGGTTGCTGAAGAAGAGGATAGGTGAGGGCCTAACCTGTGCGCTCTTTGGATATTCAAAGCCATTGACGTAGGTAAATCCAAAAGTTTCGGGAGAAAGGAAGAGAAGAAGGACACCGGGTCTCCTCCCTTAATGCCCTCAGGAAGACCATATAAACGAAGATTATTACGTCTATTTCTGTTTTCAAGGATTCAGCTGATTTCTTTAAGAGCAGAATGTCCTTCTCCAAAGATGAGATTCTTGTAGAAGTGGCTTGCACCTCACCAACTTGTTGTTCCACTATGGAAATTCTGGAATCAGGTGATGACCATTTAGTGTCCATGTCCTGTAAACGAGTATTGGTTTCCTTTACATATGGCCGCAGTGCCCTTATCTCTTCCAAGATAATATCCAAGGATACAGGAAGGACAGTCTTCGGTGGAGGAGGGTCTTGTTTCAGTCCTTTGTTTGCAAGTGAGGGCGACTGCAGTGTAGGTGGAGCAATGGGTGAGGAAACTGCCTTGGAAGAAGTTGAGTGAGCCATTGTTACAGGAGTATGTTGAGAATTCACCAGGGTATCAGAGATAGAAGATTGCGATAAAGGCAAGCCAGGAGAGAGTTTTCTACTTGAGTGTAACATTTTATTACTTCTGACCATGTACCTGAGAAGACACCCAAGGCAAACTGAGTTTAAACGTAGTTAAAAGCAACCAGAATGATAAGAGCTCTCTTGAGGAATAGGAACAATGGGCACAAATGTAGTATGCCCCTTTATTCAAATGAAAAAGGACCCGTGACCCCAGAGAGCGTCGAAAGTGAGGCTAAAAAAGCCAAAAAGTGAATACCTGAGGAGATATCCTAAATTGCATGTAGAAAAATCCAGTTAGGAAAATAAAAAATGGCGGCTGGAGAAAGTAACAGGAGATTAGCGACTTCACATGAAGCTGCAGCCCACTAGATGAGATTTGGAAGCATCCTGTGGATCACCAGGTGTTCCCCTTATGAGGCATCCCTTTTTTGTGTAAAAAATTGGGGAAAATCCACCGAAAAACAAAACGGCATCTCCGACGCGGCGCCTTTAATTGTGGGGCCATGCCCAGCTCAGAAATGAGCACCAGTGTTCCAAATGGCAGGACAAAATTTGACTAGGCCTCTGCAGTGAGCCAGAAAATGTTGTAAACTGCATCATGATTTAGGGCAGGGATGATGGCTCAGAGCCCAAGTCCTCATTCCGCCATGTCACTGGCTGTGCAAAAAGAACAATTGATGGACAGAATGCAGAACATACATTCACCCCAGTACAGAGATCTGGGCCTAAATCCATTGTTTTTTTGCTCACCATGCCATTCCAGTTTGGACCCAGCCATATGCAAATCAGTCTTGACCCTGCGCCCAATGGGAACAGTCCAGCCCGAACTGCCAGGCCAGGTCCTCCCTGGACTGGAAACAAGCATCCTAGGACCGGTTTCGGGCTTTCAGCCCTCATCAGCACTGTCTGTGGCATAACACAATATGGAGTGGGGGCAGGTCCTGACATCCAATGCACTCTGCATAATACATTGGGCTATCGATGGTACAGAACCCCTTTTCCTGAGACAATAAAATCAGACCCTGCCTACCAAGAAGAACCGGCAATCTCACGAGATCCTGTTAGTTGTCCTCTCTAGATGCAGAAAACACTGGATTGATGGCACTGCTTTCTCTGTTCAGCCTGGCATGGTTTGAAACACTTTAACAAAATGAATATGGAGACAGACAATCCATTTTGTATTCTGGAAAGCAGTACCCACTCACAGAACTATGTTTGAACATCCTATGCACTTTATGTAGCAAAGTGCTTTTAATTGTTATCTTATATTCAGGCTCACTCTAATCTCACACCATGCCAGACTCCCCTCTCATTGAGTGGAAGTTGACTAGTTACAATTAACTGTATGTATCCCATGCACATTTTATATCATGTTAGGTGGGGAAAGTTTGATTTGTTTGATATATGTATTTGCCCATTATCCCTGACTTATACCATATACCAAAGATAAAACACATATGCAAGATCCAGATAAACAAAAGCAGACAGGGCTCACTTCTTTGCAAAACCCCACTTATATATAATCAGACATTACAATCCTGCATATAAGGCCCAGCGAACACTAAAGCAGAGTCAGCTTCTGTAACATCAGACTAGATAATCTATTCTTGCTTGCTGTAGTTAGCACCTAATTGGACAACAGCAACATACTCCCACGTGATATCCAAGGATAAAACCAGTGAATGTATTTACTACATTTAAAAGTGTTATATTATTCACAATATTCTGCTTGGTGACACTAGTTGCTTATGCACTATATCAAGTTGCAGTATTGAGTTTGAGGTATTTCTCAACAACCTACGCATATCATTAGTGTTTCCCACCACATAGAGCAGACTACAACCATGTGCCTTACCAACCACAGAATCTCCAACTTCATCAAAATGCTAGAAGTATTTAATTACACCACACAAAAATTTGTCTTGTATAAAAGTCATGTATTTTTATTTTATTCAAATTTGATGCACAAAAATGACAATACCCAAGTTATGCTCAAGCATAATCAGGTATTGGTGTTTAAACCTATTTTGTTATTCACAATATCACACATACACACTGCACTAAGAAGAATAGACACTTTAAATAAAAAACATTTATTATGACAGGAGTAACCTGTTTCTCAGTACATCAAAAACAACAACACAGGATACCATAAAAATAGCAAGAAGCCACATTGTGAACAACAAGAATAAAATTAATATTTCTAACATGGTTAAAATGTCATCTACCACCTTACACCCTAAAACCTACTTCTATGTGCCACACTGAGAGAGCATAGAATGCAGAGCAACTTGCAGTCTAGAGTTTCTTAGGCAGAAGCGATGCACTGCATACCTTGTTGACAGCAAAGGCTTTTGTTATCAGTGGAAGTGTGAAGGCAGTGTTCCATGCGAAGGGCACACATGAGTTGTGATAGCAGCCTTCCTCTGGGACTTGGCTTTATCAGCACTGAGCGAGATGTAGCATCTTCGAAGTGCATTGGAAGTAGGTGAGCCATCTTCTGGCAGAATCTCATGTGATCATCTGGGTGAAGGACCTCTCCAATAAGTAGTCAAATAGTTGTCCTTATTTACTAAATCTTGTCGGATGTTGGAATTTCTGACAAGGAAGAGCATCAATTCAGACTCCACTATTTTGACTATATTCCTAGACTTGTTCTTATTTCACATAGACATGGTAACACTTGATCCAGACTAATGTCACATCAGGTGTTATATCTATGTCATCAGTTGACACTTTCACAGTTCTTAGAAAGATACAGTCAGATGACATCTGTGTCAACTGTTAGACATGACAATCATTCTTCATAAAGGTGGAAAGATGGTGACCTTCATGATCTAAGATAGCGACCTTCATGATCTAGTATGGTGACCTCTATGATCTTAAATGGTTACTGGGCATACCTAAAATAAAGTCAGGTGAGTCGGACCTTAGGGGCTTACATCCCATGTTTCTCTGCAACTAAAGTTTGAGCTTCCGCAGCACTCCTTAGGTCACTAAGCAAATCCCTATTTGCAGATTAATAAAAATTATTTCAAAAGTACAATACAGAAATTTAAATTTGCTTGTTTGCATAGGTTGAAAAAGGCGCAATAAGTTCAATACAATAAACAATATGTATTACGAGTAAAAAAAAGAAAACGGCAACAGCCAAATGGTAAAGAATGCTGTATCATTTACAAATCCAACTGAAGCTGGAGGAAAGGAAAACTGAGGTCTTGTTCACTCATTTTTCAATGAAAAATGAAAGGTCTATATTCTTCAAAAGATTTCCTAATGAAGGAATGAAACACAGTCACCATGTAGGACTGCATTTCGCTGCCACTCAGTATTGTATTCAGATAGAGAACACAGCACGAATGAAAGAGGCTCCTCCTCTTACATCATATTTGAACATCTAAGAAATCATCCAGCCCTGGTCCTGAGGAGAACCTATAATATATATGGTTTGAAACGCGTAGACTATTAATTTTGGGTTTTCATGTTCAAACTACACTAATATGGAGGACGACTAAGGACTTTCTATGAAAAGCAATTATTTTTCTTTCATTTTTCATATTTGATGATTTTGGAACACAGTATTGACACCAAGAGTGTTAAAAGGGGTTGCTCTGGTTTATAACTTTGGACTGGTTGAACACTGATGATGCTATTTTTGATTCGTGTTATCTTGTTTATTAATGTGCGATTTATTTTTGGATGTGGAAAAAGTTTGAATAGGTTTGCAATTCTTTTTGTTATCACTCTCTGTTCTTAAATATTGAGCTATGTTATGTTAGTATGATAAAATGTTCAAATTGATTTACAGGTCATGTTTATTAAATAGAATGATCTTGTGTGAAAAGTAAAAAAACGGAAAGAAACACAACCACCAACTGTTTTGCTTTTTGAGTGTCAAGCAAATAGGCATTTTTCATGAAAAATTCACATTTGGCCCTTTATATTAAATATCTCATACCTGGATTGGCTACCTGAAATCGATGACAGCGTTTACAACGCAGTCATTGCATCGCAGTTCATTTACAATGCGGTCGTTACAATGACCGCGTTGCCATTACAACGCAAGTCATTAAATCGACTTGCAGTAGATGGCGCTCTAACATAAGGAATAGTATAATTAACTATTCCAACACCTTCCCTACTGTTGCATAGGCTGGAGTTGGAATAGTAAATTATACTATTCCTAATGTTAGAGCTACTGCAAGTCGATGTAATGACTTGCGTTGTAATGGCCTTGCGTTCTAACAATGCTGTCATTGTAACGACCGCGTTGTAAAAGAATGCGATGTCATAGCATGCATTGTAGCATGCTATATTCCCTGAAACAACAGTCAGGAGCAACCTCTGAATGGGCATGTGTAAAACAAAGATTGTGTTGAACAGAAGATCGCACTATGCAATAGTGACAATCGTGACTAACTGCAATGAGTGCGATGTTGTGCTTAGGTCATGTTACTCCAGAATGGTTTGGAGCAAAGAACAAGGGGGAGCCTCTGAAATACAAAATGGAGAAAAAAAAAGAAAAAATTATATTACACTGGATGTTGACAACTGAAGCGGAAGCAGCCTTTTTACTTGTAGTAGAAACTTTGTGGCACTATAGGAGAGCTGGATGTTATGTCCATTTTGAAGCACCATCACTGTGGGATGGCAAGCTTGGATCTGAAAGGCCTCCAGGGCAGAACTTTACAGTTTCTGTCTGTGGTGAATGATGGTGGGACAAATGCACAAAAAATGTAATACACTCTGCATAGGTGACAGTAGGGGTCCGGCCAGGTTTGCTTCCAGACTGGAACCAAATATTTCGATGGGAAGGCACCCATACGGATTAAAAGAAGAGAGTGTTGAATGGGCTGTGAAATATGATCTGCAAGATGAGGTTGTGGGCTCCAGTTGGTATAAAAATCAAGAACTAGACCTTCCAACTGCTGCTGTGCCGCACCTCACACCACAATATGAGTTTTCACCTGCACCCACTGCCGATTTTCCAGCAGCCACGCACCAACTCCTCCCGTGCAAATACTTACAATGCCCTCAAAATCCCCTCCTAACACACATGCCACAAAAGCACCAACAACACCCACACCCTACACGCCACAGCAAACCCGCACTTCAACACGCATTTGCATGCATGCTTCTCAACACATGATCACTCAACAAACACACAATCAAAATATGGGACCTGCTGAGTAGTGATGCACCCGGCATCTTCATGACAGAGACATGGCTCAACCACTTATTGGCTTCTGACATCATCATGGCAATCCCAGCACGCTACAAGATCACTTGACAAGACTGCTTTTACAAGCCAGGAGGAGGACTCGCTATCATCTATAAAGAATCCATCAAATGCACAACATCCACAGAGAACGCCACTCCTTTCATGGAACACCTGCACTTCAAACTGCAAATCTCTAAAAACGTCACCCTGAATGGAACCCTCGCCTACAGACCACGATTCACCTTTACCAACTTCATCAACAACTTTGTTGCTCTGCTCACCATTGACTCCAGAGCCTACATTCTCCTCTGTGACCTCAACTTTCACCTGGAAGACCAAAATGACTCATGCTCCACAGCACTCCTCTGACTAATCCAGCTTGTCACAGAAACAACACACACCGCAGGACACACACTGGAAAGCATCTTCACCACAACTGACAACATTAAATACACCTCCACCACACTGCTCATGTGCACCGACCACTCCTTCATCCAAAATCAACTCACCAAGTCAAAAAACCTTACCAGGTCCAGCATTCCAAGCCACAGCTGGGGCAAAATCACAGAAGCAGATTGGCACAGCGCCCTCAGCACTCATCAACCTAGCCCCACAGACATCCTCGACAAGAACATCAACAACTGGATCAAGAACTGCATGGATTCTCTCAAACTAATCAAACTCAACAAGCATAGTAGATCAAACAAGCAGGCCAGCTGGTACACAGACAACCTCTGAGACACCAAACAACACTATAAACAGCTTGAAAGGAAAGAGAGAGCCAGCCATGACACCACAGACAGAACTACGTACAGGGCTGTACTCAAACACTATCACCAGTAAATAAGAGACACCAAGAATAAGCACTAGTGGACTGCATTGACGGAGGCTCCAACAGCTGCAAGGAGATGTTCTCTAACGTTAAGGATTTCACCTTGCCCTCAGCTACTGTCACAAACATTACTGCCTCCCAACAGCTTTGTGACAACCTCTCCAACTTCTTCCATAGCAAAATCACAAACATCTACAGCACTTTTGCACACTAACCCAACCCCAGAGAACTCGATTGCTAACCTACCCACCACCAAACAAGATGGCTACCTGACTAAATGGACAACCCTCACCAGAAACGACACAGAGGCAGTCATGCTGATCATCCACTCGAGGGTAGTAGTAGTAGAGATATCAAAAAGGGGGAAAGAGAAGCAAGAAGCCTGTTTCCCACTCTGCTTCCAAGGTTCTGTACAAAAGTGTCAAAAAGAGTGGGACCACAAGGGATCCATCTAATCTTTTAGTCCTGGCGAAAGCCACTGTCCCACTGGGGTGCAAGTAGGCTGACCTGTTTTATATTCTTGATGTGAGGGACACCTTACAGATCCCTGCACATATCTTATCTTTGCTTTTAACCTTACCCCTACCCAGGTTTTAATAAATCTCATTGGTTATGGTTTGGAGGTAATTTTAAATCACGCAATGGTCTGTTGAAACGGATCCCAAATAGTCTCTTGGTTCTTTGAGACTGCTTCCTGGTGGAGGTAAAGACCCAATGATGACGCTATCGGTTATTACCTCTTCAGTGGCGAAAATATACAATTGACTGAAAATAGCTGTTGAGGTTCCCGTATAATGTTTTAAAAGAGATGCTTTGATAACATCTGTTCCAACTCTTTTTGATACATTGGTCATCCACTCAGGGGCCCCAAAGGACCCATGCAAGCACTACATCTACAACCTGGGAATATCATCAACCAGCACCACCCTGACCCACATCATCAACAACTCCATAACGTCTGCCACTTTCCCGGATGAATTGACACATTGCAGAAATCAACTCTCTCATTAAGAAGCCCACAGCCAACCCTAATCAACTGAGCAATGTCTGACCCATCTCAATGCTTCCCTATCCAGCCAACGAGATTGAGAAGTCCATCAACAAGCAACTCACAACCCACCTCGAACTTCACTATCTTCTAGACAACACTCAATCAGGATTCAGAAAAAAACACAGCACTGAAACAGCACTCATTACGGCCACCTATGACATTCAAATCATCCTGGACTGAGGAGAAACAGCAGCCCTCATCCTGATCTACCTCCCTGAGACCTTCACCACTGTCTCCCATAACACCCTCATCAGAAAACTCCACGAGGTTGGCATACAAGGATCCGGTGTCAAATGCATCTTCTCCTTCCTCATAGGAAGAACCCAAAGGGTCTGGCTGCCACATTTCACATCCGAGACTGAGAAATTGATATGCGGATTCCCACAGGGACTGTCCCCCAGCCCCACCCTTTTCAACATAGACAAGTCAACGCTTATCACCATCATCTTATCACAAGACATCACCATCATCCCCTATGCCGATGACACCCAACTCATCCACTCACTGACAGACAAAACAACTACTGCATTAAAAAAAAAAACTACTGCATTTTATGGTAGGAGACTGGATCTAAACCAACTGCCTGCAGCTCAACTCCGACAAGACGAACGTACTGGTCTTCGGCAACAAGACCTCCCAATCGAACTCCACCTGGTAGCCGTCGGAGCTAGGGCAAACACCCACACCCACAGCTTACAAGAAATCTAGAGATCCTAGACGAGAAGCTCAACATGATGGCTGAAGTCAATGAAGTGTGCACCTCTGCCTCCACATCTTACGCATGCTGCTAAAAATATTCAAATGGTTGCCTAAGAAAACGAAATGGGCAAAACTCTCTATGCTGGACTCTCGAAGCAACTCCTACACAGACTCTAGACCATCCAGAATGCCGCTGCAAGACTTATACTCGACATCCCATGCCACGCCCACATCACACCGCACCTCAGAAAGCTTCACTGGCTCCCCATTCACAAGCACACACTATTCAAACTTCTCACGCACACTTACAAAGCCCTACACAACACAGGACCAGAATACCTGAACAGCCGCATACACGTTCACCAACCCACCAGACACCTCTGCTCTGCCTCAGTCTCACTCGCACACATTCTGTGCATAAAAAAAAAAAGCAAAACTGGAGGTCTATCATTCTCCTACATCACACCCAAGACATTGAACAACCTCCCTCAACAGGTCAGGCATTTTCCTCACTTCTTGAGTTCTCCAAGAAGCTGAAGACCTGGCTCTACGTATCAGCAACTTGGGGACCACAAACCTACACACCTGCCCAACCACCTAGATACCTCCTCGGGTGATTAGTGAGCTATACAAATCAATATAACAAACATAACATAGCACAACATAACATTCCTTGATAGTTAATGGCAAAAAGCGAATAATTGAGAGTGAAGTTACACCATCAACAAAATGTTTTAACAGCGATTTCATCTGGAATAAAAATTAATTCCAGGCTAGTAATGAACAAAGTGTAGTGTAGTGAAAGTTTCTCCATTTGTACATTAAGTACAATTCAAGGTCTATGTTATAAACAGTGCAAGGATTACTTCGTCTTTCAGCCAAGTCATAAAAATGGCACAGGTTAGAAAAATTGTAGTCAGAATGAACGTGGGAGTATAGTAGATGTCACTGCAACAGTAGCGGCTGCTACCAGGGAGTAGTGTTGGGCCGGTTGGGGATGGGGGGATGGGGGGGTGTTAAAAAGGAAGGAGGGGGAAATAAAGAAAAAAACATTGACCTTCCCGGCGTCTGGCTCTCCTGTGTCCTCTTCATCCAGGTCCATAACACGACGCACATAGGAACAGGAAGCACCTAGGCTCCCTCCCCTAAGCCATATCATTTTATTTTTCTTGTGGGGTGACACACCCCCGCCTTAGCGGTGGAGCTTCCACTGCACTGCAACAGTAAGGATGCAAAAATATAAAGGGCGCACAGAAACAGAAATTTCCATCGACTGTAGTAAGTTCTAAGTTGTTTGAAGATTGTACTGTATTAGATTTGATAGCATAGTGTGATAAAACAAATTATTCCTTTAGGAGGGGGGTGGCCCACTAAATTAATAATATGCTATGTCCAGAATTTACTATAGTTTTTCACTTGCACTCATGCAACACAAAGCAATGTAAATGGGCGTGTATCTCTATGTTCCGACTTAAATGGTTATCTTCGTCAGATTTTAAATTGTGTGACGCAAAAAGTGATTTCCATTGTTCCGCATAGAAAAATTTTAAATGCATGCAAAAGTGGTATTGTTTGGGAGGAACCAGCCCACAGCCCTCGAAAGGTTGTGCAAAAGGGACCCATTAACGTGATGCTAAAGTATGCACAAAGCTGCACCACATGTAACAACATAAAATAAGGAGTGTTGGGATGTGTGTGTGGGGATTGTGTTACTATCCTTGTGGGGACTTGGGTGTGATAACACACTCACGCTGTGGGGACTCGATTGCACTGTGGGGACCTGAACCCAGGTCCCCACAAGGCAATGTCTTTTAAATGATAAAAAAATGGCTTCAGGAGCATCTGTGTCAATTTTTACAACTTTAAAAAAATTGCCTTGTGGGGACTTGTGTTTCATTCATCAAGTCTGTTTATATTTTTGCTCAGCTCTGCCCCTGTAGACAAGAGGTGGTACTGCAGTCTTAAACACACTGCATTTAAACACACTTTGCTCACCATAAACACAGACTAAAAGCAGAAAGGACAGATATTTCAAAGGAAAAGCTGCATAATATCGTCTTTCTCCAAATATTTTTCATGCAATTAACCTTTTCTCTATTTATTAAAATAAAACTTTATTTACATGAAGTATTTAATTTTGACTTTTTTTGTCTGGAATATTGTTAATGTTTTCTAAATAATGCTAAAAGCAATTTGGTTTGGTTTTGAATCCCAGAATACTTCACTATTGCCATTTGATTCTTAACTTCCATTAAAGAATGATGGTGCACTACGATGTGATACAATATAAATTTGTTTTTATCATTTTTGACAAATAATTAGAGGCGTCAATGCTTATTGTTACATTTGAATGCTTGTACCAGGAATTCAGAGTCCTTATGTTCCTTTGCAATTTTACGTTTTTTGGGGGTTAGGTAGTGGTAAATAAGAATTCCAGACACCAGGTAAAGGGTAAGCAGGATAATTTTAGGGTTTAGGGGTGGTAAGGGTATTTTTCGGGAAGGGTGGATAGTGGCAAAGGGTGTTAAGGGTAATTTTGGGGTTTAGGGGTGGGTAGTGGTAATGGGAGTTAAGGGTACTTTTAGGCTTTTGGGTGGGTAGTAGTAAAAGGTGGTTAGGGTAATTTTAGGGTTTAGTGGTGGGTATTGGTAAAGGGCAGTAAGAGTAATCGAGGGTTATGGGGTGGGTAGTAGTAAAAGAGAGTAAGGGTAATTTTAGGTTTAAAGGGTGGGAAGTGGTAAAGGGTGGGAAAGGTAATTTTAGGAGTTAGAGGTAGGTAGTGGTAAATGGTGTTCGGGGTAATTTTAGGGTATAGGGGTGGGTAGTAGTAAAGGAAGGTTAAGGGTAAATTCTAAAATTGTATATATATATATTATCTACTGGCGGTCGCCAGTAGATAGTTATAGTTAGGACCTAGTTTCCATAGGAAAAGCGTTTTTTCTTTTCCAAATAACTTTGGCGCCGGATGACGAATCTTCGCAAAATTTTCAAAACTAGTGGGGCGCTCTGGTCAGCTCCTGTCTTGAAAGTTTCGGGGTGATTCGCCAAGCGGGGGCCGAGAAAAAAGGGGGGTCCCAAAACGTGTTTTCTCCATGTTATTTTCAATAGGAAACTTTAGACACGGCTACAGCTCGAACTGCTGAACGGAATTACACCAAATTTGGCAAAAACGTAGCCCTTGGTTCAGAAAGAGTCCTTTTTGTTAATTGGTGTAAATCCGTTCAGTAGTTCCTGAGAAATTAAAAAAAAAGAGGTCGGAAAATCAATTTCCAATAGGAAACTTTAGACACGGCTACAGCTCGAACTGCTGAACGGAATTACACCAAATTTGGCAAAAAGGTAGCCCTTGGTTCAGAAAGAGCCCTTTTTTTAAATGGTGTAAATTCGTTTGGTAGTTGCTGAGAAAATCAAAAAATAAAAGTTTTGATATCTAGAGGCGCGGTGGATCCGCGGACCCTCCCGACCACAAGCTTTATTCTAATTGGCTGTCAACACTCCAAACCAGGAAGTGTTGGCAGCCATCTTGTGACTTGGTAGAACCGAGTCACAAGAAAACAGTAAAACAAACGCGAAAAACAAGAAAAGGGGGCAGGGTAGAAACACCCTGACCCCCCAGGCCTGCTCAGGGGGTCCCACAAGGACCCCCAGGGCCAAAAAAAGCATTTTTTTAAAAACATTTCGGTGAAATTCGCGCAGGGGTCGCGAATCCCGCCCGCTCTTCATTTAATTGAGGCCCTTGGGTGGGCCAGGTCCCGGGGGCATTTCCCAAAAATATATGCGGGGCCCGCGGGGGCCCCTACAGCCCCGGGGACCGCCAGAGGTGTAAAAAGGGGCATGGCCTCAGACCACCTCCCTGCAACGCAGCTCTGTGGTGCAAATTGAAGGTACATGGTGGGCTAGTTGGCCCCCAGGGACCCTCAGTATTGGAGGGGACTTAATCCCCCAACGTAGAACGCACCAGCGGGCGCGTTTGCAGAGTGCTGCAGGGAAGGGGTGGGGCCTGATTTAACAAGTTAGCAATTCTGCTGTGTGGGATTTACTGGAGGTAATAAAAGGGGTAGTTGGCCACCAAGGTTGACGTTGGGGGCTAACTATCCCTCCTGTTACGATCCGCTAAATCCCACACAGTGGGATTGCTAAAAGGTGTTTGAAGGCCACGCTCACCTTTCTCCACCACTCTGCAAATGCGACTGCTATGTTATAGATAGAAATTAGCATTTAAAAAACCTTTGAAATTCACTGAAAAAACCATAGGTTTCAGGCACGTTATAATTAGAAATTAGCATTTAAAAAACCTTAGAAATTCACTGAAAAAACCATAGGTTTCAGGGATGTTATAGTTAGTTGGACATTTCACTCGTATAAAACCATAGAAATTCCCCCGTTATAGTTAGTTCAGCTAAGTATAACTCGCGCCCCTGCAATGCACTGCTGATGACGTCACATATTACATCATTCATGACATGGTCAGTGACATCACTGATGACATCACTGATGACATCTCAAATGACATCACTGATGACATCATCCAGTGACTGTGTGTTTCTGTAAAGTTTAAATATGTTTTATATATATGCCAAGGTGTATTGAAGAATGAGTGGGTGTATAAGTGTCTGGATGAAGGATTTAGTAGGTGTGTGACTGACTGTATAAGTGAGTGATTAAATGTGTCTTACTGAATACATGCGTTAGTGACTAAACTGTCTGAATGTGTGCATCAGTATGGGTTAGTGTCTAAAGTGTGTCAATGTCTGTATCACTCTGTCTGTTGTTGTGTAAGCTGCTGCATGTGTTGGTCAGTAGCTACATGAGTGTCTATATGGGTTATTGATTGGTTGCCTGAGTATTTGTATGGGAGACTGAGTGTGTGTGTGGGTGGAAGGTGTGTGACTCTGTGCATAGATGTGTGAGTGGTTGATTCACTGGATGTATGGGTTCAAGATTGCATGTGGAAACAGCTGTATATGCGGGTGAGTGTGTGTATGGGTGTGTTGGTGAGAGATTGGATGTCTCAGTGGTACATGTCCAAGTAACTACATATGTAAAAGGCAGTGTATGTGAGAGTTGGAGTATATAAATGACTATATGTGAGAGTCAGTGATTGTGAGAGTGGCTGTATGGATGAGTGTGTACTTGTCTCAGTGATTGTATAAGAGAGTAAGTATGTGTTAGTATATGTTTGAATAAGTGAGGTGTTAACTGTATAGCTGAGGAATGGGAGTGTGATTGATTCTTTGCATGACTGACTAGGTGTGTGAGTAACTCCATGGGTGAGTGGCAGTGTGTGAGTGTCTGTATAGGTGTATGAGTGCGTATGATAGTGTTGTATTGATGAGTGACTATGTATGAGTGATTGTAAGGGTAAATGAGTGGATGTGTGTGTAGACCTAGGAATCAGTGAGTGCGTATGTAGTAACTGGTATTGGTGTGTCGATGGTTTCGAGAATGGTAGTCTGTATTTTACAGTGGGTGTATCAAAGGTTATATTAGAGTGTGAGGAGGTGCATCAGATTTTGACGTGGATGATGTCATCAGTGATGTCATTTGAGATGTCATCAGTGATGTCATCAGTGATGTCACTGACCATGTCATGAATGATGTAATATGTGACGTCAGCAGCAGTGCATTGCGGGGGCGCGAGTTATACTTAGCTGAACTAACTATAACGGGGGAATTTCTATGGTTTTATACGAGTGAAATGTCCAACTAACTATAACATCCCTGAAACCTATGGTTTTTTCAGTGAATTTCTAAGGTTTTTTAAATGCTAATTTTGTAACTATAACGTGCCTGAAACCTATGGTTTTTTCAGTGAACATATATATATATATATATATATATCCACAGTCACAGGTAGCCCCAAAGGAGTGAAGCCTCAGACACGAGTAATGGCTCAAAAATTTATTGGCAACTTGCAAGCAGGCAGCTAACAAGAAACAGGCATCAGTCAATACAACGCCAGACGCGTTTCAGGAGTCCTTTGTCCCTTCTTCAGTAGCGTTAGTTCGTAAATGAAAGCAAAGTTAATCGCACACCTGTTTGATTTAAACTTCCCGCCCCAGTGGGCGTGGCCAAAACTCTCACGGCCTTCTGGTCCTTGTAGTGCGAAATATTGGTATCCCCAGTGGGCATGCTATTCATCACGGTAATAAACAAATCATAATCCATGTGGGTTGATGCCAGGTCATGCCAGCAACCTGCCTCACTTTTCAGACGCCAATGTGAGCACCAAGGCGGCACCACCCTGCAAATGGCGCCGAACTTGCATGTCTCCCGAAATTGCCAGCACTCCTTAGATCCAGCACGGACCCGCAAACCACAGTGGGGTTCACTCCGCGGCTGGGCAACAGCCGTAATACATCCACAGTCACAGGTAGCCCCAAAGGAGTGAAGCCTCAGACACGAGTAATGGCTCAAAAATTTATTGGCGACTTGCAAGCAGGCAGCTAACAAGAAACAGGCATCAGTCAATACAACGCCAGACACGTTTCAGGAGTCCTTTGTCCCTTCTTCAGTAGCGTTAGTTCGTAAATGAAAGCAAAGTTAATCGCACACCTGTTTGATTTAATTTACGAACTAACGCTACTGAAGAAGGGACAAAGGACTCCTGAAACGCGTCTGGCGTTGTATTGACTGATGCTTCACTCCTTTGGGGCTACCTGTGACTGTGGATGTATTACGGCTGTTGCCCAGCCGCGGAGTGAAGCCCACTGTGGTTTGAGGGTCCGTGCTGGATCTAAGGAGTGCTGGCAATTTCGGGAGACATGCAAGTTCGGCGCCATTTGCAGGGTGGTGCCGCCTTGGTGCTCACATTGGCGTCTGAAAAGCGAGGCAGGTTGCTGGCATGACCTGGCATCAACCAACATGGATTATGATTTGTTTATTACCGTGATGAATAGCATGCCCACTGGGGATACCAATATTTTGCACTACAAGGACCAGAAGGCCGTGAGAGTTTTGGCCACGCCCACTGGGGCGGGAAGTTTAAATCAAACAGGTGTGCGATTAACTTTGCTTTCATTTACGAACTAACGCTACTGAAGAAGGGACAAAGGACTCCTGAAACGCGTCTGGCGTTGTATTGACTGATGCCTGTTTCTTGTTAGCTGCCTGCTTGCAAGTCGCCAATAAATTTTTGAGCCATTACTCGTGTCTGAGGCTTCACTCCTTTGGGGCTACCTGTGACTGTGGATGTATTACGGCTGTTGCCCAGCCGCGGAGTGAAGCCCACTGTGGTTTGCGGGTCTGTGCTGGATCTAAGGAGTGCTGGCAATTTCGGGAGACATGCAAGTTCGGCGCCATTTGCAGGGTGGTGCCGCCTTGGTGCTCACATTGGCGTCTGAAAAGCGAGGCAGGTTGCTGGCATGACCTGGCATCAACCCACATGGATTATGATTTGTTTATTACCGTGATGAATAGCATGCCCACTGGGGATACCAATATTTCGCACTACAAGGACCAGAAGGCCGTGAGAGTTTTGGCCACGCCCACTGGGGCGGGAAGTTTAAATCAAACAGGTGTGCGATTAACTTTGCTTTCATTTACGAACTAACGCTACTGAAGAAGGGACAAAGGACTCCTGAAACGCATCTGGCGTTGTATTGACTGATGCCTGTTTCTTGTTAGCTGCCTGCTTGCAAGTCTGCAATAAATTTTTGAGCCATTACTCGTGTCTGAGGCTTCACTCCTTTGGGGCTACCTGTGACTGTGGATGTATTACGGCTGTTGCCCAGCCGCGGAGTGAAGCCCACTGTGGTTTGCGGGTCCGTGCTGGATCTAAGGAGTGCTGGCAATTTCGGGAGACATGCAAGTTTGGCGCCATTTGCAGGGTGGTGCCGCCTTGGTGCTCACATTGGCGTCTGAAAAGCGAGGCAGGTTGCTGGCATGACCTGGCATCAACCCACATGGATTATGATTTGTTTATTACCGTGATGAATAGCATGCCCACTGGGGATACCAATATTTCGCACTACAAGGACCAGAAGGCCGTGAGAGTTTTGGCCACGCCCACTGGGGCGGAAAGTTTAAATCAAACAGGTGTGCGATTAACTTTGCTTTCATTTACGAACTAACGCTACTGAAGAAGGGACAAAGGACTCCTGAAACGCATCTGGCGTTGTATTGACTGATGCCTGTTTCTTGTTAGCTGCCTGCTTGCAAGTCGCCAATAAATTTTTGAGCCATTACTCGTGTCTGAGGCTTCACTCCTTTGGGGCTACCTGTGACTGTGGATATATATATATATATATACACATTGTGAAATTTACTTAGGTTAAATATACTTACCATTCGAGGAAAAGGCCTCTGCATGATAAAGACATGCGTAATAAAGGCTGCATGGTTAAGGTATGTGTTGTAATGTCATACAACCTGGCTAGATGCATTTTACAGAGCTTGCCTCTAGGAGCTTGACATTGTACCAAATTGATTTAGAAGTGGTGCACCACTCCCTTCAGCATGATACTCCCTCTGGACTCTTTAAGCTTTTAACTTGAGTAAGAAGAGTCTTGGAATGCCCTTTGAACTGTGATTATCTATTTTGATAGTACTAGCATAAGCATTTGGCACAGCAACACTCCTTCTCATGTTTTGCATATATACATGAATGCATGCTTGGTACCATATGTGTACTCGCTCAGTACATATTTGTAATTCTAAATTAGTTACAGGGAACTGATCAGTCAATCCTTCTGCCTCATCAGATGCTAGAGTTGTATATATTGTATTTGCATTTGTATAGTGTTTACTACCCATGGCGAGGTGTAGAAGAGCCCTGCAGTGGATGGTTCACTACTCCGGTACAGAAGATTAGTGCTTAGTCTAGTGATCCATTATATGCCTTTAATCCAGTTTCTGTGTTGTAGAGTCAATTAATAACAGTTAGGTGTGATCCTTAGTGTGAAGTATATGAGCTCATGTCAATTGTTGGTGGAGTAAATAGATAGAGAAGATTAAGTATTGTTAGACTGCAGGGGTTTGCTTTCAAAGAAGGACATGTTGTGATCTATGAAATGACGTGTGAGCAACTTTGCAGAAATACAATAATGGAGAATAACATAGACAGGTGCGCAGTTTAGAGAAGGCAGTACTCAGAGAGTGAAGGTAAGCAGAGGAAGGGGTTAAGGAGAGGCTCATTTGATACAAAGGAAGGAGAGAGGGATAAAACACTCCATATTTTTAAATTGAGGTTAATTTTTCATTCAAACTTTTGGGAACATAGTGGCAGGCTTACTAACTTTAGTGCAATGCAGTGCAGCAACCAAAGTTGGTGCACTGCATTGTGTCAATGGGAAAGACAAAACAGTGCCATATCTACAAAGATTAGGTGCTGTTTATCTCTCCCCACCACTGGCGCACTTTTGGCTGCTTTGCGCCAATGTACACATCTTTGCACCATAGTGTAAGGGTGCGTGCATTCTGTCAAGAATAGGAATTATACTGCAAGTGGGCCCTACCAATAAAAACTGTGCTTTAATACTTTTCCCATTTTGGATGTGTGCTGCACAGTGTAGAACACACATAATTTTTTGATCGCTTTTCTAAACAAGCATTTGCAAAGCAATAGGTCTCGCATTTGTCAGAGTTAGAGCTATTGGCGTTGTAAATGACAATGTCTTTTATCTATGTGTTTTGGTTTGGAGTGTAGTGGATGTATGAATAGAGACAGCTGCAGTACTGTCTACAGGACTTAAAATGTGGAATTACTGATAGGACCAAAGATGCAGCTGCAGCATTGCCTATGGACTTAGAATGAGGAATTACAGATGAGACCAGAGAAGCAGCTAGCAGCACTGTTTAGAGGACTAAGAATGAGAAATTACCACTATGACTGGAGACACGGCTGCAGCACTGCCTAGAGGTCTAAAAATGAGGAATTACCACTATGACCGGAGACACAGCTGTAGCACTGTCTAGACGAGGAATAAGAATAAGGAATTACCAATGGGAACAGAGAAACAAGTTCTACATTTGTAGAGGTACAAAGGGGAATGGCTGTTTATTTCCCTGGTCATTTATTTACCCAAAGGTGTCCATGAGCAACTTGTTCACAACTTTGATCTCTTATAATGTTCTCTTGGTCATGTTTGTAAAAAAGAAATTTCAAAAATTCAGCTGCGATGCTTTAATTAACAAACTAGGCTTAGAGTACATTCCTAAGCCTCTAAATTATTAACACCACTTTGGGATAAATAAACAAGATAACTACACCAACAAGCTAGAGTTGAAGATTGACTGAGCAAAATAAAAAAATATATAAATAAAAGGTTGCTCTGAAGAAATGACAGATTGAGTATTTTATTCCTCCTCAAGAAAGTCACTTTTTCACACTGGGCAGGAAAGCCACTTTAGGGTAGTTTTAGAGCACACCTTATAAATAAAGGATTAGCAAGACATACCATACAGTTATTACTAACCCTGGGCAAAGCACTACGCTACGCTCGCGTAGTTTGCGAAGTTTGCGCTACTTCGCACTACGCGAATTGCACGTAGCACAGTGCAAACACGCGTAGCGTAGCGTAGCGTAGTGCAGCGGTCATTTTTTGCTTGCTCGCGGTCCTCAACGTCAAGTTGGCGACCGCGAGCAAGCAAAATGACATCCCGGCGAGACTTTTTCCTTGTTCGCGATCAGCAACATCAAGTTGCCGATCGCGAGCGTGGAAAATAAACCTCCCGGCGAGATTCTCAACGCGGGGAGGTCAGGTTTCTCATTGCGAGTGGTCGCGTATGCTCGCGACTGCTCGCGATGAGAAACTACCAGTCCGCGTTGAAAGCTGCCGCTCGAGTAAAAATCTACTCGAGCGGCAGTAAAGGCACAGCTCGCACTGTGCAAGATGCCGTTTTCAAAGATTGCACAGTGCGGACAACCATCCGGCACTGTGCAATCATCGCGAACAGCGCACTACGCAGTTCACGTAGTGCTACGCGTAGCTCGCGTAGTGCGAAGTGCACTTCGCGTAGCTTCGCGTAGTGCTACTTCGCGAACTACGCCCAGGGTTAGTTATTACCCTTTCTGGTGGTAAAGGCCAGGGTATTGTTATTATGAGGGAAGCATGTGGAGTTGTACTGTGGCGCAAGATTTTGAGGGCCCTCCATTTAGCCTAATTATACGAATCAGAGGTAAGGGTCTAGTTTTGATAGCACATATGAAAGAATCAACTATTGAAGAATAATTAACTATTGTTAACAATATACATAAGAGGCTTTTGGTACACCGCTTTCAACCCTTGACTTTATGTGATAAGCCTATTCCTGCCACGGACCAGAGAATCTGTAGCAGGAGCTTTTGAATTTGCCAGTGCTTATTCTTGCTTGCATTACGACTCATGACATACATTCAATCAGTAACAATGGTTGCATTTACCGTGGAATGCTGAAGATGAGCCCGCTTTAATAGATGTGTGTGTTTTGGTCGTACACTGTGTTCCCATGCTCCCACTGTACAATTTTGCAGCAAATGCTTATGCGTCGTGACGACATAATTTTATGAATTTCACTTAAAAAGCACAACTCGACATTCCTGAAATACCTGAAATTTCGTCCGGGACTACCTGTAACTCACCCACATAAGCGCTTCGATGCAGTGTCGGAGTATGAAGAATAACTAAAGGCCAATACAATAGAACAAGGATAAGACTAAGCCGCTGTGTTACAACAGAAAACAAATTGTGTACATCTGGTCTTATAAAGGCCATGTCTGGTATGCTTGAGGGCCCTGCGAGGCATTGGTCTTTCCTGTCTGCTAATAAGAGGGGTCAAATCTGAGAACCCTTTTTACACACCTATGTCCTCGGTGATTTAAATTGTGCCCCACCATTAAGATTAAATGTAGTGCATACAAAGCCCACAGACTTAATGAGGCTGCCTTTCCGTGTGTGTAGGATGGAGGCTGACGGAAAGTCCCTTTTGTGATATTCCCAAACAGAACACCCACCTCCCAATGAGAATGCATGACTGAAAGGAAGAATGTATTCAAATACAGCAAACCACTTCTACACGCTTTTGTATGACAAAACCAAAACAAGCCACAGTCCGATAGGTGTTCAGTGCTGTTTGTAAACCTGGGTACATTATAGAATATGGAATACAAACTCCTCTGCTGTTTCTGCCCGCAGCACAGAAAAAGACAAAACTTTTATAGAGGAGGTGAGGGGAGGAGGCTGAGTGGCGGGTGAGGAGAGCTGAGAAGAAGGCTGACCCAGCCCTGCAGCTGCCTCTGGTTAAATGCTGGCGATGGGAAGATTTTGCTGTAAGCTTGGGGAGCGAGCCCCCTCTCCCCGCAGAGCACTCAGTGTCGAGGAAGCGACTGGCCAGAACATGCAGTCTGAGGACGCAAGAGGGAGGACAGACATCCCTTCTAAAATACAGCATTACTCCCAAAAATTCATAAAGGTTATATAAAAGTGCAAAAACCCCATTCGAAAGGGAAATGAGGAGAAAGACACGTTTGCGCCCTGTGATGTCCTTCACAGCAGGCAATGGCACCATTAGCAACACGCAAGATTAGAGTAATGAGCCATGAAAGCAGCATCCTATTTACATATCACGCAGCGTTCTTTATGGTGAATTATGTTCACAGTTCAGCTGCAGCCCACAAATTACTTTATTGGTGCTTATGATGTTCCCTAAACTGCATACAGTGTGGAATTTAAGAGTTCATGTTGTACTCACGCTACAAGACGTAGGAGTACCCGTCATCCGGGGTGTTTCGCCAAGAAACTTCACGCGCAGCCGCAATTAGCGTGGTGTATTTTGAGGACTCCTCATCAAGCTGTGGCAGCTGACCGGTCCCATCCCCCCCTGCTTAAAGCAAAACGTGCAGACGCTATTCTTATAGCGTGCTGCGCAGCGGACAGAAGCACAGCAACCCGGGCTCTCCACTCCTCAAACAGTAAACAAAGCCCAGTGCCTCTGCCACAGTTCATTCAAGCTCTCATTTACGGTCAATAAACTAACAATATGAGGAGCCTGGAGCCTGCTGCCACGTAAGAGCACAATGTGCCTAACATTCAATGTTGGAGAAAACAAACACATTAAAGTGAGCATGTCCACCCACACATAAACCACAGTATTAAGCGGCAGAATAGAAATTACCCCGCAACTTTTAAACGCTGCATTTGTATCCGAGGGTGGTGGGAGGACGGAAGCAGCGACGGGAGTAAAGCAGCTTAACAAACCAGTGGTGCGCACACACCACAGAGGAGTGGGGGGGGAAATGGAGCACGGCAGCGAGGCAAAAGCGCGCTGCTGCGCGTGCTAGACACCGGTGGGAATGGGCGCGGCAAAGGCGGGACATGCGCCCGCCTTTGCCCAATTGCGTGCTGTCTTTCTTATAAAGACGCACGCAAAGCCCAATAGCCGGGGGAAAAACGAATCGCACACGCACGAGCGTGTGCGATTCCTAGGTCAGTTTCAAAACCCCACACAAGAGGTCTCGCGCTGTGCGAGCAGTGTTGCGCACTGCAACGCTAGGCGCGAGACCTAAAAATGGACAACTGCTTCAAGGAGGCGTACATTGTTGGTGCAAATCCCTGTGTACCAATGTTAGTAGATAGGAATTTTCATAAAAACCCATTAGAGGCTGCATGGGAACACCATGCAGCAGCCATAGAATTCTCTCTTGCCGCAAAGCAGCACAAAGTAACTCACAAGCAACCCAACATTTTACGCTAGGTTTGCATCACTTTTATGAAGTTTTATCTATAGAGATTCAAGAGTTCTTATATTACCTGATATGAGCACAGCATCAGAGATGAGCAGACATGACTTAATGCTCATGAGGAAGGAACCTTGGGTGAGAAGTGACTTTCACTAGATGACTAAGCCACTGCAGGTACTAAAGGGCTTTTATTTTAGTGTATGTCTTTGTGGATATTTTTGATGACGCAGTTTGGGATAGGTTTGGAGACACAATTTATGGCCTTCTCTCTCCGTCTGAGTCCATCGGTTTGGTGCATCTGAGATTGGTAAGCCACTTGTGGTTTAGTTATGGTATCATCTGTTACACTTCAGAGGGAATATAAATAGGTCCACCCCGTAATGTAATTATATGTGGGGCTATTCTCCCAGTTAGGGTTTCTCCATTATTATTGGATCATGTATCTTTTCTTTCTTTTGATAAATACATTGGAAAAAAACAAAAAAAATAATAATTGTGCCCTATTTCTTAAACCTCATTACTAGGTTTAAGTGCTGCTTTCCTACCGGATATCATGACAAGCCTGCCACATTCTTCATTCTAGCCACCATTCCCGGTATGAGATGGTTCAGCTCTTGCCAGTTAGGTCATGGCAGCATTCACTATGTGGCTCATCGATTTAATCACAAATTTTACTAATTGCACCTGTCAAATGGTTATTATTCCCACTGAAGCTGAGTTTGACAGTTTTTTGGCATGTGCAGCCACTGAGTAGCTACAGTGTATCTCTCAGTTATCTTCTGATCACTGGCTCTACGCACATTAATTGACATAACATTTGTGTCAGAGCTTCTGGAACATTGCTGCAATGCAGCACAAATTCGGATTCAGGGTTCACTAAACTACATGGCATAAAAAGGCACTTTATGCACATTGATACACAAAGGCCCAAATTCACAAAACTGTCACTCAATGCAGCACAACACCCAAAGTTGTTGCGCTGTATTGCGGTGCATGAGGAGGAAAGCGTAGGAAAGTACCAAATCTACTAATCTACAATCAGGCGGCTGAGCAGCAAGCACACACAGGAGCGGCCCGGCCCGTGCAGGTAAGAGTGGTGGGGTGGGGTGGGGGGACTCGATGGACAGCGAGGGAAAATTAAATAAATAATTAATTTTCCCTCGTCGTTTTCTGTCGAGTCCTTCCCACCCCGCACCACCACTCTTACCTTCACGGGCCGCTCCTGAGCACACACCTTTGCATCATAGCGCAATGGTGTCTTGCATAGGTTTTGTACTGGAAGGATACCCTTCCAGTACAAAATACTATGCCTAGACAAACTTTAAAATGTTCCCACCTAGGATGTGTTCCTGTACAGTGCTGCTCATATGAAAAGTGTGAAGTTGGAAGAAATATTTCTACTTTTTTACGCCTGCTTCAAAATGTGCTCTTTTTTAGTGCAAAGCCCTGTCTATTCTTGTCTGTAAGTAGGATTTTGCATCCAAAAACTGTGGGTGGTTGCATGGGAGTGCCCATGTACCACCCATGGCACACCCCCTTGGTGCAGAGTAATACAAAGCAGCGCGTTGTGCCGCTTTGTGTTATTTTGAGGCAACTTTCTAGCACTAAACAAGTTTTGTGCTGGAAAGTAAATCCAACCAAATGACATTTTGTGCAGGGTTGTGTCTCTTTTCTGATGTAAATCCAGAGCAAGAGTTTGTAAATTTGGGCCAAAATATGTATAAACTCTGCATCTAAAGTGAAGTTTTACAGCACAATCTATGGCATTATTTCTAGCATTTTTGCCATTCAAACATACACTATTATAAATAGGATTCCAATGTCGAAAATGAAAGTTAAGTGCATGTTCAGCAAATATTAATCAACATTTTATTTACCAAGAAAATAGTTGGTTCGTTGTGCATGTGTATACCAGAACGCCAATGTATTACTCTGAACAACCCATGTATGTTTTAAATCGTGTCTTCAATATTGAATGTACCCTACGTTCACACTACTGAGTGGGCGTTGGTAATTATCTCTTCCAAATCGGAAACAGGCCTGATAAACTGTACATTACATCATTTATTTATTATAGTTATGTCTCTCAAGGGAGCACATTTAAATTAAAGCCATTTAATTTTAAAAGAGAAATGTGTCATGTCCGGGATTCTTCTAAAACCTGCAAGCCCTCTTGAAAAACGTTCTGTATTTACGGTAGAATAGTGCGTGTAATGTAAACATGAATTTCCCACCACATAAAAAAAAACAATTTCATGACAAAGAAGAATGCGCTTTTGTTCAGACATCCTTGAAGTCAATACACTGTAGTCCTGCCTTCATAGAAAGCTCAAGTCAGGACTTCAGCGGGACAGGCAAGAGATGTAAATGCATCCTTGCACATAACAAAAGGGCCATAAGCATCGCAAGAGACATAGAAGTCCCAGACTGGGGATGGGGCTTGCACCTAACAACAAACCTTCCTGGGTTCCTGGGAGGCCGCATAGGATGACATTGACTTGAGACCCTGATAGCAACAGGGATGGGGCGGAGGCGCTCAAACAAAGGCTGTCTCTGAACACAGATTTGATCCTCCAGCAATTTTTAAATAGCAACAATTAAACAAAGTGTTCGATTCAGAGGGCATGGTTTTTTTTAATGCACTTTCTTGTACTTTGAATTAATGAATTGCAGCTTTTTCGTGACTTTGGCAAAGGGAAAGGTTTCAATGTCTTGTACAGCCCTACACAAGCCGAACACTAATAGTTACTGTATTTCTTGTTCTGAGGTTGCACATCCATTTGTTACCTGTGAGGTTAGGGGTACAGATGGTGCATTGTGAGCTAGCAGGACTATGGGCCAACATATCCTGAGGGGTGTTCAGAATCAGTCTGACACCAGTCCGTCATTTATTTTGTCCAACAAATGCACAGTTTTGCTTGAGAAAGTATAAGCCGTACGACACAGTGATCCCCTTTTATTACATATAAGTCACCCCTAAGATAGGCCCTAGGTAGCCCACTGGGCACGATGCATTGCAATTTAATGGTTGGATATGTATTTTAAGTTCTACATGTCCTGGTAGTGAAAAACTCTTCAATTTGTTTTTCACTACTGTGAGGCCTACCTCTCCCATAGGATAACATTAAGTTGCCATACATTGAATAACTGCTAATTTTTGATTGGGAAGAGGTGAGAATTCATGTTTGGTGTCTGAGAAATTGTATTTGAAAATATACTTTAATGGTAAAGTCAGATTTTAAGTTACAATTTTGAAAATGCCGCTTTTAGAAAGCTGGTAGTGCACCTAGAGTCTATGACCATTGTCTTAGTTTTCTCATGCTTTTAGAAAGCTGGCATTTTCCGCCCTAAACTATTTGGTGCCTGCAGCCTATTCTGGGTCACATGACTAGATGTAGTTGAACTTTACTTATTCCTCCCAGACAGCCACACAATGGAGGGATTAGGTGTGTCTGGATGGGCCATCAACTGGCATGATGTGGGCAGAGCTGGGCATAGTCCCACTTGCAACTGAATAAGTTGAGCTCTGCCATCACATATAGGACTTGTCACCCCTGCATTGCCAGCTTAAAGCCAGGGCAAGGGAGTTGGGAAACTACAAGCACTTCAAAGGGAATTCTCTAGAAACCTCTCCTAATTCCAAGAAGGTACTGTTCTGACTTGCCTTGGCTATTATGCATCTTCCTCAGATACCAACTCCCTGCGGCTCAGCCAGTGAGTGAGATCATTGGATGATTGGAATGTTAAGAGTGTTTGTGCTTGGATGAGTGGACAGCTGGAGTGAGAAGGGCTGAGCAGCAGGATGCTGCTCCTGGTGGTGCTTTATCTGATTTACTTGTAAGCTTATCTGAACCTAATAAACCTACATCTATATAACCTACAATGATCCATCTTCATTCTATCCTGATTGTAACAGGCACCATGGATGAAAAGGGGACCCTCAGACCCACTCTTCGGTTCACTTTCTGGACCTATGGAAGGACTCCCAGAGGACTGCCTCCTCCTGTGGCATGCCATGTACTCCACAGACTTCTCTGCTGCACCTGGAAGGACTGCTTTGGTGCCTGGAGCCTGCCTTAAACCCCACAAGGCCTGTACTGATCCTTGAGCCCTGTTTCATCACCTATCCCCAAGACTACCAGAGTAACTCCAAGGATTAATTTGCTGGCCTCCCCGTCAAGAGCATCTGGGACAGAAAAAGCTCCCTCCATCTTGAATCTGCATCTGGGCTTAGCTTGAGTGAGTCCTAACCCCACCCCGAGTGGTGTCCCTCCAGTCCTGGACCTATGTTAGTGGTGCTAAAGATGCCTAGACAAGCAAAATCCAAATATTGGGACTAAAAACTGCTCTGAGAACAGAGGGAAGACAGGGAGCAACCTGCTCGTCTATTAACCCAAGGTGCTTCTCCTGTCGGCCTGACTTTGCAGCAGCTCCCGCTACATTCTTCTCCACAGCAGCAAATCTCTGTTAAGCGGTCCTTCACCAACGGGGTATCTGGCCTCGTGGAATGCTCATCGGCTACAGCCCCCTGCCTGGTCCAACTGGAGATTTTCTACTACCAAAAAAGTGACTAAGTTTGAACATAGAATTCTTCACCGCAGCCTTGTCCAGCAGCTCCCTAATGACAATGCTCTCTCCTAAGACACTACCTGCAGCCTAGCCCCACTGAACTTAACCTGCTCAGAACATTTTTCTTCAAGATTTCTTTTAAGTTTGAAGGTAAACGCTGACTGCGCCCAACCCACTCTTTATATCTCACCCACTTTCCTTCGCGATTGGCATTATTTTTGGACTTTGACTTAGTCTTGCGCAACTAGATGTCCATGGTTGGCTCGCTGATATTTTAGGTGGTAGATTTTCATTAAAACTTTAAAAATTCATAACTCCGGTTGTACTGATTGGATTTTTGTCCTTTTGAAGTCAATTATTTTTTTACATTTGCCATATTTTTCTAAATTGATGTGCCGTTTTTCTTGTGTTTTATTTTCACTTTATGACTGTTTATGTGCTGCTTTATACATTGTTTCTAAGTTTAGCCTGACTGCTTTTGTGCCAAACTACCAGAGGGTTAAGGATAGGTAAAATTAGGACTTTTTGTGGTTCACCCCGACGGGACTGAGGCTGTTGCTTGAATAGGGATCACCCCCTTCAACCTGAAACCCCATTTCTCACATGGAGACATGCATGAACCAATAATATGCATTTAATACGCATAGGAAAAAAATGTGGTTTAAGTATTGGGGTAGTGAATAAACTGTGAATAAAATTACAAAAAATATATATATATATTATATTGAAACTTACAGTTACATACAAACATCATATGAAGTGTTAAATAACCTGAGGAAACAATATGTCAAACCTTTGACCCTTCGGTTGGGCAATATCATCAGGATGAGTAATGCATAAATAGCACAAAGTGCTATTATTCAAAGTTTTAACAAGATGCCGCCAATGATGGAATGGATGAGGAAATAAATTAGTGAACTGCCAAAAGTGTCACAGTTCCAAAATGAAGATCACCCGCCTTTTGCTAAGCTACATCTCCAGACAGGAATTGACCACTGTTGCCCCGAGGGTGATCACTCCAACTTTGAGAGAAGTAGGTGTGAGCAATGCCACTGGCGGTTTGCTATTGATCAGCTTCACGTCAGACAATATCAAACTCATAAAATGTATGCAAGTAGTGTAGATAATCAAAATCTCATATTTCTGTGTATTTTGCCATACTTATTCATTCACACATCAATAATTAGAAGTATATAGCATTTTCCTAAAAAATATGAAATAGTTTTTTGCCGATTATTGCATTTTAAAAAACAGGCTTTTGCACAAATATGTCTCTTAGAATCGAAAGTTATCATTTTAGATACAAGTTTGACAAATATCTCCTTGTATCTTACTTCCCACCTTTGACCCTTGAGCAGCTGCCAAAACCTTTCATCACAATTACAACCTGACTTACCAGATTTGCAAATGTGTCAATATAGACACAAAACCGTTTTAATTTGTAGGGCACAGCACGTGGCAATGCCATTTGATTAGCAGATTCCAGCTATTTCAGAGGCCATATGCCAGATGTCCAGGGCAAGAATTTGGGCACAACACAAGCAAAAAGTCAGATTTTCTTTAATGGCCATTCAAGGCTTTTCAAAGGAATGTGAATGAGCATTTCTTGGTGTGTGCTGTGAGGCACTAGCAAATGAGAGTACTTGCCATTTGTGGCTGTCACATTAGGCTGTAGTGGGCAGATCTCCACTGTTCTCAATTGCCATTCAAGCAGTCTTTAGATAAACCGAGAGCGTGAATTATCACCATTAACCTAGTTAACGATAGCTTTTTTGCATGTAGCTTGAGGGATGCTGACACAGTACCTTGCTTCCAAATGCAGTATGCAATACAAAGTCATATTGGTACCAAGTGCATTGCTAGCACTTCTGTGCACAGGCAAAGACCTCCAACTGATCCCACCCTCTGTTGATTGGTTAAAACCTCCTATCAGAGTGAGCTATAGTCAGAGGAGTCAGGGACAAGCAGAAGCTGTCACGTATGACGACTTCCACTTGTTCCTTTTGCTTGGCTGATTCTGAAATCGTGTGAAAGTGCAGAGCTGAAAGTGATAATGGAGCCAAGGGCATATCTACTAGAACAGCATTTGCAGCTCACCATGTTGAACGGTAAGTTGGGGTGTGGGTATGGAAAATGGGTAAAGATCTTGTTCGTCTGTGCACATACATGTGTGTATTTGTTTGACTGTGCAATCTATAGCTTTGCATGTGAGTGTGCGTGAGTGTATGCTCGCACCTGTGATTGATTGAATGTCAGTATGTGTGTTTGTGGCGGAAGGTTGAATGACCTGGCCTAATGCTGACACTGCATAACCTTTATTCCTTGACTTAGGGCCTGATTTAGAGTTTGGCAGATGGGTTACTCCGACACAAACATGAAGGATATCCCGTCCGCAGTATTACAAGTGCCATAGTATATAATGGACTCGTAATATGGCGGACGGGATATTCGTCACATTTGTGGCGGAGTAACCCTGTCAGCCATACTCTAAATCAGGCCCTTTTGCCCTGATTTAGATTTCGGCAGACCGGTTACTCTGTCACATCAATGACTGATATCCCGTCCGCTGAAATATAAATCCCATAATATCGTATGGAATTTATATTTTGGGGGATGGGATATCTGTCACCCTTGTGACGGAGTAACCCATCCGCCCACATCTAAATCAGGCACCTAAGCTCCCTTGGAAACCCTAACACAATGGCAATGATGGCATATTGGAGCTCATCCCTGATATATTGTAGAAATTATTGACAGATTTATGGTAATCCTTGGTTGAATAGTGGCCCGTGTTTACTGGTGGTCATCCTTTAAATGTTTGGAACATTCTGGAATTAACTGTGGCTATCCCTGACATGCTAGATTGCTTGGCCTAATGGTGCCCACTCTTAACATGATCTGTTATGTGAATTTGTAACATATCTGTGGCTACACCTAGCATAATCATTGGTCCAGGTTTAATGATACCCATGCTTGATATGTTGTTGACTATCTTAACATAATTCTGACTATCACTTGCATAATGATGGTAGCGTTTCCTGTCATATTTAGGGCAATCCTGGTATTTAATGATAGGAAATAGGCATAAAAGGCAGGATCTATCCATGCATGGTACTACCACATATTTTATAAAAACACTCTAAAGTAACTAATAAATAAATAAATACATCTATTAAACAATACGGCTGTTAAACAAAGGAAATAAACCAAAACATCTGTAACACACAAGGTCATAAATACAACAATGAAAAAGAGAAATCAGAAATTGCCCAAATAGTAACCTTTCCATCTTGACAACACTAAATTCAGATTATGAAGAAGGTTATTACAGGTGATCTCTTTGGTTACTAGACTAAAAGCTAACTTCATAGGGTGTGTTACCTTATTTCCACAAATAGAGGACTTGTAAAATATAAATGTTTGGAGGAATAATGCATTCCCAAAATGCAAATACATTGCAAATAGTTTTTCCTAATGTGATGGACCACAAGCTTGTGTGACCACATTCGATCAATGATCAACCATCTTAGTTCTGCATGGATACAGTGCACTTAGATGATTCTAAATGAAGGAAACGATCTTTGTCATGTGCTCGAGGCACATATATCCATTCTGCTACTGTCCATAATTCACTGCAACTCAAACCTGTTATGTTCTGTGTCAATCCAACCTTCGGTAGACAAAAGAGGAACTCTCTTGGATCTAGGCTAATATTTCTAAACAAATTTCATACAACCGTATTCAAACCACCAACCATAGGAACACTTAGGTACCTCACAGTAATCACAAGCATGGACCCAAGAAACAATTATAAAAAACACATAGATAGAGTCTATTACAAAATATTTTTATTAAAAACCATCATAGAAAGTTTTTTCGGTTAAAATCAAATAACTCAGACACAATTTTATACCACAATAAAAATCATAACATTTCAAATACATGAGAGACAGACAACATGTGAAACATTACAAACATCATAACATGGTTATTCCAAAAGAATCAGTCTATTATATGGAGGTCCACCAATTAATTATTAGATTGGATATAGAAAGTTCTTTGAATATAACCCTATAAAAGCAGGGCGTCGACGCGTTTCGGTGGCAATTTACTAAACCACCTTCATCAGGACACAAATAATAATTGTCTCTCCTATTGATGATACAATTTCATTTTACCTATTAAAAAACCTAAATTAAAAACATCATGACCATATATTATAGCATTAATCAGATCACAAATGCAAATAATCAAAACACAAACTTTAAACAAATTTAGGCCATTAATCCATTGTGTAGCATCAAGACTCAAGGACAAATTCCCTCAACATGATTTTACAATTGTTTATAGGGGTCCAATACTACCATAAAACTTCACTCTTCATGCATTCACTAAATATAAAAAACACCACTCATACAGCCATACCACACTATACTCAATCTTTTAAGGATCTTTTCGTGAATAAGGAACTGCTACATTATTCACAGACATGGTACTACAATGTGATATTAGTACCATGTCTGTGAATAATGTAGCAGTTCCTTATTCATGAAAGATCCTTAAAGATTGAGTATAGTGTGGTATGACTGTATGAGTGGTGTTTTTATATTTAGTGAATGCATGAAGAGTGAAGTTTTATGGTAGTATTGGACCCTATAAACAATTGTAAAATCATGTTGAGGAATTTGTCCTTGAGTCTTGATGCTACACAATGGATTAATGGCCTAAATTTGTTTAAAGTTTGTGTTTTGATTATTTGCATTTGTGATCTGATTAATGCTATAATATATGGTCATGATGTTTTTAATTTGTGTTTTTAATAGGTGAAATGAAATTGTATCATCAATAGGAGAGACAATTATTATTTGTGTCCTGATGAAGGTGGTTTAGTAAATTGCCACCGACACGCGTCGACACCCTGCTTTTATAGGGTTATATTCAAAGAACTTTCTATATCCAATCTAATAATTAATTGGTGGACCTCCATATAATAGACTGATCCTTTTGGAATAACCATGTTATGCTGTTTGTAATGTTTCACATGTTGTCTGTCTCTCATGTATTTGAAATGTTATGATTTTTATTGTGGTATAAAATTGTGTCTGTGTTATTTCATTTTAACCAAAAAAAACTTTCTATGATGGTTTTTAATAAAAATATTTTGTAATAGACTCTATCAATGTGTTTTTTATAATTGCTTTTTGGGTCCATGCTTGTGATTACTGTGAGGTACCTAAGTGTTCCTATGGTTGGTGGTTTGAATACGGTTGTATGAAATTTGATAGAAATATTAGCCTAGATCCAAGAGAGTTCCTCTTTTGTCTACCTGTGGTACCCTGTCTCTTGGTCAGTGGGGTCACTCCCTTTTTCTTTACATATCAATCCAACCTTCACCAACACCTTTTAACAGGCCACTAATATCAATCACACCTCCTCGCTGATTCTTCTTATGTACACAATTTAGTTTGCCTTTAGTCATAACCCCAACAGAGGTAAGGACCATTTAAGTACATAAAGCCTTGACCATGATGGGTGGCAAACAGTGACTTTATGCATTATCCTTCTCTTTTTTTTAGACTTCCTTCATCTATTCAGAGCAAATACGTTCTCCTCATACAGAATCAAAGGAACACTTTTCCTGAACTAGGCTTGGACAAGGACGGCAGAAGGAATATCCTCAATAAAACCAGTCAAAACATATCAACTCTGATGTCTTAAGGGTACTAATATGTCACCTAGGAAGTGCTTCCATTGCAATGCATGAGGTTCATTGCTTTCACCATGTAACATAAACTTTTTGGTGAACTGAAACACCATCTTGAAAAGGAGGCCTGCTCCATTAAAAGCAATACTTTGGGCATCATTTATGGGGATTTTGGCGTAGGGCAGCGCAGCAAGTCACCTTGCTGCACTGCCCTATTTTAAAGTGAAAGGGCAGGAATGCACAATATTTACCCATTACAGTGCATTCCTGTCCTTTCCCCTGTGCTGGCGCGATGTTGGCAGCCTAGTGCCAACGCAGGCCCTTTACACCATGGTGTAACGATGCCTGTGTTGTGCAGGAAATGGCACCTTCCTGCACAAAAACAATCCTGGGATGATCTTTCCTCTTTCGATGTGTGCTGCAGAATGCACCTCCCATGGGCAGGCAGAAGGTTTTGGCACATACCCAGGTTTTCATAGTTTTGAAGCACCAAAAACCATTGGTGTTGCATGGGAACACTTACCGCAACATCCATGGAACGCCTCCCTAGCACAGAGTCAGGCAACGCCGCAATTTGCGCTGCCTTGTCTTACTCCATATCTACGAGGTCATTCAAAGCCACGCAAAGTGGCTTTGCATGAACTCATAAATATGATTTTGTCGTTTGTGCCACCGGAGAGTCACAAAAAGTGACGCTACAGCAGCGCAAGGGGCTCATAAATATAATATGCCTCTTTGTGCCTGTTAAATAAATGCTTAAATGAAGACTCTCCAAGATAAGTATATAAATGAATTATAATACTTTCCACACACTGTTTATATAGAAAATCCCTTTTGTGTCTAAGAAAGCTCTCCACCAAAAGTAAAAAAATAGATATTTTATTTAGAAATAAGACTGCATCGGGGTTAGAAGGGATGGGAAGTGAAGTGTACATAGAGTTAGGTTCTATTGACATCTGGATAATGGGAAATATTTCAACGTGAGGTGAAGAAGCATAGGTTAGTTCCTCCTCCAAGTCATTCTACAAGTACATTTTTAAAGTGAACATGAGGCGGTAGCCTCTGTTTGTTCTACAGATGTAAGCTACAGTACATTTTAGAACTTTTGAAGGTTTAATAATAAGATAATCTAGCGGGAGTAATATTCTTCTCCTAAGGAAAATTATCAAAGGTACTACTCATTCCAAATATTACTTTAAACAATATAAATCTAATTGAGGAACATCACCACTTTGTCTCAAGAAAGATGCTCGCATACACATGTGCCTCAACTTTCGCAAAACAAAAATTAGTTCTATCATCATCTCAGTAGTGACTAGAGTCCACAATAAGAGCCATATATAAATGCAAAGTACAGAGACTACCTGGAAAGCACTTGCTCTGAGCCGAATTGAACCTAAGGAGGGAGCAAATGCAACTGTTCTTAGGTATAGAAATATAGCTTATTAAGTGTTAACACCCAATGTGGTTTTAACCAGTGGTGTCTATGCAACATCATAGAGCTAGAGCGTTTAGATCTCTAAGCCACGCAAAATCCTAATGCGAAAAACATTCTCTTGTTAACGCTTATCCATGTATAATGTTATGTGGTATATGCCTCATGAACGGTCCTCATGAACAAGCACTGTAAGGGTTAAACAAGCTGTTGTGGATCTTCTTTAATGATAATAAAAAAAACCTAGGTCTTCTGTCACCCTCACCACTCTGTTAACATCCCTCTATTTTCCACAAAATATATCAGGCCTCCTCTCATATCCACTTATGCTCCTAAATGAAATACAAATACAAAACCTGGTCTCCATCACCCATCTAATTCTTCTATATATGAGTGAACTGGTAATTGAGTGTCTGCATTTGTAATATGTCCTGTTCTGGTGCGCAGTCTCTCAGTGCTGTGGCATTACTAAAGTGCCCAGAAGAGGCGCTATTCCCACAAGATGAAAGAAAAAAACAACGGCATGCCGAGGGAGAAGGCAATAGATATAACAGCTACACTGCATGAGTGGCAACATGCAGCTGGGTTTGGTAGCTAATAAAAAAGGGTCTGAAGAAAAACCCCAGGAGACATACAGCTTAGGCGTTTAAAGGTCAGAAATGCCACTTAGAAGGTGATGCAATCCCTCGTTTGTGTTCAGTGGGGCACGTCAGGTGTAGTAATTTTTCGGAGTTTTAAGCTTAGTGGGGTGGTCTGATCATGGACATTTTGCAGTCTGGAAAGCAAGCATTTAGGGAGGTCAGCATGGAGGATATTTCAGTAGTTCAGACTTTGGGTCACTCAGTTGCCTGCAATGAAGGTTTTCATCTTGTTTGAGATTTGTGACAGGGTTCATTTGAGTTTATCTAGTTGGAATAAACAAATGATTACAGCGAAATCAATTTAGTCATGAAATGAGTTATCGAGAATAATGGGAAACCTTTGGTCAAATAGAGGTGCATAGGCAAGATACTTGACCAGAAAGCTATATTTTTAGCAAAAAAAGGTGATACCAGCTAGCTGGTATTCATACATGACGGAATAGCTATCATATGCTGAATGAAGGGAGGCGATTACCAGCGTGAGCTGTTGGAATCTTACAAGCACATCTGTGTGTCATAAGTATAAGAATGACAACGTGAAAATACTGAAAAAGGGATGCAAGATGGATTGTTTAAATATCGAATAGAAGAGAAGTCTTTTTATTTTGAAGTCTATCTATCTTGAAAGAGTTTCAATCACTCAGCTTGAGTATCACCATAAGGCAATGCATAACGTTGCACCTCCTTACTGAACAAATGTTCTTACGAGAAAACTGTACAATGTTCATGGGAAAAATATGTTGCTTATATCCTTCAAAGAAGTAAACTAAACCAAGCACTGTGGGACCCGTTTTTAAGTGTTGGTCTTTGATGTCACATGGACTATAGCTGTCAGTCACTCACCGTCCTCGGGTTCGGAGTTCCACTGACTTACTGTCCATGAAGCAATGTGTACAACATAAGATATTGGAAGACAAAAAACCCAATTAGTGAATATACAAAATTGCTCATTATCTTAACTTCTAACAGTAAACTCACAGAAGGATTCTTTTTCTTAATATGCAAGGTTGCAGAGATGATGAATTATGCAAAAAAGATAATGCAAAAGCAGCGGAAGGTGCACCTTTTTTAGTATTCAGGTCTGGAAGATGTCTTCTTAAAAAAATGTCAATATGAAATGAGTTAATGATCAAAAGAATGACAGCGATATGCAAAAGGAGCAGCTTAGCTGTAAAAAATGAACCATAAACTAACCAAAGATGTTAAAATGAAATGAAAGATTTCTTCCTACCTGTATGATATGTACGAATTAAATGAACTGGCTTCGTATAGAACTATGGGGCATATTACCTAGAAAAGGCGATAATGCTCGCCAGCGAAAGTTATCGCCATTGTATTCATCGCTTCCTTTCCGGGACACATTTCGCATGTTTATCGACGTATTATTAAGACGTCGATAACATGCGGTGATGTTCGGGAAAGGAGAGCGAAAATCGGCTGCTAACACGCGATAGACAAACATGCGATAGCATGTACTGAGCACGTTAGCGGTGCGTTACCGGGAATAATATTTCAGCTAACGTGCCATGCACCCAGAAAGGCCCTTGTTTTCAGGCACAATATGTATGTTTGTTGAGACAGTAAAAAGCATGTTCGCAAACCAATGAAGAATGTTTGTACGGGGTCACTGATACCATACTCTTGCAGTTATAACAATGAACGTTCTGAAATGCTTAACATAATGTGCGCATCGTAATATTACATTAAGAGGCAAATTGTGAGTTTCCTGCACCTTTGTACATGGTAAGGGCTAATAATGCAGCATGAGGTCTACCTCTTTGCTGTCTGTGGCGGACATCAGGGCTAGTCTCCCTTGTACTACCATGTTTAGTCAGGCATTTTTCAGGTGTTAAAAACCTGCGTAAATCGGGGATTAGCGTGAATTTTTTCATCGCGGGTCATCTTTGATAATACAGCGAAGTCCTGTTCGTGATTTTTACCTTGACATTTAGGTAAGTAACGCCTACCTTGCATGTCATTAGCGATACATATCGCTGGCATGCAAGGCGATAAAAAAACCGGCAGCTAACGCCGGAAAGCTTGCGCTAACGCTTGTTAGCGCAGGCTTGCTAATAGGGCGATAAGAATATCACCACTTTAACGTCAAAAAGTGCCGCTAAAGTGGCGATAATGCCCTTGATAATATGTCCCTATGTTCATTAGTACAATTTCAAGATGTGTATAATATAAAGGCATTTTTGAATGTGAATACGAGACCTCGCATTCTATAAAATATATATTATCGCTATCAAGACTGTTTCCATGTGCCCTGATGAAAGTGCATGGCTGTATGGCTGCCTGCAAACTCTGAATTCAAATTAAAAAATACTAAGGGGCTTATTTACAAGCCCCTTGAGCCACCCGTACGTCACTTTTCCCATGTTAAAAATGACGCAAAAGTGGTGCAAGGGGCTTGTAAATAAGCCCCTAAACATTTTAGAGAACGGACAGACATCAACTATTACAAAATTCAAAAGCAACAACTATTTTATTAGGACTTACAAAATGATGAATAATTCCAGACGTCTAATATTGCCTAGTTCCGGTGGCTTTAACATTGGCATGAATCCACAATAAGGAACACACTGGACCATTTCTCTTTACTTCCGTGCAGATCTAATACTGAGAAACTCATGTTAACGTTAGAGTGGGAAGACTCTCTGGGAGGGCAAGATGGAGGGTGACTAACTGCAGCCGTTACCTCCGTCTCCCTCGATGGATCCGAGAATCGGCAAGCGACTGCACAGCCTGGGAGCAACAGACGGCTCGGCGAGTAGCTGGTGGCAGGAAGCACTGGAGATCGCGCTACGGCTTGCCGCTACTGCACTTGCTAGATACGCGAGGCTGCACAAACGGATTTTTGGGAGGTGGCAGCAGAAGCTACGGAATTCACTGATCCTTCGGATGGCCTCCAGAGGCGGAAAAGCCACGAGAGGGCGTATTTCCGCAGCCCCTGGAAAAGGTGGAATTAATGCAGGTGGCAGTCAGCAGCAGGAGAATAACAGGACCCTACCTGATTCCAAGCAACGCAACGGAGTTGGCAAGACAAAGCGGGATATCAAGAAGCCAGTTGCGGCAAGACCCAAAGTACAGGTAGAGGGGGGGCCTGCACAACCAACTGTTGCCTCAATGTTTGCTAGCATGGCAGGGGGCGCAGAGAAAGGACATACACCACAAGAGGAAGGGGAGGATAAGACCATACTGGAGGAGGCTGGGGGGAGGATAACAAGGATGAGAATGGGGAGGAAAAGGGGAAGCCTGTGACTGGGGGAAATGAGAACCCATTCCTCCCAGACAATGCAATGGATAGAGGTTCTGGAAATGAAGCAGTACTTGGAAATTTGTCTCAGTCAACATCCAAGGCACAAGGGACATACGCTAAGGAAGCCAACCAGGGGGAGAAAACTGTGAGGGAGAAAATCTGAGCGGTATTCCCAGTTGCAGGATCGTCTAGAAATCTAAGGGCTCAGGCTTGTGCTTTCTCACCGGAATTACGGGGGAACATTTTTATTAGTTGACGGATGAATCTGAGGTATCGGAACAAGATGATACCCCCTCAAGCGGTGAGGCTCTATCGGAGGACAGTACCAGCTCCTCAACACAAACAATGCAAAGGAAAAAACCAACGAATAAAAAGAAAAATAGAAAGGAAAGCACAAAAAAAAGCACCAGTAAACAACTTAAGTGGGACTATTCGAATGCGCAGATTTGGCCCCAAAAGGAGGGAGGAGACGAGTCGGATAAAAATGGAGAGCCCTCCCTGATGACAATCTTAGCGTCAATCAAGCAAGTCCAGGAAGAAAACAGAAATGAGGGACGCAGAGCAAGGATCGCCGCAAAAAAAGTCCAAACAGGGATTTGCAAGCTAAATAAAACCTGCGGGGAAATTGTGGAACGCCTGGCTACTGTAGAGACGCGGACAAAAGCACTGGAAGTTGAGGTGGAATCTCTTAAAGCGCAAGGCATGGGACAAAGTGCTGCTATGATGGATGTCATGACCAAACTAGAAGACTATGAAAATCGTCAAAGAAGAAATAATCTGCGCTTCTTGGGGATTCCAGAGGGTCGGGAAAGGAACGACCCTAGAAGCTACATGGTAAAACGTTTTAAGAATGCATTTCCTGAGGTAACAAACTGGGACTGGGATACCAAAATACAAAGGGCGCACCGCTTTCCCTTATTCATGAAAAAACAATCACAAAGCACAAATGAAAAACCCAGGGCAATGTTGGTTTTCCTCGGAAACGTTTTACTGCGTCAACTAGTATTTGACAAGGCCCGTCCCAATGCTCCAAAGGTCAGCAATGGGGTCTCATTCTTCATCAGACCTGACTTTGCGCACGCTACAGTGGAAAGACGGTGGCGCTTAAGACGATTGTTTTCCCCCTTTCAAAAACTTGGAGCCGAGGTTTTCTTACAGAACCCATCTAGACTCAAGATTATATTTAGAGGAACAACTTGAAGCTTTACATCCGAGGTGCAAGCACAGGAGAACCTGGAAGAAATTAAGAAGAAAGAAGAAGGGAAAGGACCTCCCAAATAAAGAAAAAAAAATTATGGACATAATCTCTGACTAACTTGGCTATTAAAAGAGGCTGAGCAGTTAGGAAGATAAGGGGTAGGGAGTTTAGGGGTCGAGGGGGATGGGAGCAGAGCGTCAGCCGCGCATCTATCAGGCTATGCCTGATTGCCTTTATGTTAGGGGGTGGGGGGAGGGGAAAGCAGGTGGAAAGGGCATGGTGGTTTACATTAGGGGTGGTGCAGGTGGACAAAGGGAGGTATTGGCTTGGTTAGAAGTGCTGGGTCAAGTGGTAGATGGGATTTTATGCATGCAATGGGAGTACAATAAAAGGCGTAAACAAGCGAAACCAAGACAATGAGGAGATTAGGAATAGCTACATTGAACATTTGTGGTTTAAATGATGTTAAAAAGAGACAGATAGTGTCACAGGGTTTACGCATTTTACAGGCGGACATTGTCTGCCTGCAAGAAACCCACTTTAGATGGTACACAAAAAGATCTGCTGAAATACCTTGGCTATACTTTAGTTGGGGCAACGACACAGGGAACCCACACAAGGGATGGTCGCGATTTTAGCCAGGAAAAAATAAATTCACTTTTCACAACTACGCACAGATAGCCTAGGACGCTGGGTGATTGCAGGTGGGAGAGCCCCGGAGCTTCATAAGGTCACTCTATGTTCCATATACGGCAGTAATGTGGATGACCCGTCGTTATTGGAGTGGTTAACTAATGAACTAGTATACTGGCTGCTGTCGATAATATTGTGCAGAGATTTTAATATAAATCTTGCTGCCAATTGGGTACGGGACAAAAAGTATAGGGGAAGGAAACCAAAGGTGTTTCAAGCGCTATGTAACTTATGTCAGGTACATGGTCTGTGTGATGTCTGGTCGTTAAAGAGGCCTGCGGACCATGGGTTTACTTACTACACAGCTCCACACCAGAAGCATGTCAGGTTGGACTATTTTTTCATTTCATCTACACTATTGGGCAAAACTATAATTGACCAACCCGACACCCTAGAGTCTTATCAGATCATAGTCCACTGGTGTTACCATTAAAGGAGGGAGGATCTGTTGAGAAAGCCCCTGCTTGGACCTTCGAGAGGGCCCTATTGCTAGATGAAGTCTATGTGGGACATATGAAAGGGTGGTTTCCCGATTTTATACAAAGAAACATGGGCACGCCTCACTGGGAGCAGTCTGGGACACATAAAAAGCAGGAGTGAGGGGCCAGACAATACAATACTCAATTAGGAAAAGGAAAAAAGAGAAAAATCAGAGGAGTTTAAGCTTGCAGGAGCTAGCCCAGGCAGAAGAAAGATTAGTCATGGCTTTAAGGCAAAACCAGGGAGCGAAAAAGCGCAAGAGGAAGTAGCTCTCGTAAAGGCAGCAATCCAAGGAGAGCTATTAAGAAAAGCTTTAGATAAAGTAACAGCTCACCTGGAGGAATTGTATGAATTATGGGGAAAAGGTGGGACACCTGCTATTTGTAAGAACAAGGCAAGAGGTGATACGCAATGAAATCCTGTCAATAAGGGATCCTGTCCTAGGGCTGTGACTGAGGCAAGAGAAATACGGGCGGCTTTTTAAAAATTTTACTTGCTTTACACTGAGGATGTTGGGGGGACGTGGGGGCAATCTAAGGACCAAATAAATCAATACCTAGACACATTTGTGATGGAGGCCTTGACCCAGGAGGAAAGTAAGACCCTAGATTCCTAAATCTCTTGGGATGAAGTCGTAGAGGCAATGTCAAATCTACCCAGAGGTAAAGTGGCAGAGCCAGACTTAATTCCTACAGAATTTTATACATTTTTTGGAGAAGAACTAAAAGAAATCTTGACGTCTGTGTTCTCGCAGACTTCAGAAGGGGTGGGACTACCAAAATCCTGGGCGCTGGCAAAAATGATAGTTTTTCCGAAGAAAGATAAACCAATTCAGGAATTGGGTTCCTATCGCCCTATAACACTAATCAATGGGGATGTTAAAATGTATTCTAAAATATTTGACACACGGCTCTCACGGATAATTCTTAGGATGGTGTTCGAGGAGCAGCACGGTTTTATTCCCGGCAAGGGAACAATAGAGCACATCCGAAGGGTTATCACCCTGTTTGATGTAAGCCAGGTGTCAGGAGACCCTATGGCAGCAATTTTTCTGGACGCTGAAAAAGCTTTTGACAGGGTTTCCTGGCCATTCCTCTGGGCTACAATGCAAAAGAAAGGGATAGGGACAAGATTCATTAGAGTAGTGAAAGCTTTTTATAAAAACCCGGAAGCCAGAGTACTCATAAATGGGGAAATGACAGAGCCTTTGAAAATCATGAGGGGGACACGACAGGGGTGTCCTTGCTCACCGCTCCAATTCGCACTGTATATAGACCCCTTTTTAAAACAACTAGAAGTGGCCCATAGTATTCCCCCTATCGTAAGGTACGAGTATGAGAGTAAAGTTCTGGCTTATGCCGACGACGTAGCCATTGTAAAACCACATCCAGAACAGGCTGTTGGGGTGATAGAAGAAGAAGCACGAAAGTTTGGCGCACTCTCAGGATATGCCCTGAACCAGGAAAAGAGCCAGATAGTTGTTAATGAATCTATCTCCTTTAATGATAATCGGGTTGTTAAAAGAGCAAACTACCTAGGGGTCAAGATTAGTTCGGATCTGGAGAGGGTAGTAAAGGATAATCTGGGGACTTGCACGGAGGAAACCAGGAAAGCACTAAAAAAGATGGATCACTTACATTTAACCCTTATTGGCAGAAGCAACATAATTAAAATGATTTTCTTTCCAAAATTTTTATATTTTCTTAGGGCAATACCCCTCGCTTTTTCAAATTTTTGGTTTAAACAATTCGAGAACTTTTTTGCACAATTTATTTGGGCCTACGCGAGGCCAAGGAGAGCATTTACATTTTTAACACTGCCTAGGGAGCGGGGAGGTCTTGCCCTCCCCAATCTAAAGTTATACTGGTGGGCGGCCTCACTTACACAATTCACCACACTCCTGAGAACCAATAATAGCAGGATGCAATCTAGATATCCTACCCCATGGGAACTAGTGATTGGCTCTGATGCCCGGGGTTGCCTGTGGCATCAGCTAAGTTACGGATACTATAAAAGGGTCCGGTTTAAGACATTGATCACAGCCTATAGAATATGGGGAGCCATACAGCATCTAAACGGGTTAGGGAGGTTGAATTATTAAGCACCGCTATGGTGGAACAGAAACTTGCCAAATATTTTTAATGACGTACATTTTAAGATCTTGATCGATGCTGGAATCAAACAACTAGGCTGCTTTTACTCTCACAGTGGTATTAAATTGTTTTCAGAATTGTTTGCAAAATGTGGCCTCACCTACAGGGAGTTTTTTAAGTATTTGCAAATTTGAGATTTTTTACAGAACAATGGGGGCGGGGAAGCTAATTCCGGGAGGAATGAATTGGTGGATAAAGCAATGTTGCCCACGCTCTCTAGGATTGGAGTTGTTTATAAGCTGCTGAATGTGCACTCTAAAGATGATATGGAAAGATGTTCCAATAAGTGGCTAGAGATCACCGGGTATATTCTTAAGAACAAGGGGACCCCAGTATTCTGACCAAGGGTAATCTATGTATTAGAAGGAACAATGGTATACTAGAGGCCACTAAGGTCCTCGGGTAGCCAGGGCTACAGTTATTTGAATAAGTGTTTAGTCAGGTAAGCAAGGAAAAAGTCCACATGGGACTAGTTACGCAATTATGAGATCGAAACGCCGTCGACCCTTTACAACCAAAACTCCTTCACTGCATTAATTTAATTTGGAGTTTTGTTTAAATGTTGTCAATGCGATGTAATTTTAAATGTCACTAGCACCCCTCACTTCACGCACCTTCACTATATTCTTGTGTGAGCACCAGAACTATCACTTGAGTTATAGAAACTTGATACTCCATTTATGCTGTTAATAAATATGATGTCATTTCAACCTTGTGTCCCTGCATATATTGCGTAACTAGTCCCATGTGGACTCTTTCCTTGCTTACCTGACTAAACGCTTATTCAAATAACTGTAGCCCTGGTTACCCGAGGACCTTAGTGGCCTCTAAAATAGAGATCACCGGGGCCACCTTTCAAAAGATCTTTTTAAGTACCAAGAAAACTTGAATATCTGCTAATCTCCAAGCTCAATTCTACAAGACCTGTTTCGGGCTTTATTGTACCCCAAATAGGATCGCAAAATGGAGCAATGGGAAGGGAGTACACTGCCCACGATGTGCATTTTACAAGGCAGATATGGTCCATATGTTTGCGACCTGTAGAGAGCTTTGTCCCCTGATTAGGGAGATCAAGGGATTTCTCAGTGATAAATTACAGCTTCAGGTCGAGCTGGACCCCCCATTAATATTGCTTGGAACCTTTGGGTTAAATGAAAAAGAAGGAGGTGCCTTTTTAATTATTGCAATGGCGGTGTATAGGCTATGCTTTGCATCAGCCTGGCTTGACTCGGCACCCCCCTCAAGGCAGCAATGGGTGGCTCGGTTACTGGCGGTATATAACCTGGAGAAAGCTATATATAGGCGAAAGGGATACAGGGCAAACAAAAAGGGAATGGAACTATGGAAGCCCGTATATGATGGGGTCGAATAATTGAACTGTTAAGGGGGCAAAGAGATTAAGAGATACGATTTGGGGATGAGAGCTATACCAAAAGTATTAATGTGTCAGGTGGGAAAAAGGGGGTAAATGGGGAAAAGGGAGGAGGACCCAGCCACAGTATGTATCTCCATTATCTGCATTTTGTACTCTGCAATAAGCACTTTTATGTTTTTTTCCCTGCTGCTACTTTAAATATCGATGCTGCTACGTATCAAATCTGAGGAATCGTAAAGTATAAATGAACAGCTTTGCACATTATTGCACCTGGCACTTTAAGTATCCTAAATGTACAATGAGAGGGGTTTTTAAGGCTTATGCACCACCACTGGATTTGAAGTATGTATTGATGTTAATGTGGGCTTGGGGGGCACTGGGGATAGAAGGGGGGGGGGAGAAAGCTGTTTTCTTTGTCTCTCCCTCAATAAAAAAATATTTAAAATTAAAAAAAAGAGTGGGAAGACTCCTTTTAATGAGGTAAGCACATTCTGCTCCATTTTCAGCTACTGATGGGCTTTTAGGGAATGTTAGCCTTGCCTTCTGTTACTGGGGGATGTTGGGGGAATGGTGTGAAAGGATCAAGTACTAATAAAAAAAACAATTGGCTCATTTGAGTGTGGCTATCAAGAGGCCAGTCCACAAGGTCAGCGGAAACTCTGGCCTCCATCCTTGTGCATGAGAATCATGGATCACATTTAGAGATCTCTACCTACCTGGCGGAAAGCTTTATGCCTTTAATGTTTCTGTCAGTGTTGCGTGAGAGAAGAAGGCAGATCTGAATGCCAAAGGGGTAGAAGTTTTGATACGACCAGTCGGCATTGATTCTTCCAAAGCGTGAGTTTGTTTTAGAAAAACATAAAAATAATGGCCAATGCTCAGAGGATTTTTACCCTTAGCTTAGAGTTGATTATTTGTTTTCAGCACCATTATCTACTGATACAGCATTTTCTGGGCCCACTGCTTACCATTAGTCTTTCGATTGACATTTTTCTCCACCTGAGAGGTGATAGCAGTTAGCATTAACATCAATCAAAATTCAATAAACAGTGCAACCCATTTGGCTTCACAATGAGGACCAGTAGCTTGGGTTAAGAAGATTTTTACAAATTAATAATCAAATTCCAATACACTACTCGCAGCACCATGGTGCAAAGATATAGAATAATAATTTAGATTCCCAGACTCCTGAAAAAATTGAGGAGGATTAGTATTAAACAATCAAGCAATTCAGTGACTGCAATGCAGAACAATAGCATCAAAATTTGGTGCTCAGAGAACAATCTAAGGCTCTCTCTCCTATACATCTAGAATGTCAAAGTCCAGAGGATGGTTGGGAAATGAACCCTTGCAAATCAGGGAAGTTCCATGAAGGAAGTCAGGTCAGGACAAAAATAATTAAAGTAGGAATGCGTTAGCATCTCAGAAGCTCAGTCAAGAGTCTTCTATGGGTCAGGGAATGAGTGTTAGCCTAAGCCACACTTAAGCAAGAATCATGGTATAAAACCTCTCAAAGTCCATTCAGATATTAGGGAGAAGGAATCCGCAAAAGAGATCTGCTGGGGCAAAAGGTAGGAAGCACTCTGCAAAGCATCTGTGAAGAATCTAAGTAGCATTTGTGTAAAAGGCCAGAGGGAACAGTATATTATAATGTGCAAAGTCCACTAGGCAACACCCCCTTGATCACACCATCAGCGGTCCATTGTGCTTGTCAAATCCCCAAGTTGCAGACTGTAACATTGATGGCTTATCCCACACTGGACGGACATAGGAACGACATCTCTCCTTTAGACACATTTAGATGGAAACATTTGTTAAACAGTTCTTTCAGTTAGTGCTCTGTTTCTCCATGTGCTGTTGTCAAGGTCTTTTTCTTAGCATCTTTCCCCTATCTCTAGTACAGCAATGTATCTGTTCTACAACTAGCAATGCATGTGAATACCTGCAAGAAATGTCGAGTTAGCAGCAGCCGTGGCCAGTGCAGATAAGAGCCGTGGGGTGGGAAGTCAATAGAAGACAACGAGGGATAATACAATTTAAAAAAAGAGAACCACTTACGTTGCGCTGCCCACATCGCCGAGTCGGCGATGCAGCAAGTGCAAGGTAAGTGTTTTTCTTTTTTTTAATTTCATTTTCCCTAGTCTTTGTCTGTTGACTCCCCCCCATCCCGCCCCACCGCTTTTACCAGCGCCGACCACGGCTGGTTAGCAGAAAAATTTAATCAGCTTTATGTAGCATGTCGAAATGCAGGTCTACATATGACAACTTTAAAAGTTAATTTTCAATGGTGAACATTTAATATGTGTGTGCACATTTAAACACAAATGAGTATGCATTTCTAATACATTCAGGTTCACATTATATGAAATACTCAGTAAGTCATTAAAATATTAAGCTGTAAGTTTGGCTAACATCTGAACTACATTTAAATGAAATATTTGAAATATTAATGTAAACATTACATACATTCAATATAATTTCTAGTAGGATTACATTCTACATATATGAGGATTGTTTTAATCACAGTTTTAATTCATTAAATGTTATTCATGTGAAGTAGCACACACATTGCAAAAGTCATATTTCATTGCAATGGTGAGTACATTATCTACTAAATGAGTATGGTTCTTTATTTATCACACTATTGCAAGACGTTTATGTAAGTAAGTTCTCTAATCCTACAGTGAAGACACTCTTAATAGTGTCAAGTTCAACACTTACATTAGTTCGTTAAACCATATATGAATTATGTACTAAGTGCACCTTCCCATCACGTGTCTCTTAAGCATCTGTGACGTATAAAGGGTGGGCAACCTTTGCACTGCACCAATACCATTCCTCTCAAGGCACACCTGGGCAGGGTAAATCATTTACTGCTACCCAACCAACCCTACAAGGTGGGACTACTACATCTTTGGCCCAATAGTCTAGGTGTGGGAGGCACACAATTACAGTCTGCCTGACTCACTAGCTCCAAATGGGAAGGTGGCCTGATCCTGCACTTGCCGTATTTTTTGCTGCTGCACATTTTCCACATAATTATGAATTTTCCTCATTTGCCACATGATCCATCATCTGTTGCATAATCTGCAGCTTTTTACCCTAAACATTTTTCTATCTCAAATGGATCAAAAGTTGCTAAAAACAAAGCATCACATGGCCCTTTGCAAAGGTTGACTGGTCACTTTTCTGCAGTTTTTTTGCTGTATTTGGCTGTTAAACTGGTACTATTGAGGTGAAACCTTTACCCAGACAGTGTTACATGTATACAAATGACAAAACAATTAAGTAATACTATAACAAAAAAGACTGAATTATGCCGCATAAGTTGTCTTTTGTTGCTACATAATTGGGTCCTCCCTTGCTACATAATTCCAGTGGCCTTAGATGTAGGTAATAACCGAAATGTGGCAGAAATGGGACATAAAAGACAGATAGGTGTGTGGTCACAAATGATTTATTTGGTGCCAGAGGATTTGGATCTAATTTATAGAGCCATATTGATAAAGAATTCTCTCCTTTGGCTTCTTAATGTGTGAGGAGCCTCTGCATTCTAAGTGTTTTATCGGACTTCTCTGTAGCTGCCTCGCTGCAGCGTCTGGGATTTCACTCAAAAGGCCAGTATTAGGAATGGTAGAATGGTAGGGCAATATTATCAGAGTGTAATATCCTCTCCCCTACTGTCACCTGTTAGTGATGGATGAAACTTCATCCACTGTGTGAAGAGAGAAAGGCAGTTTGGTCCTACCTACTACCGACTTCTATCCTCACAAAAATAAATCACATCTGAATTGAAAAATGTTCCTGTGCCTGTTTCATGCAAGCACTTATGATAGATTTGGGGGAGAAATTATAGTCTTGAAAAGTGTGGTATCCAACCTGAGACCACCCAGCTCTATTATTACCCAATTTCTCTTCTCAAACCATGATTTGCCATGTGAACAGTGGCAGTGTGGAGCACAGCTCCTCACTCCAGATGTTGGCGATGTTTTAAGGGGTTCGAGGGGTTCACATTAATTTTATACTCCGAAATATGGTTCGCTTTCAAATTAAGGCATACTGAAATGTTACAGAAACGGGTGGAAGGTCATGGCTTCTTACTGGTATGTGGTCATCATGGTTGTCTCTTCCACATCTGCACCCAGTCTCTCATCTAAGCATCTGTGCTCCTGTCTCTGGATTGGGATCATTTCTGGATTGCAGAAATGCATGGTTCCTCTTTGTGTAGCTTTTCTTCTCTTGTGTCCTCCATATACCTCCTACTGCTCCAGTCACATTCTGTCTCATCTCTCGCTCAGGTTCCTGCCATACCTTCCAACATGCTATGTTTTTATCTTGAGATGTCCCAAATGTGCTGGTCATGTTTTTGGTGGCATCTGAGATTAAATTTCGAGCGGTTCCATGATATATTTTTAAGGAAGCATCTGGGTTTTGGACTGCCCCTAGTGAAGGAACAGTTGCATTGTGTTTAAATATATGTTTAAGTATATGCTGGTCTTATGTTGCCCTGCATAATCTATCACCTAGATAAGAGTTGTAAAGACAAAAACCAAAGTGCCATGCATGGATTTAAATACTTGCTACCGGCCACCTAATTCACAGGGGAAGGGTCAACATATAAAATGAAGTCCCAGCCCAGAAGGTAATATTACAAATTTTTAATTACCATTTTATTGCAAGCATAATTTTTCAACAATGACATAGTGTTCTCTCATGATACAATAGAGACAAGTGGTCTGTCCAAATCATCATCATCTGGCCTAAGCAGGACTTCACCAAACTCAAAGACATGCCACAGAAAGTACTGGGGCAAACAGCTATTTTGATTTTCATTGGGAGAGTATTTGAAATAGTAACCACTTCTGGTTAATAATAAAGGTCCTACCTTTGCAGCATTAATATCTGGTAATGTATTTTCCATGGCACGTTGTAAAGATACATCCATATTTTGTACTTCTTGGAAACTCCGGTAATGTTCTCACTCCTCACCTGAGGAATAAATAGAGGGATTACCAGGAGGTCTATTTATAGGTTTGCTCCAATTTGCTAATCGAACCGACATCCTCAATTAGTTTGTGTGGTGTTAGAATAGGGTTTGGTATAAGGTCATGATTAAGCGTGGCCTCTTTCCACAACTATTGTAGTCGGTTATACTTACAACTATGATTTAGATAGGTCTCAATGTGGGGCTCGTCAGTGACTAAATACAAGTGTTCAGAAAGGTAAGTAACTACCCCAACTTTAGTGAACCACCTTAGTCCCTGAATGACCAAATGTATGATTGTTGTCCATCAGGGGCATCTATCTCTATGAACTTATCATCCATACGTCTTTTCCAGATTCTTAATGTTTAGGAGTGTAATGCATTTTCAGAATGTCAATATTCTGTATCCACTAGGGGGAATAGAATTTGTTGTTTGTCAAGTAAGGCAGATATGTGCCCAGCTTCAAACAAACGTGATGGGAAGAATGCTTGCAAATAGTCTAACTACTTGCAATTGCTTTGGTTAGCATTCCAACCCATCCTTTTTCCCAAGTGCCACCACAGTTAAGATACAGCCAGAGACAAATCAGTCTTGATCCTGCTCTTTTAGGAACAGTCCAACCTGAACTGCCTATCTAGATCCTTTCTGAACTGGAATACAAGCAACCTAAGATGGTTACAGCTGACAAAAATGGGTTGTAATACTACCTAGAGTGATTACCAGTGGTTAGACTATTTGCAAGCATTCCTCTCAACAACATTTGTGTGTTTGATGCAATGCCATAAGTGACCAAGGGTATGCCCAGACATGGGTCCTTTGCTCACTGTGCCCCAGGATCCAAGCTATAATTCACTGATGAGTTCTAATAAGGCTGAAACTAGCCTGGGTTCCTTGTATTCCCTTTTGGAAGGGGCCTCCCTTGGTAGTCTGGGATGAACTGTTGCCATGAGCAGCAGAGTCAGTACTGATCTGAAAAAGGTGGGCCTCTGTCTAGAGTAGCACTGTGAATGAATAATAATGGGTTGGAAATACTACAGTTTGATGCAACACCCTAAATGGCCATTGATATGCCCAGTCTTGGGCCCCTGGTTTGCTGCCATAGGATCCAAATTATATTTCACTGATGAGGCCTAAAAAGGGGAAAATAGGCCTGGGTTTGCTTCTGTTCTCTTTTGGAGGGAGCCTCTTTGGCAATTTGGGATGAACTGTACCTATTGGGAGCAGGGTCTATACAGATATGCATAAGGCGGGACTCTATCTGTGGCACAGTGGGTGAAAACGATGGGTTGGAATACTACCCAAAGCCTTTGCCAGTGGTTAGACTACTTGCAAGAATTACTCCCATCACCTTTTGTGTATTTGATGTGTCCAGCGTTGCATTCTCCTGCTAGGCATTTCTCACCCTTGTGTGCCCTATCTCTAAAGGTTCAACCCCATTGTATTGCCAGGGATAGACTTTTGTGAAGGGACCCCACTTTCCACAACCTTAGCTTTCTGGCTGTAGAGGAACAGGGGAAGAGGTTACTGGTGGGGGTGTAAGGGTCATAGGTCAATTCCTGCACATGGATGACTCAGTAGAGTTCTTCTCAGGAGTCATTTTGCCTAGGTGTGCAGTTGGTCTGTTCCTGGTACATGGTTTGAATTTGGGTGCCCTGTCAAAAGTGCAGACAAGGTCTATGGCTTTTTTGAGAGTCACTTTAGGATGCTGCCTTATTTACTTCTGTGTATTGTGTGGGAGAACCTCTAAGTATTGTTCTAGATCCACTTTGTCAACAATTTCCATGATGGATATACAGTAGTAAGTTAGAGCTATCATTCCGCCAGGTCACTAATCTTCTTGGGTGTTCATTTCTCCATGAGGAGCCAAATTCGATATGCTTCGCAATCTATACCTAGTCTCACAAATATGTTGTGTTCCACTTCTATATAATAAGTCTGTCCGCTGGTGTTCCAGATGGATGAGTGTCCAGATGCTCAGCTGACTACAAGCAAGCTATGTATTGGCTTCAGGTTTCCAGTGGAAGGGGGCATTGGTGGCTGCTCTTTCAAAATTAACAAAAATAGACAAGATCTTCCTGAGGTTGATGCTGCTGCAGAGAAGACATTTAGATGTACTCTGATACCTGAAAATACATCAATTAAACACAAAATGTCAGTATCCTGTGTTTTCTGGTTGGTTATGAGATGAGTGGTATGCTCTCTTAAGTTAGCCTAAAAGCATCTCATATCCGGTTGGGCAGCCTGTATGTTCTGTTTCATAATTATTTGAATGTGATGCTGCTCCTCCACCAGTTTTCACTACATCTTCCAATGCTGGCGAACCTGCCACTATGAATCAGGTAACTCATCAACCCTGCATCCAGTGCCATTGTGGCAGGAACGGGATGTAAGACATAGATAGGTGTGCGGTAAAAAAAAAGGTTTATTTGGGGCAAGATTTAGGGGATCTTTTTTACAGAGTCCTATTGCTAGGGGAGTCAGTCTTCTGGTATCTAAATCTGTGTAGGGGGCTCCTTTATTCTTTGTGTTTCAGTTGCCTTTTCTTTGGTTGCTTTGATGAGGCTTCGGGGGATTGCGCCTCAAAACAAAACAAAAAACAAATGCAAAGAATGGGAGATCAGCAGGGCAATATCGTAGAGTGCACTAACCCTTCCCCCCAACTGCCACACGTCAGTGATGTATCAAACCCCATCTACCGATAAAGAGGTAAAAGTAGTTTGGTTCTATCTACTACTGACTTTCATTCTCACAAAAATAAATCAGATCAGTTTTGGAAAATGTGTGTCTTTCTCATGCAAACACTCATCCTAAATTAGGGACAGAAATTATTATCATGAAAAGTGAGCATTTCAGCTCAGTCCTTTGGATAATAGCGGTGGGGGACTCATAACCTCGTTCCAGGTGGCAGCTGAGTTTTAGGGGTTAAAACTTGGTGACGGGTCTCTTCTTCTTACATGGTTGGTTCCATGAAGCCTTCATGGGTGTCTCTTCCTTTTCAGTTCTCACTCTGCTCCTGTCACCTGCTCTCTCATCTCCAGCTAGAGATCATTTGTGGACTGCAGACCCTCTTTGTCCACCGCACATGAACCTGATCACACCCAATTTCCAGAAAAGTTCTCGCCTTGAATTTAAGCTTAAACACCTACTCTACAAACATACCAATTCAGGAAGAGATTTTAAAGGTGGCTTTCAATGTTTATTAGATCAGAGGAGTCCTGACCTCAAACAAAAAAGAGATGTGTCTATATCAGTGAAGCCCTGAGATAAAGTCTGTTGATTCTTGGATTTTGAAGATCGACTTGTGCTGCCTCCTGAGATGTTGAATATAAGAGATATGATATCTTGTTGGCATGAACCACTTCTTTGGTCAGGCAGCAAAAATTGAAAATATATGTGGATTCCTTTCAAAGCCAGTGGAGCTACTAAATGAGCAATGGTATGTGATCATTCTTTCCAAAATTAACGAGGCAGTAACACGTAAGACAATCAGTAGAAAAGCAGCAGAGGACGGCAGATGACAAATGCCCGAGTATCTATCTAGAAGTTCTACTGGAAATAATTTCTCGATTTTTTCATGAGATATAACTGAATATAGGATGGTCAAAGTTGGAATTTGATAGATTGTCTTTCGTTAACATTTCATGTGAAATAATCCCCATATGAATGTGCAATTAACTCTGGGATAGACACTTTACAACAGTTTACAACCTATTTAGAGAGTCATTGCAGAACGGTTTTGTTAGAGCTGAAGAAGATAAGTGCAGGCACCCCGTTACCTCAGGACTCAGCTAAGAATTAACCACCAGCCAATCCCCTGAAGCCATCAAGCACCCCCCATGAACTTGACATGTTCGGCAGAAGATACCCTAGTATATAGATGATTGTGATCTGTACGCTGGTGGCCAGCAGTCATGCCTGCAGTACAGCAGCAGTTCTAGTATCTCGTTATAAAAATAGAACAAAGTTGGTGACTGGATCAGCACGTGTGCAATCCTCCCTACGATGGGTACCAAGAATGGAACAGGTATTTCGTTCCTTGGAAAGCTAGGAATGAGACAAACCATTCAAAAACTGCAATAAATCACAAGGCAGACTGCAAGTTATGAAGTAGCACCCCATGATTGATCATGGACACAATTATCCATGTCACACATGCTAGAAAAGAGTATCAAGATGGTCTCATGCTTCTGCATGTTGACTGTTGATAGAGCAGGGTAAATGAAAATTTTTTAACCTCCTAATAATTTTCGTAAAATAATTAATAAACATGTTCGTTTAAGTAAATAACCAACAATGTATGTTACATGTAAAGGGTTAAAGGTAACACGCTATTTTGTGTGCAAATTAATCAACTTATAATTGTTTACGTGTCTAACATAACATAATATTTGCATACTAATAAAATAATAAACGCATGATTTGTGCTTTTTAAATAAAACGTGTGGTTGCAAAATAAAGCGATGGTAAGTAAGGGACGGCTTTATATGTTGCTTTTTGCTAGGTAATACCTAATTGGGGTACGTAGAAAGACGGGAGGGAAACGAAAGGGTTTATATTCTTTATTTTAACAATATTTTGTTTATCTTTGAAAATAGTGCGCTTAGGCCTGTTGAGCAGCGATATAAAATGGCCGCTATAAGCTAGAGTACGCATGTCCAAGAAGCCGTGTGGTAGAGGAGAGAGGCTGTGGAAAAGGATGACCACGTGTTCGTGCTGAGAGCATAAGACGGAAGTATGGTCAAGGCTATTGTGACCTTTCTGAGCAGATGTGTGCCAAGATGATCAGCAAGAAGCGTGAGAAGTCAAACTGAATAAATAGACGGAACTGTTGAATCTAAAATGTAGCAGAAAAAGATACAAATTGGACTGATCGAAACGAATGAGCAATGTCATGAACTGTGGGAAACGATGCAAGCATGGACATTCCACAAGGAACTGGTTAAGACAAGGAAGTTTGATTAAAATGTATATGGGCCTGAGTGAACCAATGAGAGAGAATCACGCCATGAAGATGCAACATTTTTATTAAGTAAGCTAGAATTTGGGTATAAGAAGACCTACTCTTGGTGGGAGGGGTTAGATGCTGGAAAGTGAGATGCTGGAAAGTGAGATGCTGGAGAATTAGATGCTGGAGAAGTTAGATGCTGTAGATGGGTGAAGTTGCGGTTGCTGATGCTGACGAGCTGATGCTGCTATTTTTTATTTCCAGTTGAGTATAAGATGCTGCTTTTGGAGAACCTTTTTATTCCTGATAGATTTTTCATTTAGAACTATTAGATTTATCCAAGACAGATAGATTGATCTTTTAGAGTTCTTGCTATGACAACCTTATTTTTCCGTCTAATAGATATGCATTGCAATTTCAATTTATTCTTATATTGATGATAAATGTAATAATCTGAATAATAAGCTTAACCTCATTTCTTGCTTCCAAACTTTATATAAACTTTATTATTCTTTAAGCAAATGACTCAGTGATTCTTTAGCTCAATGATTAAGGTAAATTGATAAAGAGTTTATTGTGATTGAGCTGGTCTTAATCACCATCAACTGATTCCTACTAGTTGGTCCATCGACCAATGAGCGGAATACCTTAAAGCAAATGAGAAACATTATGTCATGTTAAAAGAGGTATCCTGTCTCCTTCCAGCGAATCGTTTTCTCCTAGGTTAAGGACGGAGGAAATCCAGGGAATAAATGAGTAAGTGAATGTATGTGCGGTGTTATGGGCCCCACCGTCATATGGATATAGTTTGTGTGTGGGAGGAATAGTTGCACCTGGATGACCGAAGCATATAGGAGAATAATTTTTATTGTTAGCGCTGGATCAGATTTCTTGGTAGCAGAGTTATTGTTACTATAGATTAGTTTGGTGATTAATGATTATTGATTAGTGATTATTGATTAGTACATGTCTAACACTTTATGTTGAGTCGCGTTTTGTTATATGTAAGTTTTCACGCTTCCGGGAAGTAGGAAGTGGAACACGTGTGGCAAGAGAAGTCACATGGAATGGTGCATTGTCTGAGTTCATATTGGTGATAACACAGGTTGTGTTATGATAGGGACATTTTCCGTATAAAAGGTGTGTAAGTGAAAATAGTGATCGGTTTTCTTGTGAAACTCTGGCCTTAATTCTCAGGAGCAGTATAGTCTCCACATGTGTTTTATCCCCAGAGAAACGGGTTTACTGCTTGCTTGAAAGAAGGGTAAGGTAGAGGGAAGTACTACTTTATCGGCGAAACTGAAAATTCTGTGGTAGGGTAGAGGTAAGCGCTGCCTACTGGAAAATACAGAGTTCTTGTGTAAATGGTCGGAACTATCTCTTCGGTTTAGCGAATCAGACAATGGAAATGTGTTTTAAATGTTGTAACTAACGAAGAATTGTCAAAAAAGAAATTGCCGATAAATTTTGTAAAGGAGGGGTCAAGAGCAGAAGTGACGTAGACAAGAGTCGCGCTGGGATTGGACAGTGCGTTAGTCACACGGAAACAGGAGCAGAACTGACGTAGACAAAAGCTGCGCTGGGATTGGTCAGTGCGCGGTAGACAGAAATCGCTCTGATTGGAGCTTTGGTGTGAGTCGCGACAGGATTGGTCGAATAGCCTAGTGACGTGGAAGTTTGTGATTGGAGTGTTGGTGTGAGTCGCGCTAGTATTGGTTGGAATAACTCATAGAGAACAGTGTTGAGTTGTGGATCGTTTAAGGAGAAAAAGCGATTGTGAATCATGTCGTATTATGAGTATGGTAGAGAGAAAACGTCATGGATGTCGAAAGTTAAAAACTTCTTTAAGAAAGACAAAAAGGTAGTGACTAGAGAGGGACAAATAATTCCTCCACCGAAATCACCAGCTTCGCATATGATGCTGAAATATGGATATCATACATGCTTATGGTTAGAAAATTGGACAAAATATACCAAGAATGATGGAGCATTGGCTTTCCCTGAGAATGGTTCATTTAATGTAGATGTACTACGGAACTTGAGAGAAAAGATGGCAATGTTAGAACCTAGACCGACACAGTTTGAAGCTTTAACTGAATGGGAAGATGAGATGTATGAACGAGAGAGATTCAGAGGATTAAAGAATCATGAGTTTGTGCCTGGAAGGTTATGGGGAGTAAATCATGAGGACAGAATAAAGCGTTGGAGATGTGCTAATATGACCGGAGGTTTGTTTCCAGCTTTTACAGTTGAGGAAGAAGCAAAGAGAAAGTGTACAGAGAAAAAGAAACATGTAGTTATAGAAAAGTATGTGTATGGTGGTAGTGAAACGGATGACGAATTGCTGGAAGATATTTTAAACAGAAACCCACCTCTCTACCAACAGACTTCTGCGGTGGTGACACCTAATGCACCACCAATGGAAACTGGGAGGAATAAAAATCCCGAACGAAGAGATGAGATAAATAGGTCACAAGATCAATTAAAAACTTCACAAGATGAAGAAATAGAAAGTGACAATGCAACTGAATTAGCAAAAACCACAAGAGAATTGACTGAGAAAATAAGAGCATTGACAAAGAATATGGAAGCTGTCACTGTGCCAGTGACAATAGGTCCAGTAATGCCAATTTTTGAGAATCAGAAAATTGATGAATGTTCTTTAGTGATTCCCATGAATTCACATTTGCAAAGAAAAAGAGAAGGGATGGAACTGAATAATGAAGGTGCACACCATTTGGCTAGTACCTATAGACCAAGCCCACCTACTAATTTGACGATAAATGAGAATGAGATTAGGAGAATACCTATGGTGACGAGTCTGCATCAGGGACACCAGAAAGAAGTAGCAATTGGATAGAATTAAATAGTACGCCTGTAGGTCCGACTCCAGATGAGTTAAATGAATGGATGAAAGCGCTAAAAACAAAAGAAACAGAAGTAAAACCATTAGATGTAATTAGGTTGAAAATAGACATGGAAGAATTGATTTTAGGAACGATTGGTACAGAAAAATTAAAAAATTATCAGGATGATGAGATTATGTTTTTGTGCAAAAGTCTTACATGGAGAGCTAGAAATTTACATGACAAATTGGAAGAGACAGCAAGTGAACTAGGAGTAGAGTTTGTAAAAGTGAGAACGTTGCAGAAACCATACAGAGCAGATTTTTGTGAGAAAGATATAGAGAATTTGAACACATCAGGAAGACTGACCCAAATAAAGGAGTTAATTGTTTTATTGAGAAAATGGGGTGATGTGGATAGATGGAGAAATAGATGGACGAAAAAGAACGAGAAAACAACAGATAAAGCATCTTTGGCTTTTGCAGTGACAGATAAGGAACCAGTTGTAAGGGAGTACCCGATGAGAGAAACTCCAGGTGGTAGTTATGTGCATGTTCCATGGACTAGACAGGATATACTGTCATTTACAAATGACTTCCCAAAGTTGAGAGAGAAGCCAGTAGAATGGTACAGACAAGTGGAAAGATTTGTTAAGGTTTCAAAAGTGTTGTGGATAGACTTAGATGGATTGTTTGATATAGTAGTGCCAGCTGATTTGTGGACAGAATGTAAGATTACTATTGATTGGCCAACTGTAGAATATCCAAGGGATGCTAAAACAGGAGCGCCATGACCAGAAGTGATGAGGAAGTATGACCAAGTAATTACCTTTTTGAAGAATAAGATTCCACCAAAAGAAACAGATTGGGTAAAAATAGACAGAACAACGCAGGAAAGTAAAGAATCAGTGCATGCTTATTATGAGAGGCTGTTGTTGGTTTTCAAACAGTACAGTGGTTATGAGACACTAAATGAGAAGGATATGAGTCATTTTGTATATAGATTTGTGTATGGATTGAAACCAGAGATAAGTGAAATGATTAAGCAGCATATGATTTGCTGGCAGAATAGCACAGTTGATGAGGTTTTGAGATATGCTAAGTATTGCAGTGATGATATTGAGAGTAGACAGCGAAAATTGAAAGAAAAAGCCATGTGGGCACAGGTGAAAGTTGCAGAGAAGCAAGAAGCTCAATTGAGTAATACCGGTAATGAAGCAGGACAGGTTAGATCTCGACCAAATATAGGTAAAGGAAAAGGACAAATGAGCATAGATGAGGCAAAGAAAAAGTGGCCATGCCACAACTGCGGAAAGCTAGGGCATTGGAGAAACGAGTGTAAATTTCCTCCAAAACCTAATGTGGAAAATCAATCATTAAATTCACAGGTGCAGAGTGAGGTAGTTACTCAACAAAGTCAGGTGCCACAACCACCACTTCCCAAGAGTGTTAACCAACAGAAATACAGTGCAGAAACAGGATTCTATGGAGGAGAACAGGTAACACAGTTGCCGCGTGCAGCTGCAATTTCTCAATATTGGTTACGACAGAATGAGGATGACACGGATGAAAGTTTCTGACGGTGCCTAGGAGAGGGGAAGAGTGCGTGCTTGGCGCAACTCTAGAGGTAGATCAGTCTGGTCCATTTGTGGATGGAGAAGTGAATGGTGCAAATGTAACATTCCTTGTTGACACTGGAGCTACCCGTTCTACTGTTAGGTCAGTGGAAATTCCAAACCTTCCTCTCTCAGGTGAACATATCCAAGTAGTTGGAGTTTCAAATCAGCAAATTAAGACGCCTCTTACTAAATTAGTGGAGGTAAAAATTGGTCCATTTAGTGAAATGCACCGATTTGTGGTATGCGATTGTAGTCCCGTGAACCTATTAGGACGCGATTTATTGTGCAAGATGAATTGCACTATCTATTGTACTCCAGATGGAATTGCATTTCAGACCCCAGATGAAGATGTGCTGTATAAAATGACAATGGTGAATTTAGAACCAGAAGTAAATGATTTGTTTCCTGTATTTGATGCAGAGAAAATCCCAATTGAATTGAAAAAGACAGTGAAAGAAGAGGTGTGGGACTTTACAGGAGAAGATGTAGGATTAATGAAAGAAGTAGATCCCATTAAAATAACAGTAAAAGAGGGAACGAGTTACCCAAATACGCCCCAGTATAAATTGACACCAGAAATAATTGAAGGAATAACGCCAGTAATAAATAAAATGGTTGAACAAGGGATTCTAAAAGAAATCATGAGCAGTCCATGTAATTCGCAATGGGACTGAAAAAGCCAAACGGAACATATAGAATTGTACAGGATTTGAGGAAGGTAAACAAAATTGTAGTACCTTGTTGCCCAATAGTACCGAACCCTGCTGTGATTCTATACCAGATTCCACATGAAGCAGAATGGTACACAGTAATTGATTTATGTCATGCGTTTTCTCTATTCCATTGCATCCAGATAGCCAGCCATTATTTGCGTTTAGGTTTGGAGAGCGTATTTTGGCATGGTGCCGAATTCCTCAAGGGTACACAGAAAGCCCCTCAATCTTTAATCAGATTCTAAAGAAATCGTTGGAAGATTTAAAAATGCCAGAAAAGTCAGTGATGGTTCAGTATATTGATGACATACTGGTGGCATCAAAAACGAAGGAAGCATGTGTCAATGATACAATTGCTTTGCTGAATCATTTAGCAAAAAGAGGACATAAAGTGTCCCCATCAAAATTGCAGTTTTGTCAACAAGAAGTCCAGTATTTAGGGCATAAAATTGAGAAAGGAGTGCGTAAGGTAACGACTGAAAGAATAAAAATGATTCAAGGAATGAGAGCTCCAATGACGCAAAGAGAGGTAAGAATGTTTTTGGGAATGGTTGGATATTGTCGACAATGGATAAGCGGTTTTCGCTGATTGCTAAACCGTTGCAAAAACTGACAAAGAAGGATGTTAAAGATCCGTTTGAAATGAATGATGAAGAAATGAAAGCATTCAGAGAGCTGAAAAAGAAATTGTGTGAGGCTCCAGCATTAGGAATGCCTGACTATGAGAAAGATTTTGAGTTGTATTGCAGTGAAAGAGATGGATGTGCATTTTCAGTTTTGGTACAGAGACATGGAACTATGAAAAGACCCATTGCATATTTTTCAGCTGTTTTAGACCCTGTAGCGAAAGCGTTGCCTGGATGTTTGAAAGCAGTTGCTGCTACTTGTGTGAGTCTGGAACAGAGTGAAGGCATAGTGATGGGATATCCACTGAGAGTATATGTTCCCCATTCTGTGGAAATTCTCTTGACAAGAACGAAAACCCAATACATGACACATAGTCGGCTGACTAGGTATGAAAAAGTAATTTTAAGTGCAGATAATGTGACCATTGACAGATGTATGAATGTGAATCCTTCGACATCTTTACCAGATGAAGAAAGTATAATTGAAATGGATGAAGTAGATCACGATTGTCTGAATGTGCTTGAATATTGTACAAAACCGAGATCAGACATACGAGATGAGCCTTTAAAGGAATCAGATTATATTCTGTTTGTGGATGGCTCATGTTTGAGAACGAGTGATGGAGTTCTAAGGGCAGCATATGCGGTTTGCACAGTAGCAACTGTAATGGAAGCATCTTGTCTGAAGGGGATACGGTCTGCCCAAGTCGCAGAACTAGTAGCTCTGATTCAAGCATGCAAGTTGGGAAGAAATGTACGGGTTACGATTGTGACAGATAGCCAGTACGGCTTTGGGGTGGTGCATGATTTTGGTCAGATTTGGTCACAAAGAGGTTTCTTGACGTCTGCAGGAACGCCAATTAGAAATGGAGATTTTGTGAAAAAGTTGCTTGAGGCGATACAGCTGCCTAAACAGATTGCTGTTGTGAAGTGTGTTGGAAACGGGGTTACCGATTCCGGCACGGTAGCATGGCGCGAGGCGGAAAGGCACCCGAAGGCAATGTGTAAGGCAGTTGTGCAGCACACACTCACTTTGACTCAGGCATGCGGACGCAATAACGTGACACCACACCAGGCTTGTGTATTAAAAACAAGTTCTTTTATATAAATCAATGCAGCATCAGATGAGGCAGATTAATTCAGGTCAACATTTAAAGTCATTGCAGTACTCAACTGGTGCGTAATTTCATTAAAGCATCATAGCTCATCAACATTGTAGGCCACTAAAAGGCCGCATGAATCATCTCCTAAACGTAGCACCAATAATGATCACAGGGTGCAATAATAAAACATGGGCCTAAAACATGCAGTTCACCTCATGGATATTCAATTACTTATAAATGGCATTTCACGTTACATTTCAAACAGGGCCTGCATTAGTCTAGGCGCACCCACATTCAGTACAGTGGGCGTCGCAACTCCGGTACACCTGCAACATAAAACACTTCAACTCTTGGCGGTGTACACTCCAGCTCAATTCAATTAAGCACCTTCACACTAGGCAAAGACTTTGCAATTATAAGCATATGCATCAGGCCTAGACAGTAATTAAAGTAGGCGTAACAATGAGACTGGTGAACAACTTAGGGAACCCCTCAACATGTCCTTTACTCTGGGGCTTTCCTGTAAATTAGGCTTCTGCGACCCTCAGGGCTGCTCAGTGGTTAAGTTAGGCCAGGCCCACTCCTCTCCGGGGCCTCGCCTCGTGGATATAGTTATTGATGGCCCCCGGCCCCCAGGGGCGTTTCTAGGGCCCTAGGGGCCTCCCGGGCTCACGTGCGGGTGGTTCGTTGGTCGCTCCTCGCAGCGACTGGTTTCCTCCCGGGCCGGCCCGTGTTTGGCAGGGCTGGGCCCGGACTGGGTTCTACAGCCTTCCGGCCGGGATCGCGGGACGTTGGGGGGGCCGGTATCACTCTCCTCCGGCCCCCGTGATCAGCAAGGTAGGTCTCCTGGAAAGGGAGGGGGGGGGCCGGTATCACACTCCTCTGGCCCCCTCGATCAGTAGTGTAATGCGGGGAAGGGAGCGGGAGCCGGCAGTCCTCTTCGGACGGCTTCCCGTCTCCCTCTGTTTACTCGGAGCTCTTCTCCGGCCTCCGTCGGCGCTGGGGGCGCGGCGGGAGCCGGCGCCCAATCACAGCGCGGCCTTTCTTGGGGGCGCGGCCGATGATGCGGTCGGCGTCCCCGGTCGCGTAGCGATGGCGTCGGTGGGGGCCGATGCCTCAATCCTCCTCCTGGGCGGCGGCGGTGATCTCGAGGCCGCAACTTCTTCGGTGGGGCTCCCGGGCCCGGCGGTGACCTCTGGCAGTAGCGCGCTTGCTTCCAGGAGCGCTGGGCCGCGGCGGGGATTTTCGACGGCAGGGCGCTTTTCTTCAGGGAGCGCTGGGCCGCAGCGGTGATCCAGAGACAGGCCGGCCCCAGCCACGAGGTCAGTGACTTAAGAGCGATTCCTCCCACGTGGAGGTGCGGCGCGGTGCGCGCTGGCGGCAGGCTGGCAGGGGCTGACTTGAAAGGGTTTTGGGAACAGCCCAGCAGCAGGCAGGATTAGATAGGGGGTGAAGGTCTAGCGCTTCAGGGCATGGCGCTTTACCTGGTGATCCCCAGTTTGGCAGTTCAGGGTTCTGGCCTTGCTGGTCGGTCAGGCCTTGTGATTACAGGTTACTTGCGGCAGTTCCTTGGGGGTTGCTTCTTGGGGGTTTCTTCTTAGGAGGGAGGGAATGAGTTGGTGGTTCTTGGGGTGCTGGATGGTACTTCCCAGCACGCTGAAGGTGGTTCCTTGGGTCCCCTCATGCTGGGCAAGGTCAGTGGGTGGTGGGCGTTCCTCAGCTAACTTACTACAGCAGTGCCTAAGCCTTGTCAGCAGCAGTAGTGTAGGTCTCCCCCCTAGGCCCTACAGCCTGTACTCCGGCAGAGGTTCTCCCAGGATCAGTGGTGCCCCAACTGACTAAAAGATTTCCCTCCAAACCTCTTATACCCCTAGGTCAGGTGACCCTCCTAAAGGCGGCAAAACATAACTCCTCCCACAGCCCGGAAGGTTCTGGAACCTTCCACCATGTCTGGATATGTGGCCCAGAGGCGGGGACGGGATGGATACTGTATCCCTATGTCCCAGCCTGACCCTGGCTACTAGTGTGTATATGTGTGCAAGGCCACTCTGCAGTAGCAGGGGCCTGTGGCAGCCATCTTGAGTGAGAGAGCACCTGCACCTTAGCACTGGTTGGCAGTGGTAAGGTGCCCGGAGACCTAGGTCCAGTAAAAATACGGTGGCAAAAATGAGGCGCAAAAGGGAAAAAACAGGGCAAGACCACCCTAGGGCTGACAGGGCTAACACGCGTCCCCCCCAGCCGAAATAGGGGAGAGCTTCCCAACCTCTAGGGAGTTCTCGTCGCTAAGGCGGAAAAACCGGGAGAGACCGTCAGCGTTGGCGTGGTCTACACCGGGTCGATGTTCCACCCGAAAGTCCATCCCCTGGAGGGAAATGGACCACCTCAACAATTTGGGGTTTTCGCCTCTCATCTGCATGAGCCAGCGAAGGGGTCTGTGGTCGGTCTGGATCAGGAAGTGACAACCAAAAAGGTATGGCCTCAACTTCTTTACAGCCCAAACCACGGCAAAGGCTTCTCGTTCGATGGTACTCCACCGCTGTTCCCGGGGGAGTAGTCTTCGGGAAATGAAGGCCACTGGCTGGTCTTGGCCATCGTCATTCAGCTGAGAGAGCACAGCTCCTATGCCATGCTCAGAAGCGTCTGTCTGCACGATAAATTCACGTCCAAAGTCTGGAGTCCTGAGCACCGGTGCGGTGCACATTGCACGTTTGAAGGTCTCAAAGGCTTCCTGGCAGGCAGCCGTCCAGATGACTCTGCGTGGCTGCTTCTTCGAAGTCAATTCCGTCAAAGGGCCCACAATGGTTCCATATCCCTTGACGAACCGGCGGTAGTATCCCGTGAGGCCGAGAAAAGCCCGGACCTCTGTTTGGGTCTTGGGGGCTCCCAGGCCAAGATGGTCTCGATCTTGGCTTGGAGGGGTTGCACCTTACCTCCGCCCACCAGATGTCCCAGGTACACGACAGATCCCTGTCCAATCTGGCACTTGCTGGCCTTGATGGTTAGACCAGCCCGTTGCAGAGCCTGTAGCACCTCCTGGAGATGCTCCAGATGGTCCTCCCAGCTGCTACTGAAGACAGCTATGTCATCCAGGTAGGCAGCAGAGAAGGCCTCTAGGCCAGACAGCACCTGGTTCACCAACCGCTGGAAAGTGGCTGGAGCATTTTTCAACCCGAAGGGCATCACCCGAAATTGAAAGTGGCCCTCGGGGGTGGAGAACGCAGTCTTCTCCCTTGCTCCTTCCGCCATGGCGATCTGCCAATAGCCTGACGTCAAATCAATGGTACTCAGATACCGGGCTGCTCCCAGCCGGTCAATGAGCTCATCTGCCCGAGGGATCGGGTGAGCGTCGGTCTTGGTTACTGAGTTGAGTCCGCGGTAATCCACACAGAACCGAAGTTCTGGTGTGGTGCCCGGTGGGGCCGCTTTTGGCACCAACACCACCGGACTAGCCCAAGGGCTACTGGAAGGCTCAATCACCCCCAGTTCTAGCATCTTGGTAACCTCACCCTGGATACTAGCCTTGACCTTATCGGACAGCCGGTAAGACTTGGTTTTTACTGGCGGACTGTCCCCTGTGTCCACATCATGGGTACACAGGTGCGTGATCCCAGGCGTGAGGGAGAACAACGAGGCGTACTGCCCCAAGACCTGGCGGCAGTCCCTCTGTTGCTCTGGGGTCAAGGATGGGGCGAGGACCACTCCCTCTACCGAGCCATCCTTCTCATGGGCCGCCAGAAGGTCTGGAAGAGGCTCACTCTCCTCCTCCTCACTTCCATCTGTTATCATCAGGAGAGTGAGCTCTGAACGCTCCTGGTGTGGCTTCAGGCGGTTGACGTGGAACACCCTGTGGGGTTGACGGGGGGTCTTCACATCGACGACATACGTGGTCTGGCCTCTCCTTTCCAAGATCTCAAACGGTCCAGTCCACCGGTCCTGGAGGGCGCTAAGCTCTCCTGGCTCCATGACCCACACCTTCTGTCCAGCGTCCAACTCTACCGTCTGAGCGTTCCGGTCATACCATTTCTTCATGACGGCCTGACTAGCCTCTAGGTTGTCCGAGGCTTCCTTCCACAGCTTGGCCACTTGGCTGCGGAATGCCAGCATATAGCTGACCACATCACGGGGAAGCTTCGAGGAAGACTTCTCCCACCCCTCCTTGAAAAGACTGAGGGGCCCCCGAACGGGGTGGCCATAGAGCAGCTCAAAGGGGCTGAAACCGACCCCTTCTGCGGCACCTCTCGGTAGGAGAAGAGCAGACAGGGTAAGAGGACGTCCCACTTCCTTCTCAAGTCCTCGGGTAGGCTCCGGATCATCCCCTTCAAGGTCTTATTAAAACGCTCCACGAGCCCGTTCGTCTGGGGGTGGTAAGGAGTGGAGAACCGGTAGGTCACTCCACACTCCTTCCACATGGCCTGCATGTAGGCCGACATGAAATTCGTGCCCCTATCTGACACCACGACCTTGGGGAATCCCACTCGGGTAAAAATCCCCATCAGGGCCCGCGCCACCACCGGTGCAGTGATGGTCCTCAGAGGGATTGCCTCTGGGTACCGGGTGGCGTGGTCTACCAGCACCAAGATGAACCTATGTCCCGCAGAAGTCGGCGGGTCCAACTGCCCGACAATGTCAATCCCTACCCGCTCAAAAGGGGTACCGACAACTGGGAGAGGTTCTAGAGGGACCTTCACTTTAGTCCCTGTCTTGCCGCTCGCCTGGCAAGTGGTGCAGGTCTTGCAGAAAGTGTCAGAAGTGACGCGCATCCTGGGCCAGTAAAAATGTGGGACCAAACGCGCAAACGTCTTGTCCTGGCCCAGGTGTCCTGCTAGTGGTATTTCGTGTGCCAACTCTAGCAGAAAGGCTCGGTAGCATTGGGGGACCACTAAGGCCCTTGATGACCCATGCACCGGAGCCTTAGGCTCACTGTAGAGGAGACCATCCTCCCAGTAGACATGGTAGTTACCAGTCTCTGTTCCAGTTGCTTGGGCTTCGGCCTGCTGCCACATGCCTTCAAGCGTAGGGCACTCCTTCTGCGCCCGGCAGAATTCCTCCCGGGTAGGCCCTCCTTCCACCTGCCACTCTGCAGGGGTCGGCAGGTCCCCCACGGGAACACCATCCACCTCAGCGGACTCCGGGGCCACCTCCGCGGGCTCCCCATCCATCTCACCGGGTGTTTCCTCCTGGACATCTCCTCGTCCAGCAGTGGGCTGGGCCATTATTTCAGGCTCCAACCCGGGCTGAGTTCCTTGTCGGGCAGCCATGGACTGCGTGACGACGCAAGTCCATCCTGGTAATCCCAACATCTCAGCATGGGCATTGAACTCTACCTCCCTCCAGGCAGTATGTTCCAAGTCGTTACCCAGCAGACAGTCAACTGGCATGGCAGGGCTCACCGCAACCTTCAACAGGCCTGAGACTCCTCCCCACTCAAAGGGAACTTGGGCCACGGGGTAATGACCCAGGCTATTATCAGCCATAACAACCGGGTGGAATACCTCAGGAATCACTTGCTCTGGGGACACCAGCTGACGTCTCACCATCGTCATACTGGCACCTGTGTCCCTCAGAGCCTCCACCTCCTCCCCGTTCACCAGGACCCTCTGCCGATACTTGGCAGTGTTTGAGGGTACCTGAACCCGTGGGATGATCTCTCTATCCCCCAGGGAAACTAAGGTCAAGCCTTTCCACTCACCTCCCCTACCTAGGGACAACTCCTCCCCAAGCGCTACACTGGCCACCCCGGGGCTCTTACCTCCTGTGGGGGCTGGGGTTCTCTTGCAACACTGGGGATCCCCCTTGTAGTGTCCAACCTCCCCGCACTCGTAGCACCGGACAGTTCTGGGCTGCTGACTCCTGTCAGGGTAAGTGGGTTTCTGGAATCCAGATTGGGATGGGGAACCTACCCCTCTCCCAGGCGGTCTATTTTGGGGGCCTTTAAAGAACTCCCTCCTTTTATCTCCCCCCTCTTTCTTCTGGGGGAACCCCTGTCCACCTTTCGGGGGGTCCGCCCCGGCTCCCTTGTGGGACACCCGAGTGCTGACCCACGTGTCTGCCTCCTCTGCAAGCTCCCGTGGATTGGTCAGCTTGCGGTCCACCAAGTACTGGCGCAGCTCCGGAAAACATTTCTCTAGGAGGTGCTCTCTCAAGAACAGGTCGTACAGCCCTTTGTAATCATCAATGTTGCTGCCACGCACCCAACCCTCCAATGCCTTCCGGGCATAATCAAAAAAATCCACCCAGTTCTGTGTGTGAAGCTTGTGGCTGTTGCAGAACTTTTGGCGGTACTTCTCTGGGGTGAGGCCAAAATTCTTAAGCAGGGCCTCCTTCATGATAGGGTAGTTCGTCTGATCCCCCTTGTCCAAGGTCAAAAGTGTGTCCCTTACTAGTGGAGGTATGTACCTGTAGAGACCTCCCCCCCAGTAGCTCTCAGAAACCCTATGGGCCACCAAAGACACCTCGTACGCCGCCAACCACTTATCGATGTCATCTCCCACACTAAAACTGGTTATCACCTCTCTAGGTAGATAGAACTTGGGCTCCTGGGGAACCCCAGCAGGTACGCTGCCACCATTCAAGTTGCCCTGCATCTCCATCTGCAAGGCTCGGAGCTCTAATTCCTTCAGGCTAAGCTCATGCGCAAGCTTCCTTTCTTCCATGGCTAGCCTTGCCTGTTCTCGCTCCCTGTCCATCCTAGCAAGTTCTAACTTCAATTGCCTCTCCTCCCTCCTGTCTTCAAATTCCTCTGCAGACAAACTCCCCCTGACGCACTACTGCCTGCCCTGGAACGTCTTCCTGGCAACACATTCTCGCTAACGTCAATGTGCAGTAGGTCCAGTTCTCCTGGGTTGTCTGCCTCCCTCTGCTCCTCGTCCCCTCTTCCCCCCGGGTGGGCCATTACCCATGCCCTCAAAGCTTTCTGAAGCACCTCTTTCCTGGCGCCTCGCTTGACGGACACCCCCCTCTCTAGACAGAACTCCTTGAGCTGTGTCACCGTATACCTTTCTAGGTTGGCCAACTCAAACTCCATCCTGCTAGGTGGGGCCCCAGACAATTTAGAGAAAGGGTTCTAGACTGTAGGTAGCAGGTCTAACGCAGGAATGTACACAATCAGGCAATCACAAAAGAATTCTTAGCACTTGCATTTCAATAGGTGTCCAATTGCGGCGCACACTGAGCCCTAGGGGCCTCCCGGGCTCACCTGCGGGTGGTTCGTTGGTCGCTCCTCGCAGCGACTGGTTTCCTCCTGGGCCGGCCCGTGTTTGGCAGGGCTGGGCCCGGACTGGGTTCTACGGCCTTCCGGCCGGGATCGCGGGACGTTGGGGGGCCGGTATCACTCTCCTCCGGCCCCCGTGATCAGCAAGGTAGGTCTCCTGGAAAGGGAGGGGGGGCCGGTATCACACTCCTCCGGCCCCCTCGATCAGTAGTGTAATGCGGGGAAGGGAGCGGGAGCCGGCAGTCCTCTCCGGACGGCTTCCCGTCTCCCTCTGTTTACTCGGAGCTCTTCTCCGGCCTTCGTCGGCGCTGGGGGCGCGGCGGGAGCCGGCGCCCAATCACAGCGCGGCCTTTCCCGGGGGTGCGGCTGATGACGCGGTCGGCGTCCCCGGTCGCGTAGCGACGGCGTCGGTGGGGGCCGATGCCTCAATCCTCCTCCTGGGCCGCGGCGGTGATCTCGAGGCCGCAACTTCTTCGGTAGGGCTCCCGGGCCCGGCGGTGACCTCTGGCAGTAGCGCGCTTGCTTCCAGGAGCGCTGGGCCGCGGCGGGGATTTTCGACAGCAGGGCGCTTTTCTTCAGGGAGCGCTGGGCCGCGGCGGTGATCCAGAGACAGGCCGGCCCCAGCCACGAGGTCAGTGGCTTAAGAGTGATTCCTCCCACGTGGAGGTGCGGTGCGGTGCGCGCTGGCGGCAGGCTGGCAGGGGCTGACTTGAAAGGGTTTTGGGAACAGCCCAGCAGCAGGCAGGATTAGATAGGGGGTGAAGGTCTAGCGCTTCAGGGCACAGCACTTTACCTGGTGATCCCCAGTTTGGCAGTTCAGGGTTCTGGCCTTGCTGGTCGGTCAGGCCTTGTGATTACAGGTTACTTGCGGCAGTTCCTTGGGGGTTGCTTCTTGGGGGTTTCTTCTTATGAGGGAGGGAATGAGTTGGTGGTTCTTGGGGTGCTGGATGGTACTTCCCAGCACGCTGAAGGTGGTTCCCTGGGTCCCCTCACGCTGGGCAAGGTCAGTGGGTGGTGGGCGTTCCTCAGCTAACTTACTACAGCAGTGCCTAAGCCTTGTCAGCAGCAGTAGTGTAGGTCTCCCCCCTAGGCCCTACAGCCTGTACTCCGGCAGAGGTTCTCCCAGGATCAGTGGTGCCCCAACTGACTAAAAGATTTCCCTCCAAACCTCTTATACCCCTAGGTCAGGTGACCCTCCTAAAGGCGGCAAAACATAACTCCTCCCACAGCCCGGAAGGTTCTGGAACCTTCCACCATGTCTGGCTATGTGGCCCAGAGGCTGGGATGGGATGGATACTGTATCCCTATGTCCCAGCCTGACCCTGGCTACTAGTGTGTATATGTGTGCAAGGCCACTCTGCAGTAGCAGGGGCCTGTGGCAGCCATCTTGAGTGAGAGAGCACCTGCACCTTAGCACTGGTTGGCAGTGGTAAGGTGCCCGGAGACCTAGGTCCAGTAAAAATACGGTGGCAAAAATGAGGCGCAAAAGGGAAAAAATAGGGCAAGACCACCCTAGGGCTGACAGGTCTAACAAAGTGCAATGCACATAAAAATGGGGAAGACTACATAACTGTTGGTAATAAATATGCTGACGAGATTGCACAGTACTGTGCAAAGAATGTGGTTTCTTTAAACAAAAGTCGAGAAAGAGAGCATATTTCTTGTCCTTTGCTTTTTACTAACCCTGTTGAGACATGGGACACTTACAGGAAGCCGCAGATGATGAGGAAAAAGATACATGGATAAAAGCAGGATGTAGAAAACATGAAGAAAATGATGTTTGGGTTTACAGAGATGAAAGACCAGTTATGCCTGATAGCATGATTTCTGACATGGCACGGATGTACCATGGACAAGCCCATATTGGGAGAGATTCAATGGTCAGACTTTTTAGACAAACATGGTATAATCCAAAATTCAGAGCCATAGCTGAGAGTCTTTGTCAGAGATGTCTTATTTGTCAACAGTTAAATCCAGGAAGGAAGACAGTAGTGAGTCTAGGAACAATAGGACAAGAAGGAGGTCCGTTCACTAGAATGCAAATGGATTTTATTGAAATGCCACCTTGCAACAGACTAAGGTATGTCCTAGTGGTCGTCTGTTTGTTTTCCCGTTGGGTGGAAGCATACCCAACCAGAAGGAATGATGGAATAACGGTAGCAAAACTTATGCTGCGAGAATTCATTCCGAGGTATGGTTTTCCAGTCACGATTGAAACAGATAGAGGAACACATTTCCAAAATGAATTAGTTAAACTGATTTGTGAAGCACTTAGTATTAAACAGAAACTGCATTGTGCATACAGACCAGAGGCTTCTGGAATAGTAGAGCAAGTGAATGGAACAATTAAGAACAGGTTAGGAAAAATGTGTCAAGCTACAGGACTCAAATGGCCAGATGCCTTGCCATTAGTTTTAATGACAATCAGAAGTATTCCGGAAAGGAAAACTGGACTCAGTCCCCATGAAATAATTATGGGATGAGCAATGAGACAAGCACAAGTACCTGTCAACAAACTACTGACTATAACTGATGATCTAGTGCTGGATTATTGCAAAGGATTGGCTGATGTGGTGCGTTCTGTGTTTCATCAGGTTGGACCGGATGCGACCACTCTTGAAAGAAAACCAGCTCACGACTTGAATCCAGGAGATTGGGTCCGCATAAAAGTCCACAGGAGAAGAAACTGTTTGGTTCCTCGCTGGGACGAACCATGACAAGTGATCCTGGTGACAACCACTGCAGTCAAGTGTGCAGGAGTGAAACACTGGGTGCATGCCAGTCACACCATCAGAGTTCCAGAACCTGAAGATCGACATGTGAGTCGACATCTGGAAATATTGGATAACAGTTCAGCATCAGAAGCAGAAGAAGAAACAAACAGGGTGCCAGAACCTGAAGATCGACCTGTAAGTCGACATCTGGAAGACCCAACTACAAGTGCAACGACAGAAGAAGTAGAGGAAATAGCTGAAGTTCCAGAACTTGAAGATCGACCTGTAAGTCGACATCTGGAAATATCAGATACCAGTTCAGAATCTGATACAGATCATTCGGATTGTGAAGAAATTCTGAAAAGAAATTGGAAATTTGAAAGCATAAGAGAAGAAACTGAGCCAGAAGATAGTAACAGTGAGCAACCAAGTTCAAGTTGTGGTAAAAATCCTTCGGAGATAATATTAATAGATGAAGAAGGGAGAGTTTCAAACAGAAAATTAGAAAATTCGGAAGATCCCCGAGGAGCAATAGGGACAAATAGTCAAACAAAAGAACAGGGAAATTTAGAAGTAGATAGAGAGACTGACACAAATTCGGAAGAACCTCGAGGAGGGACAGAAATAGGTGAACGAAGGAAGATAAGAAAAGAACCACAAGTAGAGGAAGAAAATGAAATTATAAGTTTCAAAATAAGAGGCAATAACGAAAGAATTGAAACAGAGTCTGAAGAAAGTGGAGAAGAAAGAAACCAAAAACTAGAGTCAAGAAAAAGAAATTGGAAAACAGAAAGAGAGGAAAAAGGAAGTGAGGCAAAAAGGCCAAGAAAAGGAGACAATTGGCCCAACGAAGTAAGACAATTAAGATACAGAATCATAAGGTTAGATGGGAAAAGTGCTGAACAAGTGAATGAAATAACAAGTCAGAAAGAGCAAGAAAAACAAGGTGGAAAACACTTGCAGAAAACGAAAAGAGTAAAGAAGGTAAATCCGAAGTATAGATCGCCTGAATGGTTGTATCTTGCTTTGACTGATATCAAAAAAGAAAAGAACACTCACGAGAACCCAGAACAAAGAAACCTAATGGGTGAAGGTGAGGTGCAACAAACCTGAAGAAGTTTAAACAGTTTCTACCGGACTTGACAAAACACTGGATCTGACGAATTTCTACCGGATTTGACAAAGAAAGAATTCTGAAAAAGAATTAAAAGAAAGTACCAAGCAAAGACAAAACATTGGAGTGCAGAGTGGCAAATAAGTCATTCCTGAGGTGTAGTGACACAATTTTCTGGAAAACAAATAAATAAGGTTATAAAACAAAATGGAGAATACTAGAGATAGAAAATGTCAATGTGAGGGCCATATTAGTAACAAACTGCGATAAATATCGCAGAGCGCGCTTAGCGCGAAACTTTTTATCGCTGGCTATCGCTGGAATATTTTGCCACGCTAACGCTGTATTAGCAACAATTAGCGCTATGGCGAATGATATTCCAGCGATAGTGGGAGAAATGGGCCAACATCGCTACAAAACCAGCGATGTTGCATGGGGAACGGCGGAAACCTTGCTGATACGACCACTGGGTCGTATCAGCATAATCCACCCCCCATGTAAAGTATGCATAAGTCAGGAAATTAGCAGGTGTAAAAAAGCAGCGATGACCCCGGTTAGCGCGATTTTTACATCGCTAACCGGGTCCGGGCCCTCATTGCTAATAGGCGATAGACCTGTTAGCGGCTGTTTTCGTGGTCTTTGGGTTGGGAACGCCTACTTTGCATGTCATTAGCGATAAATATCACTGACATGCAAAGCGGCACCCAAACCAATCGCTATCGCCTAAAAGCTGTCGCTAACACCTGTTAGCGACAGCTTGCTGATAGGGCGATAGAAATATCGCCGCTTTAGCGGCAAAAAGTGCCGCTAAAGCGGCGATAGGGCCCTTGATAATATGCCCCTGAGTTTTTAAGTAGATGGTGTAAGATGTGCTGCTTTTGTACAGGATTATTAATGACAGTATGGGTGGTTTTAGCAATCACTATTCCAATTAGTTTAGCTGTAGTAGAAACTTCTAATAACACCGAGAAAGAAAAAGGAGCTAACACTCAAGAACCAGTTATATTAAAAAGTAGTGCAGAATTACATAAGGACAAATCAATAACAGATTTTTCTAAGAATGTTTTTACTAAATTATTATATGAGTATGTAGAAACAATGGATGTAAGAGATTGCTATGTTTGTATGCAGTTGCCTGCATCTGTAGCAGAGGGTGTGACTTATCATCACCTCCCTTTGACGTATGGAATAACATGTAGTGTTTTAGCAAGTTTATTTTATAAAACAGGTAGATTAGAATATTATTACACTGACATAGATAAGATTTTTACGAAAGTTTCTGTAGTTCCCAAGATAAACAAAATAAAAGAGGGAAAAACGTTTGGTGAATATTTTTTAGAAGATAAGATTTTAACATTAGATAATATAGTTAAATACAACCTTACCTGTGAGTTAAAGAAGGAAGAAAAAGTATTTTTAGAGATGGTTGAAGAGAGAAGAGTGAAATTTCAAAGAAAAGTGATAGAAGAGACAAAAACACCTCTTTGGGCGTTTGAGGAAGACAATCATGACAAGAAAAAGACAAATTCAGCTATGACTCTGGATTGGCCCCAACAGGGAAGGTTGTGCATTAGAAGAAATAAGACAAGATATGACAATTATTTTGTGGGTTCCAGTATTTGCCATGACAATTATCAAATTTTAGGCGGATGGGGATTCAAAGGGGGAAGAGATCCAATATTTCCAGGGATCTATTATGTTTGCGGTAATAGGGCTTATTATAGGTTACCGGACCATTGGTATGGGTCATGTTACTTAGGCCTGGTCTTTCCAAAGATTTTTCATATGGATAGAAAAGAAAAAGGAACACACAAAATGATAAATACCTTTACACGTAGAAAAAGGGAACGTTTTTCAGAAATAGTAGGTGATATTTTTGGCGCATTGATACCAGCAGTGGGAATATCTTTGAATGCATTTAGAATTCGGAAATTATCCACAGTGGTAGATCGTTTATCTACAGATACTGCTGGAGGGTTCTTGATGGTAAATACCGAGATGGTTGCCATGAGAGCTATGGTGATGCAAAATCGACTTGCCCTTGACATTCTTTTGGCAAAAGAGGGTGGAGTCTGTGGAATGCTGAAAGTCCAACATTGTTGCACTTACATTCCGGATAAAAGTGAAAATATACAGAAGTATATAACAAATATTACAAGTTTGCACAAAGAACTTGTTCCGCTGGAGGTTGAAAGTGCATGGGGAAAACTTGGTAAAGGGTTTTCTTCAGTAATAAATTGGTTAACAAGAATGAGTGGATTAATAATAGGGAAAGTTATAATAATAGCAACCATGATAATATTAATAATTTTAGTACTGAAGCTTGTAATTACATGTATAAAGAGAAGGAGAAGACAAAATAAAATAGAAAAAGAAAACATGATAAACAAGGAGAGAGAGAGAGAAATGGGTGAAATAGAGTTAGAAGAAATAAAAGAGAACATGTACAAGAAGACTAAGAGACAAGTTGAAAGGGATACAGTTGTGTAAACTAACAAAAGCAAACGGATAAAAGATATATGCTGTCTGAGAAAAATTGTATAACTTGGGTTTTGTGGTGATATTAAAAATCACCAAAGGGGGGAGTTGACGGAGCAGGGTAAATGAAAATTTTTTAACCTCCTAATAATTTTCGTAAAATAATTAATAAACATGTTCGTTTAAGTAAATAACCAACAATGTATGTTACATGTAAAGGGTTAAAGGTAACACGCTATTTTGTGTGCAAATTAATCAACTTATAATAGTTTACGTGTCTAACATAACATAATATTTGCATACTAATAAAATAATAAACGCATGATTTGTGCTTTTTAAATAAAACGTGTGGTTGCAAAATAAAGCGATGGTAAGTAAGGGATGGCTTTATATGTTGCTTTTTGCTAGGTAATACCTAATTGGGGTACGTAGAAAGACGGGAGGGAAACGAAAGGGTTTATATTCTTTATTTTAACAATATTTTGTTTATCTTTGAAAATAGTGCGCTTAGGCCTGTTGAGCAGCGATATAAAATGGCCGCTATAAGCTAGAGTACGCATGTCCAAGAAGCCGTGTGGTAGAGGAGAGAGGCTGTGGAAAAGGATGACCACGTGTTCGTGCTGAGAGCATAAGACGGAAGTATGGTCAAGGCTATTGTGACCTTTCTGAGCAGATGTGTGCCAAGATGATCAGCAAGAAGCGTGAGAAGTCAAACTGAATAAATGGATGGAACTGTTGAATCTAAAATGTAGCAGAAAAAGATACAAATTGGACTGATCGAAACAAATGAGCAATGTCATGAACTGTGGGAAACGATGCAAGCATGGACATTCCACAAGGAACTGGTTAAGACAAGGAAGTTTGATTAAAATGTATATGGGCCTGAGTGAACCAATGAGAGAGAATCATGCCATGAAGATGCAACATTTTTATTAAGTAAGCTAGAATTTGGGTATAAGAAGACCTACTCTTGGTGGGAGGGGTTAGATGCTGGAAAGTGAGATGCTGGAAAGTGAGATGCTGGAGAATTAGATGCTGGAGAAGTTAGATGCTGTAGATGGGTGAAGTTGCGGTTGCTGATGCTGACGAGCTGATGCTGCTGCTGCTATTTTTTATTTCCAGTTGAGTATAAGATGCTGCTTTTGGAGAACCTTTTTATTCCTGATAGATTTTTCATTTAGAACTATTAGATTTTTCCAAGACAGATAGATTGATCTTTTAGAGTTCTTGCTATGACAACCTTATTTTTCCGTCTAATAGATATGCATTGCAATTTCAATTTATTCTTATATTGATGATAAATGTAATAATCTGAATAATAAGCTTAACCTCATTTCTTGCTTCGAAACTTTATATAAACTTTATTATTCTTTAAGCAAATGACTCAGTGATTCTTTAGCTCAATGATTAAGGTAAATTGATAAAGAGTTTATTGTGATTGAGCTGGTCTTAATCACCATCAACTGATTCCTACTAGTTGGTCCATCGACCAATGAGCGGAATACCTTAAAGCAAATGAGAAACATTATGTCATGTTAAAAGAGGTATCCTGTCTCCTTCCAGCGAATCATTTTCTCCTAGGTTAAGGACGGAGGAAATCCAGGGAATAAATGAGTAAGTGAATGTATGTGCGGTGTTATGGGCCCCACCGTCATATGGATATAGTTTGTGTGTTGGAGGAATAGTTGCACCTGGATGACCGAAGCATATAGGAGAATAATTTTTATTGTTAGCGCTGGATCAGATTTCTTGGTAGCAGAGTTATGGTTACTATAGATTAGTTTGGTGATTATTGATTATTGATTAGTGATTATTGATTAGTACATGTCTAACACTTTATGTTGAGTCGCGTTATGTTATATGTAAGTTTTCACGCTTCCGGGAAGTAGGAAGTGGAACACGTGTGGCAAGAGAAGTCACATGGAATGGTGCATTGTCTGAGTTCATATTGGTGATAACACAGGTTGTGTTATGATAGGGACATTTTCCGTATAAAAGGTGTGTAAGTGAAAATAGTGATCGGTTTTCTTGTGAAACTCTGGCCTTAATTCTCAGGAGCAGTATAGTCTCCACATGTGTTTTATCCCCAGAGAAACGGGTTTACTGCTTGCTTGAAAGAAGGGTAAGGTAGAGGGAAGTACTACTTTATCAGCGAAACTGAAAATTCTGTGGTAGGGTAGAGGTAAACGCTGCCTACTGGAAAATACAGAGTTCTTGTGTAAATGGTCAGAACTAACTCTTCGGTTTAGCGAATCAGACAATGGAAATGTGTTTTAAATGTTGTAACTAACGAAGAATTGTCAAAAAAGAAATTGCCGATAAATTTTGTAAAGGAGGGGTCAAGAGCAGAAGTGACGTAGACAAGAGTCGCGCTGGGATTGGACAGTGCGTTAGTCAAACGGAAACAGGAGCAGAACTGACGTAGACAAAAGCCGCGCTGGGATTGGTCAGTGCGCGGTAGACAGAAATCGCTCTGATTGGAGCTTTGGTGTGAGTCGCGACAGGATTGGTCGAATAGCCTAGTGACGTGGAAGTTTGTGATTGGAGTGTTGGTGTGAGTCGCGCTAGTATTGGTTGGAATAACGCATAGAGAACAGTGTTGAGTTGTGGATCGTTTAAGGAGAAAAAGCGATTGTGAATCATGTCGTATTATGAGTATGGTAGAGAGAAAACGTCATGGATGTCGAAAGTTAAAAACTTCTTTAAGAAAGACAAAAAGGTAGTGACTAGAGAGGGACAAATAATTCCTCCGCCAAAATCACCAGCTTCGCATATGATGCTGAAATATGGATATCATACATGCATATGGTTAGAAAATTGGACAAAATATACCAAGAATGATGGAGCATTGGCTTTCCCTGAGAATGGTTCATTTAATGTAGATGTACTACGGAACTTGAGAGAAAAGATGGCAATGTTAGAACCTAGACCTAGACCGACACAGTTTGAAGCTTTAACTGAATGGGAAGATGAGATGTATGAACGAGAGAGATTCAGAGGATTAAAGAATCATGAGTTTGTGCCTGGAAGGTTATGGGGAGTAAATCATGAGGACAGAATAAAGCGTTGGAGATGTGCTAATATGACCGGAGGTTTGTTTCCAGCTTTTACAGTTGAGGAAGAAGCAAAGAGAAAGTGTACAGAGAAAAAGAAACATGTAGTTATACAAAAGTATGTGTATGGTGGTAGTGAAACGGATGACGAATTGCTGGAAGATATTTTAAACAGAAACCCACCTCCATACCAACAGACTTCTGCGGTGGTGACACCTAATGCACCGCCAATGGAAACTGGGAGGAATAAAAATCCCGAACGAAGAGATGAGATAAATAGGTCACAAGATCAATTAAAAACTTCACAAAATGAAGAAATAGAAAGTGACAATGCATCTGAATTAGCAAAAACCACAAGAGAATTGACTGAGAAAATAAGAGCATTGACAAAGAATATGGAAGCTGTCACTGTACCAGTGACAATAGGTCCAGTAATGCCAATTTTTGAGAATCAGAAAATTGATGAATGTTCTTTAGTGATTCCCATGAATTCACATTTGCAAAGAAAAAGAGAAGGGATGGAACTGAATAATGAAGGTGCACACCATTTGGCTAGTACCTATAGACCAAGCCCACCTACTAATTTGACGATAAATGAGAATGAGATTAGGAGAATACCTATGGTGACGGAGTCTGCATCAGGGACACCAGAAAGAAGTAGCAATTGGATAGAATTAAATAGTACGCCTGTAGGCCGGACTCCAGATGAGTTAAATGAATGGATGAAAGCGCTAAAAACAAAAGAAACAGAAGTAAAACCATTAGATGTAATTAGGTTGAAAATAGACATGGAAGAATTGATTTTAGGAACGATTGGTACAGAAAAATTAAAAAATTATCAGGATGATGAGATTATGTTTTTGTGCAAAAGTCTTACATGGAGAGCTAAAAATTTACATGACAAATTGGAAGAGACAGCAAGTGAACTAGGAGTAGAGTTTGTAAAAGTGAGAACGTTGCAGAAACCATACAGAGTAGATTTTTGTGAGAAAGATATAGAGAATTTGAACACATCAGGAAGACTGACCCAAATAAAGGAGTTAATTGTTTTATTGAGAAAATGGGGTGATGTGGATAGATGGAGAAATAGATGGACGAAATAGAACGAGAAAACAACAGATAAAGCATCTTTGGCTTTTGCAGTGACAGATAAGGAACCAGTTGTAAGGGAGTACCCGATGAGAGAAACTCCAGGTGGTAGTTATGTGCATGTTCCATGGACTAGACAGGATATACTGTCATTTACAAATGACTTCCCAAAGTTGAGAGAGAAGCCAGTAGAATGGTACAGACAAGTGGAAAGATTTGTTAAGGTTTCAAAAGTGTTGTGGATAGACTTAGATGGATTGTTTGATATAGTAGTGCCAGCTGATTTGTGGACAGAATATAAGATTACTATTGATTGGCCAACTGTAGAATATCCAAGGGATGCTAAAACAGGAGCGCCAGGACCAGAAGTGATGAGGAAGTATGACCAAGTAATTACCTTTTGAAGAATAAGATTCCACCAAAAGAAACAGATTGGGTAAAAATAGACAGAACAACGCAGGAAAGTAAAGAATCAGTGCATGCTTATTATGAGAGGCTGTTGTTGGTTTTCAAACAGTACAGTGGTTATGAGACACTAAATGAGAAGGATATGAGTCATTTTGTATATAGATTTATGTATGGATTGAAACCAGAGATAAGTGAAATGATTAAGCAGCATATGATTTGCTGGCAGAATAGCACAGTTGACGAGGTTTTGAGATATGCTAAGTATTGCAGTGATGATATTGAGAGTAGACAGCGAAAATTGAAAGAAAAAGCCATGTGGGCACAGGTGAAAGTTGCAGAGAAGCAAGAAGCTCAATTGAGTAATACCGGTAATGAAGCAGGACAGGTTAGATCTCGACCAAATATAGGTAAAGGAAAAGGATAAATGAGCCTAGATGAGGCAAAGAAAAAGTGGCCATGCCACAACTGCGGAAAGCTAGGGCATTGGAGAAACGAGTGTAAATTTCCTCCAAAACCTAATGTGGAAAATCAATCATTAAATTCACAGGTGCAGAGTGAGGTAGTTACTCAACAAAGTCAGGTGCCACAACCACCACTTCCCAAGAGTGTTAACCAACAGAAATACAGTGCAGAAACAGGATTCTATGGAGGAGAACAGGTAACACAGTTGCCGCGTGCAGCTGCAATTTCTCAATACTGGTTACGACAGAATGAGGATGACACGGATGAAAGTTTCTGACGGTGCCTAGGAGAGGGGGAAGAGTGCGTGCTTGGCGCAACTCTAGAGGTAGATCAGTCTGGTCCATTTGTGGATGGAGAAGTGAATGGTGCAAATGTAACATTCCTTGTTGACACTGGAGCTACCCGTTCTACTGTTAGGTCAGTGGAAATTCCAAACCTTCCTCTCTCAGGTGAACATATCCAAGTAGTTGGAGTTTCAAATCAGCAAATTAAGACGCCTCTTACTAAATTAGTGGAGGTAAAAATTGGTCCATTTAGTGAAATGCACCGATTTGTGGTATGCGATTGTAGTCCCGTGAACCTATTAGGACGCGATTTATTGTGCAAGATGAATTGCACTATCTATTGTACTCAGATGGAATTGCATTTCAGACCCCAGATGAAGATGTGCTGTATAAAATGACAATGGTGAATTTAGAACCAGAAGTAAATGATTTGTTTCCTGTATTTGATGCAGAGAAAATCCCAATTGAATTGAAAAAGACAGTGAAAGAAGAGGTGTGGGACTTTACAGGAGAAGATGTAGGATTAATGAAAGAAGTAGATCCCATTAAAATAACAGTAAAAGAGGGAACGAGTTACCCAAATACGCCCCAGTATAAATTGACACCAGAAATAATTGAAGGAATAACGCCAGTAATAAATAAAATGGTTGAACAAGGGATTCTAAAAGAAATCATGAGCAGTCCATGTAATTCGCCAATAATGGGACTGAAAAAGCCAAACGGAACATATAGAATTGTACAGGATTTGAGGAAGGTAAACAAAATTGTAGTACCTTGTTGCCCAATAGTACCGAACCCTGCTGTGATTCTATACCAGATTCCACATGAAGCAGAATGGTACACAGTAATTGATTTATGTCATGCGTTTTTCTCTATTCCATTGCATCCAGATAGCCAGCCATTATTTGCGTTTAGGTTTGGAGAGCATATTTTGGCATGGTGCCGAATTCCTCAAGGGTACACAGAAAGCCCCTCAATCTTTAATCAGATTCTAAAGAAATCGTTGGAAGATTTAAAAATGCCAGAAAAGTCAGTGATGGTTCAGTATATTGATGACCTACTGGTGGCATCAAAAACGAAGGAAGCATGTGTCAATGATACAATTGCTTTGCTCAATCATTTAGCAAAAAGAGGACATAAAGTGTCCCCATCAAAATTGCAGTTTTGTCAACAAGAAGTCCAGTATTTAGGGCATAAAATTGAGAAAGGAGTGCGTAAGGTAACGACTGAAAGAATAAAAATGATTCAAGGAATGAGAGCTCCAATGACGCAAAGAGAGGTAAGAATGTTTTTGGGAATGGTTGGATATTGTCAACAATAGATAAGCGGTTTTTCGCTGATTGCTAAACCGTTGCAAAAACTGACAAAGAAGGATGTTAAAGATCCGTTTGAAATGAATGATGAAGAAATGAAAGCATTCAGAGAGCTGAAAAAGAAATTGTGTGAGGCTCCAGCATTAGGAATGCCTGACTATGAGAAAGATTTTGAGTTGTATTGCAGTGAAAGAGATGGATGTGTATTTTCAGTTTTGGTACAGAGACATGGAACTATGAAAAGACCCATTGCATATTTTTCAGCTGTTTTAGACCCTGTAGCGAAAGCGTTGCCTGGATGTTTGAAAGCAGTTGCTGCTACTTGTGTGAGTCTGGAACAGAGTGAAGGCATAGTGATGGGATATCCACTGAGAGTATATGTTCCCCATTCTGTGGAAATTCTCTTGACAAGAACGAAAACCCAATACATGACACATAGTCGGCTGACTAGGTATGAAAAAGTAATTTTAAGTGCAGATAATGTGACCATTGACAGATGTATGAATGTGAATCCTTCGACATCTTTACCAGATGAAGAAAGTATAATTGAAATGGATGAAGTAGATCACGATTGTCTGAATGTGCTTGAATATTGTACAAAACCGAGATCAGACATACGAGATGAGCCTTTAAAGGAATCAGATTATATTCTGTTTGTGGATGGCTCATGTTTGAGAACAAGTGATGGAGTTCTAAGTGCAGCATATGCGGTTTGCAAAGTAGCAACTGTAATGGAAGCATCTTGTCTGAAGGGGATACGGTCTGCCCAAGTCGCAGAACTAGTAGCTCTGATTCAAGCATGCAAGTTGGGAAGAAATGTACGGGTTACGATTGTGACAGATAGCCAGTACGGCTTTGGGGTGGTGCATGATTTTGGTCAGATTTGGTCACAAAGAGGTTTCTTGACGTCTGCAGGAACGCCAATTAGAAATGGAGATTTTGTGAAAAAGTTGCTTGAGGCGATACAGCTGCCTAAACAGATTGCTGTTGTGAAGTGTGTTGGAAACGGGGTTACCGATTCCGGCACGGTAGCATGGCGCGAGGTGGAAAGGCACCCGAAGGCAATGTGTAAGGCAGTTGTGCAGCACACACTCACTTTGACTCAGGCATGCGGACGCAATAACGTGACACCACACCAGGCTTGTGTATTAAAAACAAGTTCTTTTATATAAATCAATGCAGCATCAGATGAGGCAGATTAATTCAGGTCAACATTTAAAGTCATTGCAGTACTCAACTGGTGCGTAATTTCATTAAAGCATCATAGCTCATCAACATTGTAGGCCACTAAAAGGCCGCAGGAATCATCTCCTAAACGTAGCACCAATAATGATCACAGGGTGCAATAATAAAACATGGTCCTAAAACATGCAGTTCACCTCATGGATATTCAATTACTTATAAATGGCATTTCACGTTACATTTCAAACAGGGCCTGCATTAGTCTAGGCGCACCCACATTCAGTACAGTGGGCGTCGCAACTCCGGTACACCTGCAACATAAAACACTTCAACTCTTGGCGGTGTACACTCCAGCTCAATTCAATTAAGCACCTTCACACTAGGCAAAGACTTTGCAATTATAAGCATATGCATCAGGCCTAGACAGTAATTAAAGCAGGCGTAACAATGAGACTGGTGAACAACTTAGGGAACCCCTCAACATGTCCTTTACTCTGGGGCTTTCCTGTAAATTAGGCTTCTGCGCCCCTCAGGGCTGCTCAGGGGTTAAGTTAGGCCAGGCCCACTCCTCTCCGGGGCCTCGCCTCGTGGATATAGTTATTGATGGCCCCCGGCCCCCAGGGGCGTTTCTAGGGCCCTAGGGGCCTCCCGGGCTCACCTGCGGGTGGTTCGTTGGTCGCTCCTCGCAGCGACTGGTTTCCTCCCGGGCCGGCCCGTGTTTGGCAGGGCTGGGCCCGGACTGGGTTCTACGGCCTTCCGGCCGGGATCGCGGGACGTTGGGGGGGCCGGTATCACTCTCCTCCGGCCCCCGTGATCAGCAAAGTAGGTCTCCTGGAAAGGGAGGGGGGGGCCGGTATCACACTCCTCCGGCCCCCTCGATCAGTAGTGTAATGCGGGGAAGGGAGCGGGAGCCGGCAGTCCTCTTCGGACGGCTTCCCGTCTCCCTCTGTTTACTCGGAGCTCTTCTCCGGCCTCCGTCGGCGCTGGGGGCGCGGCGGGAGCCGGCGCCCAATCACAGCGCGGCCTTTCCCGGGGGCGCGGCTGATGACGCGGTCGGCATCCCCGGTCGCATAGCGACGGCGTCGGTGGGGGCCGATGCCTCAATACTCCTCCTGGGCGGCGGCGGTGATCTCGAGGCCGCAACTTCTTCGGTGGGGCTCCCGGGCCCGGCGGTGACCTCTGGCAGTAGCGCGCTTGCTTCCAGGAGCGCTGGGCCGTGGCGGGGATTTTCGACGGCAGGGCGCTTTTCTTCAGGGAGCGCTGGGCCGCGGCGGTGATCCAGAGACAGGCCGGCCCCAGCCACGAGGTCAGTGGCTTAAGAGTGATTCCTCCCACGTGGAGGTGCGGCGCGGTGCGCGCTGGCGGCAGGCTGGCAGGGGCTGACTTGAAAGGGTTTTGTGAACAGCCCAGCAGCAGGCAGGATTAGATAGGGGGTGAAGGTCTAGCGCTTCAGGTCACGGCGCTTTACCTGGTGATCCCCAGTTTGGCAGTTCAGGGTTCTGGCCTTGCTGGTCGGTCAGGCCTTGTGATTACAGGTTACTTGCGGCAGTTCCTTGGGGGTTGCTTCTTGGGGGTTTCTTCTTATGAGGGAGGGAATGAGTTGGTGGTTCTTGGGGTGCTGGATGGTACTTCCCAGCACGCTGAAGGTGGTTCCTTGGGTCCCCTCACGCTGGGCAAGGTCAGTGGGTGGTGGGCGTTCCTCAGCTAACTTACTACAGCAGTGCCTAAGCCTTGTCAGCAGCAGTAGTGTAGGTCTCCCCCCTAGGCCCTACAGCCTGTACTCCGGCAGAGGTTCTCCCAGGATCAGTGGTGCCCCAACTGACTAAAAGATTTCCCTGCAAAAATCTTATACCCCTAGGTCAGGTGACCCTCCTAAAGGCGGCAAAACATAACTCCTCCCACAGCCCGGAAGGTTCTGGAACCTTCCACCATGTCTGGCTATGTGGCCCAGAGGCGGGGACGGGATGGATACTGTATCCCTATGTCCCAGCCTGACCCTGGCTACTAGTGTGTATATGTGTGCAAGGCCACTCTGCAGTAGCAGGGGCCTGTGGCAGCCATCTTGAGTGAGAGAGCACCTGCACCTTAGCACTGGTTGGCAGTGGTAAGGTGCCCGGAGACCTAGGTCCAGTAAAAATACGGTGGCAAAAATGAGGCGCAAAAGGGAAAAAACAGGGCAAGACCACCCTAGGGCTGACAGGTCTAACACGCGTCCCCCCCAGCCGAAATAGGGGAGAGCTTCCCAACCTCTAGGGAGTTCTCGTCGCTAAGGCGGAAAAACCGGGAGAGACCGTCAGCGTTGGCGTGGTCTACACCGGGTCGATGTTCCACCCGAAAGTCCATCCCCTGGAGGGAAATGGACCACCTCAACAATTTGGGGTTTTCGCCTCTCATCTGCATGAGCCAGCAAAGGGGTCTGTGGTCGGTCTGGATCAGGAAGTGACAACCAAAAAGGTATGGCCTCAACTTCTTTACAGCCCAAACCACGGCAAAGGCTTCTCGTTCGATGGTACTCCACCGCTGTTCCCGGGGGAGTAGTCTTCGGGAAATGAAGGCCACTGGCTGGTCTTGGCCATCGTCATTCAGCTGAGAGAGCACAGCTCCTATGCCATGCTCAGAAGCGTCTGTCTGCACGATAAATTCCCGTCCAAAGTCTGGAGTCCTGAGCACCGGTGCGGTGCACATTGCACGTTTGAAGGTCTCAAAGGCTTCTTGGCAGGCAGCCGTCCAGATGACTCTGCGTGGCTGCTTCTTCGAAGTCAATTCCGTCAAAGGGCCCACAATGGTTCCATATCCCTTGACGAACCGGCGGTAGTATCCCGTGAGGCCGAGAAAAGCCCGGACCTCTGTTTGGGTCTTGGGGGGCTCCCAGGCCAAGATGGTCTCGATCTTGGCTTGGAGGGGTTGCACCTTACCTCCGCCCACCAGATGTTCCAGGTACACGACAGATCCCTGTCCAATCTGGCACTTGCTGGCCTTGATGGTTAGACCAGCCCGTTGCAGAGCCTGTAGCACCTCCTGGAGATGCTCCAGATGGTCCTCCCAGCTGCTACTGAAGACAGCTATGTCATCCAGGTAGGCAGCAGAGAAGGCCTCTAGGCCAGACAGCACCTGGTTCACCAACCGCTGGAAAGTGGCTGGAGCATTTTTCAACCCGAAGGGCATCACCCGAAATTGAAAGTGGCCCTCGGGGGTGGAGAACGTAGTCTTCTCCCTTGCTCCTTCCGCCATGGCGATCTGCCAATAGCCTGACGTCAAATCAATGGTACTCAGATACCGGGCTGCTCCCAGCCGGTCAATGAGCTCATCTGCCCGAGGGATCGGGTGAGCGTCGGACTTGGTTACTGAGTTGAGTCCGCGGTAATCCACACAGAACCGAAGTTCTGGTGTGGTGCCCGGTGGGGCCGCTTTCGGCACCAACACCACCGGACTAGCCCAAGGGCTACTGGAAGGCTCAATCACCCCCAGTTCTAGCATCTTGGTAACCTCACCCTGGATACTAGCCTTGACCTTATCGGACAGCCGGTAAGACTTGGTTTTTACTGGCGGACTGTCCCCTGTGTCCACATCATGGGTACACAGGTGCATGATCGCAGGCGTGAGGGAGAACAACGAGGCGTACTGCCCCAAGACCTGGCGGCAGTCCCTCTGTTGCTCTGGGGTCAAGGATGGGGCGAGGACCACTCCCTCTACCGAGCCATCCTTCTCATGGGCCGCCAGAAGGTCTGGAAGAGGCTCACTCTCCTCCTCCTCACTTCCATCTGTTATCATCAGGAGAGTGAGCTCTGAACGCTCCTGGTGTGGCTTCAGGCGGTTGACGTGGAACACCCTGTGGGGTTGACGGGGGTCTTCACATCGACGACATACGTGGTCTGGCCTCTCCTTTCCAAGATCTCAAACCGTCCAGTCCACCGGTCCTGGAGGGCGCTAAGCTCTCCTGGCTCCATGACCCACACCTTCTGTCCAGCGTCCAACTCTACCGTCCGAGCGTTCCGGTCATACCATTTCTTCATGACGGCCTGACTAGCCTCTAGGTTGTCCGAGGCTTCCTTCCACAGCTTGGCCACTTGGCTGCGGAATGCCAGCATATAGCTGACCACATCACGGGGAAGCTTCGAGGAAGACTTCTCCCACCCCTCCTTGATAAGACTGAGGGGCCCCCCGAACGGGGTGGCCATAGAGCAGCTCAAAGGGGCTGAAACCGACCCCCTTCTGCGGCACCTCTCGGTAGGAGAAGAGCAGACAGGGTAAGAGGACGTCCCACTTCCTTCTCAAGTCCTCGGGTAGGCTCCGGATCATCCCCTTCAAGGTCTTATTAAAACGCTCCACAAGCCCGTTCGTCTGGGGGTGGTAAGGAGTGGAGAACCGGTAGGTCACTCCACACTCCTTCCACATGGCCTGCATGTAGGCCGACATGAAATTCGTGCCCCTATCTGACACCACGACCTTGGGGAATCCCACTCGGGTAAAAATCCCCATCAGGGCCCGCGCCACCACCGGTGCAGTGATGGTCCTCAGAGGGATTGCCTCTGGGTACCGGGTGGCGTGGTCTACCAGCACCAAGATGAACCTATGTCCCGCTAAAGTCGGCGGGTCCAACGGCCCGACAATGTCAATCCCTACCCGCTCAAAAGGGGTACCGACAACTGGGAGAGGTTCTAGAGGGACCTTCACTTTAGTCCCTGTCTTGCCGCTCGCCTGGCAAGTGGTGCAGGTCTTGCAGAAAGTGTCAGAAGTGACGCGCATCCTGGGCCAGTAAAAATGTGGGACCAAACGCGCAAACGTCTTGTCCTGGCCCAGGTGTCCTGCTAGTGGTATTTTGTGTGCCAACTCTAGCAGAAAGGCTCGGTAGCATTGGGGGACCACTAAGGCCCTTGATGACCCATGCACCGGAGCCTTAGGCTCACTGTAGAGGAGACCATCCTCCCAGTAGACATGGTAGTTACCAGTCTCTGTTCCAGTCGCTTGGGCTTCGGCCTGCTGCCGCATGCCTTCAAGCGTAGGGCACTCCTTCTGCGCCCGGCAGAATTCCTCCCGGGTAGGCCCTCCTTCCACCTGCCACTCTGCAGGGGTCGGCAGGTCCCCCACGGGAACACCATCCACCTCAGCGGACTCCGGGGCCACCTCCACGGGTTCCCCATCCATCTCACCGGGTGTTTCCTCCTGGACATCTCCTCGTCCAGCAGTTGGCTGGGCCATTATTTCAGGCTCCAACCCGGGCTGAGTTCCTTGTCGGGCAGCCATGGACCGCGTGACGACGCAAGTCCATCCTGGTAATCCCAACATCTCAGCATGGGCATTGAACTCTACCTCCCTCCAGGCAGTATGTTCCAAGTCGTTACCCAGCAGACAGTCAACTGGCATGGCAGGGCTCACCGCAACCTTCAACAGGCCTGAGACTCCTCCCCACTCAAAGGGAACTTGGGCCACGGGGTAATGACCCAGGCTATTATCAGCCATAACAACCGGGTGGAATACCTCAGGAATCACCTGCTCTGGGGACACCAGCTGACGTCTCACCATCGTCATGCTGGCACATGTGTCCCTCAGAGCCTCCACCTCCTCCCCGTTCACCAGGACCCTCTGCCGATACTTGGCAGTGTTCGAGGGTACCTGAACCCGTGGGATGATCTCTCTATCCCCCAGGGAAACTAAGGTCAAGCCTGTCCACTCACCTCCCCTACCTAGGGACAACTCCTCCCCAAGCGCTACACTGGCCACCCCGGGGCTCTTACCTCCTGTGGGGGCTGGGGTTCTCTTGCGACACTGGGGATCCCCCTTGTAGTGTCCAACCTCCCCGCACTCGTAGCACCGGACAGTTCTGGGCTGCTGACTCCTGTCAGGGTAAGTGGGTTTCTGGAATCCAGATTGGGATGGGGAACCTACCCCTCTCCCAGGCGGTCTATTTTGGGGGCCTTTAAAGAACTCCCTCCTTTTATCTCCCCCCTCTTTCTTCTGGGGGAACCCCTGTCCACCTTTCAGGGGGTCCGCCCCGGCTCCCTTGTGGGACACCCAAGTGCTAACCCACGTGTCTGCCTCCTCTGCAAGCTCCCGTGGATTGGTCAGCTTGCGGTCCACCAAGTACTGGCTCAGCTCCGGAAAACATTTCTCTAGGAGGTGCTCTCTCAAGAACAGGTCGTACAGCCCTTTGTAATCATCAATGTTGCTGCCACGCACCCAACCCTCCAATGCCTTCCGGGCATAATCAAAAAAATCCACCCAGTTCTGTGTGTGAAGCTTGTGGCTGTTGCGGAACTTTTGGCGGTACTTCTCTGGGGTGAGGCCAAACTTCTTAAGCAGGGCCTCCTTCATGATAGGGTAGTTCGTCTGATCCACCTTGTCCAAGGTCAAAAGTGTGTCCCTTACTAGTGGAGGTATGTACCTGTAGAGACCTCCCCCCCAGTAGCTCTCAGGAACCCTATGGGCCACCAAAGACACCTCGTACGCTGCCAACCACTTATCGATGTCATCTCCCACACTAAAACTGGTTATCACCTCTCTAGGTAGATAGAACTTGGGCTCCTGGGGAACCCCAGCAGGTACGCTGCCACCATTCAAGTTGCCCTGCATCTCCATCTGCAAGGCTCGGAGCTCTAATTCCTTCAGGCTAAGCTCATGCGCAAGCTTCCTTTCTTCCATGGCTAGCCTTACCTGTTCTCGCTCCCTGTCCATCCTAGCAAGTTCTAACTTCAATTGCCTCTCCTCCCTCCTGTCTTTAAATTCCTCTGCAGACAAACTCCCCCCTGACGCACTACTGCCTGCCCTGGAACGCCTTCCTGGCAACACATTGTCGCTAACGTCAATGTGCAGTAGGTCCAGTTCTCCTGGGTTGTCTGCCTCCCTCTGCTCCTCGTCCCCTCTTCCCCCCGGGTGGGCCATTACCCATGCCCTCAAAGCTTTCTGAAGCACCTCTTTCCTGGCGCCTCGCTTGACGGACACCCCCCTCTCTAGACAGAACTCCTTGAGCTGTGTCACCGTATACCTTTCTAGGTTGGCCAACTCAAACTCCATCCTGCTAGGTGGGGCCCCAGACAATTTAGAGAAAGGGTTCTAGACTGTAGGTAGCAGGTCTAACGCAGGAATGTACACAATCAGGCAATCACAAAAGAATTCTTAGCACTTGCATTTCAATAGGTGTCCAATTGCGGCGCACACTGAGTCACTGTAGGGTGCTGCACAAACACCAGTTCTTATCCCACCGCTGCCACCAATGTTGGAAACGGGGTTACCGATTCCGGCACGGTAGCATGGCGCGAGGCGGAAAGGCACCCGAAGGCAATGTGTAAGGCAGTTGTGCAGCACACACTCACTTTGACTCAGGCATGCGGACGCAATAACGTGACACCACACCAGGCTTGTGTATTAAAAACAAGTTCTTTTATATAAATCAATGCAGCATCAGATGAGGCAGATTAATTCAGGTCAACATTTAAAGTCATTGCAGTACTCAACTGGTGCGTAATTTCATTAAAGCATCATAGCTCATCAACATTGTAGGCCACTAAAAGGCCGCAGGAATCATCTCCTAAACGTAGCACCAATAATGATCACAGGGTGCAATAATAAAACATGGGCCTAAAACATGCAGTTCACCTCATGGATATTCAATTACTTATAAATGGCATTTCACGTTACATTTCAAACAGGGCCTGCATTAGTCTAGGCGCACCCACATTCAGTACAGTGGGCGTCGCAACTCCGGTACACCTGCAACATAAAACACTTCAACTCTTGGCGGTGTACACTCCAGCTCAATTCAATTAAGCACCTTCACACTAGGCAAAGACTTTGCAATTATAAGCATATGCATCAGGCCTAGACAGTAATTAAAGCAGGCGTAACAATGAGACTGGTGAACAACTTAGGGAACCCCTCAACATGTCCTTTACTCTGGGGCTTTCCTGTAAATTAGGCTTCTGCGCCCCTCAGGGCTGCTCAGGGGTTAAGTTAGGCCAGGCCCACTCCTCTCCGGGGCCTCGCCTCGTGGATATAGTTATTGATGGCCCCCGGCCCCCAGGGGCGTTTCTAGGGCCCTAGGGGCCTCCCGGGCTCACCTGCGGGTGGTTCGTTGGTCGCTCCTCGCAGCGACTGGTTTCCTCCCGGGCCGGCCCGTGTTTGGCAGGGCTGGGCCCGGACTGGGTTCTACGGCCTTCCGGCCGGGATCGCGGGACGTTGGAGGGCCGGTATCACTCTCCTCCGGCCCCCGTGATCAGCAAGGTAGGTCTCCTGGAAAGGGAGGGGGGGGCCGGTATCACACTCCTCCGGCCCCCTCGATCAGTAGTGTAATGCGGGGAAGGGAGCGGGAGCCGGCAGTCCTCTCCGGACGGCTTCCCGTCTCCCTCTGTTTACTCGGAGCTCTTCTCCGGCCTTCGTCGGCGCTGGGGGCGCGGCGGGAGCCGGCGCCAATCACAGCGCAGCCTTTCCCGGGGGCGCGGCTGATGACGCGGTCGGCGTCCCCGGTCGCGTAGCGACGGCGTCGGTGGGGGCCGATGCCTCAATCCTCCTCCTGGGCCACGGCGGTGATCTCGAGGCCGCAACTTCTTCGGTGGGGCTCCCGGGCCCGGCGGTGACCTCTGGCAGTAGCGCGCTTGCTTCCAGGAGCGCTGGGCCGCGGCAGGGATTTTCGACGGCAGGGCGCTTTTCTTCAGGGAGCGCTGGGCCGCGGCGGTGATCCAGAGACAGGCCGGCCCCAGCCACGAGGTCAGTGGCTTAAGAGTGATTCATCCCACGTGTAGGTGCGGTGCGGCGCGGTGCGCGCTGGCGGCAGGCTGGCAGGGGCTGACTTGAAAGGGTTTTGGGAACAGCCCAGCAGCAGGCAGGATTAGATAGGGGGTGAAGGTCTAGCGCTTCAGGGCATGGCACTTTACCTGGTGATCCCCAGTTTGGCAGTTCAGGGTTCTGGCCTTGCTGGTCGGTCAGGCCTTGTGATTACAGGTTACTTGCGGCAGTTCCTTGGGGGTTGCTTCTTGGGGGTTTCTTCTTATGAGGGAGGGAATGAGTTGGTGGTTCTTGGGTGCTGGATGGTACTTCCCAGCACGCTAAAGGTGGTTCCCTGGGTCCCCTCACGCTGGGCAAGGTCAGTGGGTGGTGGGCGTTCCTCAGCTAACTTACTACAGCAGTGCCTAAGCCTTGTCAGCAGCAGTAGTGTAGGTCTCCCCCCTAGGCCCTACAGCCTGTACTCCGGCAGAGGTTCTCCCAGGATCAGTGGTGCCCCAACTGACTAAAAGATTTCCCTCCAAACCTCTTATACCCCTAGGTCAGGTGACCCTCCTAAAGGCGGCAAAACATAACTCCTCCCACAGCCCGGAAGGTTCTGGAACCTTCCACCATGTCTGGCTATGTGGCCCAGAGGCTGGGACGGGATGGATACTGTATCCCTATGTCCCAGCCTGACCCTGGCTACTAGTGTGTATATGTGTGCAAGGCCACTCTGCAGTAGCAGGGGCCTGTGGCAGCCATCTTGAGTGAGAGAGCACCTGCACCTTAGCACTGGTTGGCAGTGGTAAGGTGCCCGGAGACCTAGGTCCAGTAAAAATACGGTGGCAAAAATGAGGCGCAAAAGGGAAAAAACAGGGCAAGACCACCCTAGGGCTGACAGGTCTAACAAAGTGCAATGCACATAAAAATGGGGAAGACTACATAACTGTCGGTAATAAATATGCTGACGAGATTGCACAGTACTGTGCAAAGAATGTGGTTTCTTTAAACAAAAGTCGAGAAAGAGAGCATATTTCTTGTCCTTTGCTTTTTACTAACCCTGTTGAGACATGGGATGAGGTGAGACACTTACAGGAAGCCGCAGATGATGAGGAAAAAGATACATGGATAAAAGCAGGATGTAGAAAACATGAAGAAAATGATGTTTGGGTTTACAGAGATGAAAGACCAGTTATGCCTGATAGCATGATTTCTGACATGGCACGGATGTACCATTGACAAGCCCATATTGGGAGAGATTCAATGATCAGACTTTTTAGACAAACATGGTATAATCCAAAATTCAGAGCCATAGCTGAGAGTCTTTGTCAGAGATGTCTTATTTGTCAACAGTTAAATCCAGGAAGGAAGACAGTAGTGAGTCTAGGAACAATAGGACGAGAAGGAGGTCCGTTCACTAGAATGCAAATGGATTTTATTGAAATGCCACCTTGCAACAGACTAAGGTATGTCCTAGTGGTCGTCTGTTTGTTTTCCCGTTGGGTGGAAGCATACCCAACCAGAAGGAATGATGGAATAACGGTAGCAAAACTTATGCTGCGAGAATTCATTCCGAGGTATGGTTTTCCAGTCACGATTGAAACAGATAGAGGAACACATTTCCAAAATGAATTAGTTAAACTGATTTGTGAAGCACTTAGTATTAAACAGAAACTGCATTGTGCATACAGACCAGAGGCTTCTGGAATAGTACAGCAAGTAAATGGAACAATTAAGAACAGGTTAGGAAAAATGTGTCAAGCTACAGGACTCAAATGGCCAGATGCCTTCCCATTAGTTTTAATGACAATCAGAAGTATTCCGGAAAGGAAAACTGGACTCAGTCCCCATGAAATAATTATGGGATGAGCAATGAGACAAGCACAAGTACCTGTCAACAAACTACTGACTATAACTGATGATCTAGTGCTGGATTATTGCAAAGGATTGGCTGATGTGGTGCGTTCTGTGTTTCATCAGGTTGGACCGGATGCGTCCACTCTTGAAAGAAAACCAGCTCACGACTTGAATCCAGGAGATTGGGTCCGCATAAAAGTCCACAGGAGAAGAAACTGTTTGGTTCCTCGCTGGGACGAACCACGACAAGTGATCCTGGTGACAACCACTGCAGTCAAGTGTGCAGGAGTGAAACACTGGGTGCATGCCAGTCACACCATCAGAGTTCCAGAACCTGAAGATCGACATGTGAGTCAACATCTGGAAATATTGGATAACAGTTCAGCATCAGAAGCAGAAGAAGAAACAAACAGGGTGCCAGAACCTGAAGATCGACCTGTAAGTCGACATCTGGAAGACCCAACTACAAGTGCAACGACAGAAGAAGTAGAGGAAATAGCTGAAGTTCCAGAACTTGAAGATCGACCTGTAAGTCGACATCTGGAAATATCAGATACCAGTTCAGAATCTGATACAGATCATTCGGATTGTGAAGAAATTCTGAAAAGAAATAGGAAATTTGAAAGCATAAGAGAAGAAACTGAGCCAGAAGATAGTAACAGTGAGCAACCAAGTACAAGTTGTGGTAAAAATCCTTCGGAGATAATATTAATAGATGAAGAAGGGAGAGTTTCAAACAGAAAATTAGAAAATTCGGAAGATCCCCGAGGAGCAATAGTGACAAATAGTCAAACAAAAGAACAGGGAAATTTAGAAGTAGATAGAGAGACTGACACAAATTCGGAAGAACCTCGAGGAGGGACAGAAATAGGTGAACGAAGGAAGATAAGAAAAAAACCACAAGTAGAGGAAGAAAATGAAATTATAAGTTTCAAAATAAGAGGCAATAACGAAAGAATTGAAACAGAGTCTGAAGAAAGTGGAGAAGAAAGAAACCAAAAACTAGAGTCAAGAAAAAGAAATTGGAAAACAGAAAGAGAGGAAAAAGGAAGTGAGGCAAAAGGCCAAGAAAAGGAGACAATTGGTCCAACGAAGTAAGAAAATTAAGATACAGAATCATAAGGTTAGATGGGAAAAGTGCTGAACAAGTGAATGAAATAAGTCAGAAAGAGCAAGAAAAACAAGGTGGAAAACACTTGCAGAAAACGAAAAGAGTAAAGAAGGTAAATCCGAAGTATAGATCGCCTGAATGGTTGTATCTTGCTTTGACTGATATCAAAAAAGAAAAGAACACTCACGAGAACCCAGAACAAAGAAACCTAATGGGTGAAGGTGAGGTGCAACAAACCTGAAGAAGTTTAAACAGTTTCTACCGGACTTGACAAAACACTGGATCTGACGAATTTCTACCGGATTTGACAAAGAAAGAATTCTGAAAAAGAATTAAAAGAAAGTACCAAGCAAAGACAAAACATTGGAGTGCAGAGTGGCAAATAAGTCATTCCTGAGGTGTAGTGACACAATTTTCTGGAAAACAAATAAATAAGGTTATAAAACAAAATGGAGAATACTAGAGATAGAAAATGTCAATGTGAGGGCCATATTAGTAACAAACTGCGATAAATATCGCAGACGCGCTTAGCGCGAAACTTTTATCGCTGGCTATCGCTGGAATATTTTGCCACGCTAACGCTGTATTAGCAACAATTAGCGCTATGGCGAATGATATTCCAGCGATAGTGGGAGAAATGGGCCAACATCGCTACAAAACCAGCGATGTTGCATGGGGAACGACGGAAACCTTGCTGATACGACCACTGGGTCGTATCAGCATAATCCACCCCCATGTAAAGTATGCATAAGTCAGGAAATTAGCAGGTGTAAAAAAAGCAGCGATGACCCCGGTTAGCGCGATTTTTTACATCGCTAACCGGGTCCGGGCCCTCATTGCTAATAGGCGATAGACCTGTTAGCGGCTGTTTTCGTGGTCTTTGGGTTGGGAACGCCTACTTTGCATGTCATTAGCGATAAATATCACTGACATGCAAAGCGGCACCCAAACCAATCGCTATCGCCTAAAAGCTGTCGCTAACACCTGTTAGCGACAGCTTGCTGATAGGGCAATAGAAATATCGCCGCTTTAGCGGCAAAAAGTGCCGCTAAAGCGGCGATAGGGCCCTTGATAATATGCCCCTGAGTTTTTAAGTGGATGGTGTAAGATGTGCTGCTTTTGTACAGGATTATTAATGACAGTATGGGTGGTTTTAGCAATCACTATTCCAATTAGTTTAGCTGTAGTAGAAACTTCTAATAACACCGAGAAAGAAAAAGGAGCTAACACTCAAGAACCAGTTATATTAAAAAGTAGTGCAGAATTACATAAGGACAAATCAATAACAGATTTTTCTAAGAATGTTTTTACTAAATTATTATATGAGTCTGTAGAAACAATGGATGTAAGAGATTGCTATGTTTGTATGCAGTTGCCTGCATCTGTAGCAGAGGGTGTGACTTATCATCACCTCCCTTTGACGTATGGAATAACATGTAGTGTTTTAGCAAGTTTATTTTATAAAACAGGTAGATTAGAATATTATTACACTGACATAGATAAGATTTTTGCGAAAGTTTCTGTAGTTCCCGAGCTAAACAAAATAAAAGAGGGAAAAACGTTTGGTGAATATTTTTTAGAAGATAAGATTTTAACATTAGATAATATAGTTAAATACAACCTTACCTGTGAGTTAAAGAAGGAAGAAAAAGTATTTTTAGAGAGGGTTGAAGAGAGAAGAGTGAAATTTCAAAGAAAAGTGATAGAAGAGACAAAAACACCTCTTTGGGCGTTTGAGGAAGACAATCATGACAAGAAAAAGACAAATGCAGCTATGACTCTGGATTGGCCCCAACAGGGAAGGTTGTGCATTAGAAGAAATAAGACAAGATATGACAATTATTTTGTGGGTTCCAGTATTTGGCATGACAATTATCAAATTTTAGGCGGATGGGGATTCAAAGGGGGAAGAGATCCAATATTTCCAGGGATCTATTATGTTTGCGGTAATAGGGCTTATTATAGGTTACCGGACCATTGGTATGGGTCATGTTATTTAGGCCTGGTCTTTCCAAAGATTTTTCATATGGATAGAAAAGAAAAAGGAACCCACAAAATGATAAATACCTTTACACGTAGAAAAAGGGAACGTTTTTCAGAAATAGTAGGTGATATTTTTGGCGCATTGATACCAGCAGTGGGAATATCTTTGAATGCATTTAGAATTCGGAAATTATCCACAGTGGTAGATCGTTTATCTACAGATACTGCTGGAGGGTTCTTGATGGTAAATACCGAGATGGTTGCCATGAGAGCTATGGTGATGCAAAATCGACTTGCCCTTGACATTCTTTTGGCAAAAGAGGGTGGAGTCTGTGGAATGCTGAAAGTCCAACATTGTTGCACTTACATTCCGGATAAAAGTGAAAATATACAGAAGTATATAACAAATATTACAAGTTTGCACAAAGAACTTGTTCCGCTGGAGGTTGGAAGTGCATGGGGAAAACTTGGTAAAGGGTTTTCTTCAGTAATAAATTGGTTAACAAGAATGAGTTGATTAATAATAGGGAAAGTTATAATAATAGCAACCATGATAATATTAATAATTTTAGTACTGAAGCTTGTAATTACATGTATAAAGAGAAGGAGAAGACAAAATAAAATAGAAAAAGAAAATATGATAAACAAGGAGAGAGAGAGAGAAATGGGTGAAATAGAGTTAGAAGAAATAAAAGAGAACATGTACAAGAAGACGAAGAGACAAGTTGAAAGGGATACAGTTGTGTAAACTAACAAAAGCAAACGGATAAAAGATATATGCTGTCTGAGAAAAATTGTATAACTTGGGTTTTGTGGTGATATTAAAAATCACCAAAGGGGGGAGTTGACGGAGCAGGGTAAATGAAAAAATTTTAACCTCCTAATAATTTTCGTAAAATAATTAATAAACATGTTCGTTTAAGTAAATAACCAACAATGTATGTTACATGTAAAGGGTTAAAGGTAACACGCTATTTTGTGTGCAAATAATCAACTTATAATTGTTTACGTGTCTAACATAACATAATATTTGCGTACTAATAAAATAATAAACGCATGATTTGTGCTTTTTAAATAAAACGTGTGGTTGCAAAATAAAGCGATGGTAAGTAAGGGATGGCTTTATATGTTGCTTTTTGCTAGGTAATACCTAATTGGGGTACGTAGAAAGACGGGAGGGAAACGAAAGGGTTTATATTCTTTATTTTAACAATATTTTGTTTATCTTTGAAAATAGTGCGCTTAGGCCTGTTGAGCAGCGATATAAAATGGCCGCTATAAGCTAGAGTACGCATGTCCAAGAAGCTGTGTGGTAGAGGAGAGAGGCTGTGGAAAAGGATGACCACGTGTTCGTGCTGAGAGCATAAGACGGAAGCATGGTCAAGGCTATTGTGACCTTTCTGAGCAGTTGTCTGCCAAGATGATCAGCAAGAAGCGTGAGAAGTCAAACTGAATAAATGGACGGAACTGTTGAATCTAAAAAGTAGCAGAAAAAGATACAAATTGGACTGATCGAAACGAATGAGCAATGTCATGAACTGTGGGAAACGATGCAAGCATGGACATTCCACAAGGAACTGGTTAAGACAAGGAAGTTTGATTAAAATGTATATGGGCCTGAGTGAACCAATGAGAGAGAATCACGCCATGAAGATGCAACATTTTTATTCAGTAAGCTAGAATTAGGGTATAAGAAGACCTACTCTTGGTGGGAGGGGTTAGATGCTGGAAAGTGAGATGCTGGAAAGTGAGATGCTGGAGAATTAGATGCTGGAGAAGTTAGATGCTGTAGATGGGTGAAGTTGCGGTGGCTGATGCTGACGAGCTGATGCTGCTGCTGCTATTTTTTATTTCCAGTTGAGTATAAGATGCTGCTTTTGGAGAACCTTTTTATTCCTGATAGATTTTTCATTTAGAACTATTAGATTTTTCCAAGACAGATCTTTTAGAGTTCTTGCTATGACAACCTTATTTTTCCGTCTAATAGATATGCATTGCAATTTCAATTTATTCTTATATTGATGATAAATGTAATAATCTGAATAATAAGCTTAACCTCATTTCTTGCTTCGAAACTTTATATAAACTTTATTATTCTTTAAACAAATGACTCAGTGATTCTTTAGCTCAATGATTAAGGTAAATTGATAAAGAGTTTATTGTGATTGAGCTGGTCTTAATCACCATCAACTGATTCCTACTAGTTGGTCCATCGACCAATGAGCGGAATACCTTAAAGCAAATGAGAAACATTATGTCATGTTAAAAGAGGTATCCTGTCTCCTTCCAGCGAATCATTTTCTCCTAGGTTAAGGACGGAGGAAATCCAGGGAATAAATGAGTAAGTGAATGTATGTGCGGTGTTATGGGCCCCACCGTCATATGGATATAGTTTGTGTGTTGGAGGAATAGTTGCACCTGGATGACCGAAGCATATAGGAGAATAATTTTTATTGTTAGCGCTGGATCACTGTCCTGCATAACACACTGTTTAAAGTGGTGTCTTTTTTAGATGCAAGTTTGTGCATATACAACAGTTTCTCTTTTATTCATTGTTTCTGAGATAGGACTATTTCACCTATAGTTGCATTGCCAAGTTGGGCACATAATTGCATACTCTTTGATGAACTCTTACCCAGAGTGCTTCTTTTTAATGCTTGTGCCTTCCTAACTATAGTTCATATTTCGTAGTTTTATTTTTCAGAAGAAATATTGTACAAATGTATTTCATATCAATGACACAATATTCTGGCCCATGATATTTGTGTTTCCGATATTTTGTCCAAATACCCCCAACATTGCAACATTCAATTTAAAACAGATCAGTTAGGAACTCCCCATTTTCCCTTTGAAGTGTTTTGTCAGAATACATTGGGGCATATTCTCAAGGACTTATCGCTGAGTTATCGGCACTTTAGCGCAGCAAAAGTGGCAAAAGAATTATCGCCGATTCCCAAGCTGGTGCAAACTGACCAAATCGCCAGTTTTCCAGCGATAGCTGCCGTAAAAAACATTGCCACGGATGAGAGAGACAACTAACGCTAATGATATGCAGAGTAGGCGTTCCCGTGCAAAAAAACACGAAAACACCACTTCGCGACATTCACAACGACCAGCCAGATCTGCGAAGCGATACAAAAACAGGCGATAAGGCGCGTTAGCAGCAGGGATTTAACACCTGCCTATTACTGGTGTTAAAGCAAAAGACACACAATTGATGGACGGAATGCAGAACAAATCAAAACATTCACCCCCAGTCAAGAGATCTGGGTTAAATCCATCATTCTTTTGCTCACCATGCCACCCCAGTTTAGACCTGGCCATATGCAAATCAGTCTTGACCCTGTGCCTCATGGGAACAGTCCAGCCCGAACTGCCAAGCCAGGTCCTCCCTGGACCGGAAACAAGCATCCTAGGACCGGTTTCGGGGTTTCACCCCTCTTCAGCCAGGATAGCTCGATTCCAGTGGCACAGTGAGCCCAGGACCCACGTCTGGGCACACCTGGTGCACTTAGGGCGAGAAAGCAAAAGACACACAATTGATGGACGGAATGCAGAACAAATCAAAACATTCACCCCCAGTCAAGAGATCTGGGTTAAATCCATCATTCTTTTGCTCACCATGCCACCCCAGTTTAGACCTGGCCATATGCAAATCAGTCTTGACCCTGTGCCTCATGGGAACAGTCCAGCCCGAACTGCCAAGCCAGGTCCTCCCTGGACCGGAAACAAGCATCCTAGGACCGGTTTTGGGGTTTCACCCCTCTTCAGCCAGGATAGCTCTATTCCAGTGGCACAGTGAGCCCAGGACCCATGTCTGGGCACACCTGGCGCACTTAGAGTGAGAAAGCAAAAGACACACAATTGATGGACGGAATGCAGAACAAATCAAAACATTCACCCCCAGTCAAGAGATCTGGGTTAAATCCATCATTCTTTTGCTCACCATGCCACCCCAGTTTAGACCTGGCCATATGCAAATCAGTCTTGACCCTGTGCCTCATGGGAACAGTCCAGCCCGAACTGCCAAGCCAGGTCCTCCCTGGACCGGAAACAAGCATCCTAGGACCGGTTTCGGGGTTTCACCCCTCTTCAGCCAGGATAGCTCGATTCCAGTGGCACAGTGAGCCCAGGACCCACGTCTGGGCACACCTGGCGCACTTAGGGCGAGAAAGCAAAAGACACACAATTGATGGACGGAATGCAGAACAAATCAAAACATTCACCCCCAGTCAAGAGATCTGGGTTAAATCCATCATTCTTTTGCTCACCATGCCACCCCAGTTTAGACCTGGCCATATGCAAATCATTCGTGACCCTGTGCCTCATGGGAACAGTCCAGCCCGAACTGCCAAGCCAGGTCCTCCCTGGACCGGAAACAAGCATCCTAGGACCGGTTTCGGGGTTTCACCCTTCTTCAGCCAGGATAGCTCAATTCCAGTGGCACAGTGAGCCCAGGACCCACGTCTGGGCACACCTGGCGCACTTAGGGCGAGAAAGCAAAAGACACACAATTGATGGACGGAATGCAGAACAAATCAAAACATTCACCCCCAGCCAAGAGATCCGGGTTAAATCCATCATTCTTTTGCTCACCATGCCACCCCAGTTTAGACCTGGCCATATGCAAATCAGTCTTGACCCTGTGCCTCATGGGAACAGTCCAGCCCGAACTGCCAAGCCAGGTCCTTCCTGGACCGGAAACAAGCATCCTAGGACCGGTTTCGGGGTTTCACCCCTCTTCAGCCAGGATAGCTCGATTCCAGTGGCACAGTGAGCCCAGGACCCACGTCTGGGCACACCTGGCGCACTTAGGGCGAGAAAGCAAAAGACACACAATTGATGGACGGAATGCAGAACAAATCAAAACATTCACCCCCAGTCAAGAGATCTGGGTTAAATCCATCATTCTTTTGCTCACCATGCCACCCCAGGCTTGGCAGTTCGGGCTGGACTGTTCCCATGAGGCACAGGGTCAAGACTGATTTGCATATGGCTGGGTCCAAACTGGAATGGCATGGTGAGCAAAAAAACGATGGATTTAGGCCCATATCTCTGTACTGGGGTGAATGTATGACATTGTTCTGCATTCTGTCCATCAACTGTTGTTTTTGCATCTGTCACCCCCGAGTGGGACGGGTATGCCCAGACGTGGGTCCCGTGCTCTTCATGCCACTGGAAACAAGCTATCCTGGCTGAAGAGGGGTAAAATACCCTGAAACCGGTCCTAGGAGGCTTGTTTCCAGTCCAGGGAGGACCTGGCTTGGCAGTTCGGGCTGGACTGTTCCCATGAGGCACAGGGTCAAGACTGATTTGCATATGGCTGGGTCCAAACTGGAATGGCATGGTGAGCAAAAAAACGATGGATTTAGGCCCAGATCTCTGTACTGGGGTGAATGTATGACATTGTTCTGCATTCTGTCCATCAACTGTTGTTTTTGCATCTATTACTGGTGTTAGGCAGGACGACAAACTGCAGTAGAAAGGGAGCCCAGCCCAGAGCCACATCTGAAGACCAACAGATGCCATGGAGACAATGATCGTGCAGCCTGGAGACCCAAGAGGGCCACAAAACCCACCGAAACCATGATCAGGCCCCCCCCCCGATCCCACCCTGACTACCACAGAGGCAGCGCAGAACAGGACAGCGGACGTTCCCAAAACCCACCAGCCTCAGAGACTCAATGCCAGAGGAAGTCATTGCCCACTACAGGCACAAAAGGACAACCATCCTCCGCATCCTGACCCACATTGCCCACAAGCTGACGGTACCAACACGGCGGACAACCACCATCCCTCCGCAGACGAAGCTGCTGGCTGTGCTGCACCTGTTGGCCCCTGGTACCTCCCAAACAACAATTGCCAGAGTCGGAGGAGTCTAACGGCCAGCCCTATCATACGCCCTCACCCATGTCATGGATGCATGTCCACAATAGCAACGGCGGGCCCCTGTCACCGCACCACACAACAGTTCCAATTCGTAGTGTTCCTGTGCAACCAACCCCAACGCCAGCCGTTGCCAGACGCCACTGTGCCCCAGATCCAAAACTGTAGTAACTGAAATGGGGGTGCGCACGGTCATGAAGTCCAGTAGTCAACAGTAGTGTAAAAACAGTTCTTTATTACAAATACAACAATAAACAATACGAAAAGCACAGCCAACGCCCAACGGGGAACTTCATCAGGGCAACGTGTGGATTCAAGTAACTGCATATGCTGCGGGAACTCCCCAATACCATTCCATACTCTGGAAGTCAGTATCCAGAAACCTGTTGGACAAATGGTGACAATGGTCAAGCATCCGTATAGTCACAAACCTAATCTGGTACAGTGTATAGCACTTGGACAAACCAGAATGCTCACAGGAAAGACAAATCCTGCACAAAACGACAGTAACAGAAGTACGTGTGGTCGTAACCTTCGTAGGAAAGAAAAGGAAGGTTACGTTCACACTAACTTCTGTTACGGACTCATGATGCAGGATTACTCATACCTGTAAGCATCACGGTTTGTATCAGCTTGACACCCCTGCACCTTCACTCCCCCCACCCAGCCATGAGGGCGCCGCCGTGACCGGTGGTGCCTACGCGATCCTGTGCGCCTGCTGCACCCCAGCCCTGGTCCCCAGACCAGTCTGCCAACCAGCGATGAGTGCCCGCCCCTGCGCACCCAGGCCTCAATGCTCACTTACCTCCACCAGCGTGTCTCCAAGAGGGCCCACCACGTGCCGGTGCAACCTCCTCAGCCGATCGCTGGATTCCGCGCCACAGGCCCCCAGCGCACCCTGCATCACTGCGCCGCGGAGTCATGTCTGTGCAGCCTGCTGCCCTCAGCGTACACTGCGGTCCAGCTGGGATCACAATTCAAATTGTATCTTGATTGGCAGGACGGCGTATCGAGGCCTACGCATCATCGCAGGCTGCACACCCGCTCAGCTCTGGTGCCACTAACTCAGTGCACCTCAAGTCATCGCCACGTGGCGGTAGGCCCGTGCCGGCCTAAGTGCCTCAGATGCCACCAACTCTGTGCACCTCAAGTCACCATCCCGTGGCAGTAGGCCCGTGCCGGCCTAAGTGCCTCGGATGCCACCAACTCTGTGCACCTCAAGTCACCGTCCCGTGGCAGTATGCCCGTGCTGGCCTAAGTGCCTCGGATGCCACCAACTCTGTGCACCTCAAGTCACCGTCCCGTGGCGGTAGGCCCGTGCCGGCCTAAGTGCCTCGGATGCCACCAACTCTGTGCACCTCAAGTCATGGGCCCTTTATGATTGGGTCTTGTCGTGCGGACACCATCATGTCACCTCCGGCAGTGGGGAATGTGATGTGGTAGGGCCCTAGGCCCTCATGCATAAATAATGACAACACGGACACACTCAGCTAGATAGAGGAAATGGCCTCGGGCACGTGCGCCTGGCCCCTTTTATTGGCAGGGTCACATGTCCTGTGACGCATGTGCTGGATGGGTGTGGTGTGGGTGTGAACCAGCCCTCAGGGAGTGGCAGTGGCATGCTGACAACTAGACCTGTGATCAGCAGATCACTACAGGGAAGACCTGGGACATGTAGCGTTGTTGTCCCCCCCTGTAAGCGTAAGCAGAGTGGGCTGGCCTGGCGTATGCCAGTCCAGCGTAGGGGTGTGAATGATGACCCCGGCGCTCTGGGCGTGGTTCCGTTCTGGGCGTGGTTCCGTTCTGGGCTGGCTCAACCCGGTCCGCAATCGGTAATGTTGCACCCTGTGACTCAAGTCCCACAACATGTGCAACATGGACCTAAGGGGGAATCACTGACCCTACATTCATCCATACTTCCATACTTGAATGATCATAGACATGACACATCCGTGTGAATTTGATTGTTTAATGCACATTCAGTGGAGTGTTGTGGCTGGAGCAGTACGGGGCCATGCAAACCCCACTTTACATTGTTGGCCCGTGGAGGGCCAGCCAGAGTCCCTCAGGGAATGACAAGTACATCGGAAGAGGAAGAGTTCAGTCCGAAGTCTGATAGCTGTGTCATTGGTGACCAAACAGAATATGGCAGTCCATGTCGAGGTCCAAGGGGAGTGTCGCAGAGTGCATCAGGGGACAGTGGAAGGTGATGATGCAGAGGGCAGAACCAAGCAGAAACAGGCCATATGGTGGAGAAGAATGCTACCGCTTCCTTACTACCAGTAAGGCAGATTCATCCGCATCTTCGTCCTCTGATGTCTCATGTGCCTCACATGTGGGTGGTGGTGTCTTCTCTGCAGCACTGTGTGGCACTGACACATCAGGGGCCGGAGGTGGATTGGCTGCCACACTGTGTGGCAGTGACACATCAGGTGCCGGAGGTGGATTGTCTGCCGCACTGTGTGGCGGTGACACATCAGGTGCCGGAGGTGGATTGTCTGCCGCACTGTGAGGCACTGACACATCAGGGGGCGGAGATGTGGATGTCGAAGGAGCAGCAGCATTCATCTGCGCCAGGCCTTGTGGCAGCAATGCCATGACGAGGATCTGCAGGGCATGGTAGATCCCAGCTACATCACGCTGGTGTGCAGCCGTGGCAGCCATTCTTTCCGCCTGCATCCGCTCCCTGTTCTCCATGATCCTCCGCATGTGTCCCAACTCCCGGCTGACATCGCTGGAGCCACTCTGACTAGACAGTTGTCCTTGTCTCAGAGTCAGGACTCCAGCGATGTCATCCATGGATCGTTGGAGAGCATGGAGCGGACTGTGGGTGTCCATTAGGGACTGTAAGTGGTCCCTGATGGGACTTAGACACCCACGTATGGCATCTAGTTTGGCTGCCATGAGGTCGAACCCCACCCGCACCTGATCAGCCATCTTCTCCTGGCCCTCTAACACACGGCGTTGGAAGGCCATGTGTTGTTTGTGGGGGTCCTGGGAGACAGCCGTGGTGGTGGGTGCTTCCTGCTGTGTGGTCTGTGCAGGGGGTGGGGTTTCCTCGATGCAGCTGGACTGCCCTGCTCCTGGAGGTGGGGTGCCGAAGCTGTCCATGAGCCGTTGGAGGGCGTCGGTGTCGATGGAGGGGAGGTCCTCTTCATCATCAGTGAAGAGGTGTACCGTCTGCTGGGCAGGAGGTGTTGATTCACCCTCTGCAATGTAAAGGGGAGATGCAGATTTACATTGTTTTCACATGTATGTTGACGCATTGTACAGGTTTACATACAAACTGCATGACAATGTACATTGTGACTGTTTGGGAGGAGCTGCCTATTTGATGCGGGACAGTGGACATTTCGACAACATCACGGATGTGTGTTTGTACTTGTGCATGGGTTTGTTGTGAGATTAGTGATGTGTGGGGAGGGCCCCCTCTGGGCACATAGTCGACGGGGGCCTACTTGCAGTTTCTAGGTGTGCTGCAGTGTGCCAAGGGGATCAGGGACATGCTCCAGAGTAATCGTGGGTGTGCACTGTGCTAGGCTTAATTGTGCATGTGTGCCATTGTGCCCATCTCCCCCCATCCCCCAGTCCCTGGTCGTTACTCACCCTGTTGCTGTTGTGTCGGCTCCTGTCGAGCAGTGTCCGGTCCCCCAACTCCTGCCACCGTCTCCACACTGATGACTGTGGAGACCATTTTCTCCATCTCGTCCAGCTCCTCCTGTGGCGCTGGACTCCCACCTCCTGTCTGCATTGCTGCCTTCTGGTTGTTGGCGAGTTTCTGCTTGGTTTTGCGCTTCACATCATTCCAGCGCCTCTTGACCTCTTCCATTGTCCTGCTCAGCACTCCGATTGCATTCACCTTGTCCATGATGGACTGCCATATTCCATTTGTTGTCGCCAATGTCACATTGGAGGTGACAAACAGTTGTTGATGGTATTTCATCACCTCCGTTATCAGGATCCTGTTTTCCTGCGGACTGAACCGCGTCTTCCTCTTCTTCCTGTCCTTGCCCTTCCCTGACCCCGAGGTCCTGGCCTGGTCCCCCGGGGGGCTTGTGGGGTTCTGCTCATCCTCTGTTCCTGCTCCGGCTACCTCCATTGTGCTTCGCAGTTGTTTTGTTTTTGTTTGTGTTTTTTTTCCTGCTTTTGTAGTGATTTTACCCGCCTGACGTGGGAATTGCAAGCCTGGCGCTGCTTGTCACCGATTTTTCTATCGCGGTTGGGCCCATCGCAACTATTTTCACGTTCGGGTTTCCTTTTTTATCGCCGTCGCGGTAGTTGTATCGCGGACATTTGACGCATTATCGGGAGACTATCGCATGTTACCACCATGTTGAGAATACGACGTTGACACAGAGTTATTTTCCCGCGATAGACGGCGATATAAAAACGTGCGTTAGCCTTTCTTGGCGATGATTATCGCACGTTCTTGAGAATATCCCCCATTGATTTTTCCTCACCTGTGACTCGTTCTTTGAAATATTGTGATATCCCTGTCCTTAAATTTGTTAGACAGCATCAAAGAGGTAAAGAAAACCTTTAGACGGAATGAACTCCTGAGCCAGAGATAACATCTGAAAAAAATGAAACAAGAGATGCTTTCGATTGATTTGACTATGTAGCATGCTAGTATTAAGTCAAAGTTAATTAAGGCATCCCAAACAACTTGAGATGTTATAGATGTAAGATGCATTAGGGGAGTCATTTAGAACTTAACTGTTCAATAAAAAATGATTTTTCACCTAGAATGTGCATTCGCAAATGTATCCTATGTGAAGAAGGTAATTTAATAGGGACTGCAAAATGACTATTATCAGTGAAAATATGTGTATAATGATAGACGGTAGTCATGAAATATAATATTAGAAAAATAACTGACAATATGTTTCGAGCAGTGACAGAACCCGCTGAACAGACTACTAGTATTTATAGACAATTATATAGTTCTAATCTGTGTTTTTATATGAATCGATCTGCCTTATAACAACTTATCTCTCTAACTTCCTGCCTTTCAGTCTAGATATATCATGGTAATTGGTTTTGTTTGTATCTTTGCCAATCAGTCTACGCATACACACAGACATACACCTCTCTGTCTCTCTGGAAGGCGGCATTCATACACCTGCAGTTAAGATAGATTTTAATTTCCATAGGAAACAACTTGTTTGAATTGCTGATAACTTTGTCCCCCTTTGATCTGCACAAAACTTGACAAAAAAGTTCACTGCATTCCCTTAGATTTTGCCAAATTCGGAGTAGAATGATCCTGGGAGACCCGGGCCAGGGATATGTGTTTTAGGGGTCATATCCCCAAAGAACAGCTTCAACATAAAAGGAGTGTCAGGGCTTGACAGGCGTGTGGTTCCGACCCTCACCCACAATTTATTTTAAAGATGACACAATATGGCGAGATTTTAAAGAGCACAATATATTTTGTTGTATTTTTCATAGTAGCAGTATTAATCGAGCTTTAAAACTATCAGGCACATGCATCAAGCTAATTTGGGCTCGCAAAAATAGCGAATCGCAAAAAAAGGCTGTTTGGGAGCGCAATTTAGCCCTTCCCAATGCAGGAACCCAAAAACCGAAAAATAGACAAATTCGCAAAAATAAGGAATTGCCCAAAATACGAAAGCCAATTTAGCGAATCCTTATCTGCGAGTACCTTAACAGCGATAGCAAATAGCGATTTGCTAACAAAGAATCGCAAACCAATGCATGTAAATTCGCAAATAGCGAATAGCACGAAAATCGCAATTTAGCAAGTGCAGATTAAGGGGAATCACAATCAGGTGGTAAACAGGAGTAAAAGAAATCACACAGGTGCAACCCCTCAGAAACCTATTTAAACTGACCCAGGAGGCCTCTGAACCTTTTCACTATGGCAGCGCTCTACGTGATAGCGAGGAGGATGAGGATCCATGCAGCAGCCCAGCGCAGAAGGAGAATACAGGAGCGGATTTTCAGAGTGCGCATCACATTGTTGGGACAAACAGCAGATGAAATCTACGACAAGTACAGGCTGAACGGTGCAATGATCCTTGGCCTAATAGCAGAATTGGAACCACTAATGCGGCGCCAGACCCGTAGCACCCATGCCATCCCCACTCATGTCCAGGTCCTATGTTGCCTGCACCTACTTGCGTCAGGCAGTTTCCAGGGGGTAGTAGCTGTAGCTGGAGGGGTATCACAAAGCTCCCTTTCACGTTTCTTCAAGTCCTTCCTGGACACCATGACGACAAGGATCCACACCCACATCACCTTCCCCACAACCCAACAGGAATTGAACAAGACCAAATTGGACTTCTACCAGGTAGCACAGTTCCCTCATGTGATCGGTTGCATAGATTGTGCGCATGTTGCCATATGTCCCCCAGTACAATAAAGAAATGGTCAAGTAGCACACAACGCTTATTGAAAAGACAAACAATAAGTCGCATCCACAGTACCAACTCTTAAAGTCAAATTTGCAAGTAATGCAGTTTATTTACAATCAAGTTATGAATTATAGTTGTGGCAACACAGTTGCTCGATCCTCTTCAAAAAATGCAAATATTTACAATAGTCGGTGCCCAGGGTTGGGAAAACGGGAAATGAGAAGTGATTGTGATCAAAGTGAAGACGTGAGGGTGGTGGACAAGGACAGGGTAGTGTGACATATATCCATCACATTCACATGGTGATACTGATCCGGCCTTAACAAAGGTCAGTTGTTCCAAAGAAGTCACATAGCAATATATGAAAACTGTCAAATGAATTACAGTTGTCCCGGCTTGTGATCTGGTAGTAGTCAACGTTTCGACCCCTGTATAGTTAACTAGGTGAGTCCAGCCTTAGGGTGGGGTCTTCATCAGGACTAAGGAGGTAGGGAGCACCTAGAGGCAATCGGATACTGTGTGTTAGGAAACTGACTCTTGTTGGCAAATGTTGTGAATGCGTAACAAGTGAGGTAAATGATTACCTAATTCAGCATCCAGCGTGTTCCTATGGGCTGGAGAATAGTGTGAAGATGCGGGTCAAAAGAGCTCCTAAAATCAGAGAAGACACCTATATAGTATATATATTACAGGACAGTTAATGGCAAACAAAAAAACTAAGCAAAACACCCTTAACTAGGTGAGCACTTACTCAGGGAAGGGGTGGAGGTACGGCCATCCGTGCACGTACGCGGGAGTAAGACTGCAGGTCAAAAGATCGCTGTCAGAAATCAGATAAATCTGGGGAGATACAGGACAGAGAGGGTAACGTTAGGTCAAAGATGTGAGTTGGGTAATTGGCACATCTTAAATGAAACATCTACGTACTAAAAGGCTCAAGGCCGACCGCAATCTCCTGGAGGGGAGATTCGGAAGAACGAGAACAGCGAGAGGGGGACACTTCGGCGGCCGCCGAAAGTTCGTTCTCATACCAGTTGGAAATTGACTTAAAAGACATGCTGCACGCATGAAAAGGTGCTGATGTGCGCAAAAAGGAAAGCCTTAATCGCGGGGCGAGGAGCAGTACACAGGCAACAAATCAAAGGTGTGAGTGTGGTAAATGAAACATCTATTGGAACATCTGCGTTGTAAAGGGCTCGAAGGTGGATGCAATCTCTTAGAGGGAGAAAGGAAAGACCGAGGGCACTACGGCAGCCGCCGAATAAGCATTCTCATGTCAGTAAAAATATGTAACATTTGCTGCACGCAATGAACGTTGCGGGTATTAAGGAACCTAATTCGTGCCACACACAAACATCTAGATCACAAGGCGAAGAGCTATGCGGCAGTACCCTCACCTTAAATTAACCGTCCGGCTCCGTTTCTGCTTCCAGAATGAGCTCGCGGTTGAAGATCCCGTTAAAGACGTGGATGCGAGCGTGCACGAATGGTGCAGCAGCTTGATGGCTACACGAAAAGTGACGCGAGGCAAGGGCAGCGTGACAGATAGCTATTCTCGGGCATCTCGCGCTAGTAGATCAGGGGTAGGAAAACAATGTATCAGAAATTGTAAAAAGATTAACAAAGTTATAATTGCTGTAGCACTGGCGGTGTAGGTGATCAACGTTAAATGTTGGGCCTGTATCCAGTTGGTTGTCAATATATACAAGAAATATAATTGTTACAGCAGCCCTCAGATGTCTCAGATCCAGCGTTAAATGACATATTAGGTAATAGATGTTGCTCCATGAGATTGAACATGTTGAAAGTACATTTGAATGTTAACCTCATATACAAATTGCAAAAATACAACATGATGCCATGGATACTCATCCTAGGATTAAATGGCATAATAGATAATAGATGTTAATCCATGAGATTATGCATGTTAAAGGTACATATGAATGTTAACCTCATATTTAAATTGCAAAAATACAACATGATGCCATAGATACTCATCCTAGGATAAAGCTGAACAGTGTGGGTTGAGACAGCGTCATACAATATTGTTAACAGATCAAGCTCAGTGTAGGGAGACCATTATTCAATGGCGAGAATAGACATTTGGGCATTAGTGCCATCAAGTTCATTAAGCCCATTGTTCACACTATCCATTTTATGCATCCATTTGCATTCTCTTATGTTTAAAACAGAGTTAATGTCACCTCCCCTGCTCCCCATTGTTACTTTCTCCAAAACCAGCCATCTCAGTGATTCTGGTTTGTGTAGTTTTGTAGTGAAATGTTCGACCAGGGGTGCACCTACCTTGCCGCATCTAATTCTACTACAGTGTTGTAATATTCTTGTTTTAACCTTTTGTCTCGTTTGTCCAATGTATAGTTCATTGCAGGGACACAGGATGCCGTAGATCACATCGGTTGTGTTACAGTTAGAGTGCACTTTAAGGTCGATGGTGTGTTGTTTGTAGCAAAATTGCTTGGTCTTGATGGTCAGTTTACGCGCTTTACATTTGGTGCATTTGAAATGTCCCACTATTTCCGGTAGATTCCAGAGTGTTTGGATAGTGGGTTGTGATGGTGTATCCAACAGAGAACGGACAACATGATCTCTGCCGCTCTTGGCTTTTTTGAAAGAATGTAAAGGGGGATCAGGAATCTCAAGGTCGTCCGATATGAGATTCCAGTGTCCATTAATGATCTTCTTTATTTCGTTGCTCCGGGTGCAGAATGTGGTCACGCATATCATCCTTGATACGTCTGTAGGACGTTGTTTGGGTGTGAGGAGCGCTTCACGGTCATAGTACCAGGCTCTCTTTCTTGCCCTCTTGACTAGCCTTTTTGGATATCAACAACGCCATATGTCCCCCAGCAGATAATAAATACATTTTCAGGAACAGGAAATCCTATCATTCCATCAATGTACAAGTAGTGTGCAATGCAAACTATATCATAACAGACATTGTGGTGCAATACCCTGGAAGCACACATGACTCCTATATATTTTGACACAGTGGCATTCACACCCGTCTGCTCAGGGGTGAATTTGGCGAAGGACATCTGCTTGGTAAACACATATACTTATTCCCCACACAAAATTACTAAATGGCAATGCATAACTGTTGCTAACCCTTTGCTTACTACCCTGTAGGTGACAGCGCATACACCGTGCGGAACTACATATTGACAGCATACCTCAACCCAGCCACCCCACATGAGCAGAGGTACAATGCAGCACACATCAGAACACGGAATGTAATTGAATGCACATTTGGACTGCTGAAAAGTCGCTTTCGCATCCACCACAAAACTGGCGGAGCGATGCAGTACTGGCCAGAGACCTGCTGCAGGATTGTGGCTGCATGTGCCATGTTGCACAATATTGCAACCAGGAGAGGCATACCCATTGATGTGTCCGACAGTGAGTCTGAGGGGGCCAACCAGCCACCGGCACAACTACGACAAGCGCATGGGGCAAGCTCAGCAGAAGGGCAAAGGAGACATGCAAACATCACACAACATTATTTCTGAGGTATGTAATGATGAGACACAACACTTCATGTTGGAACAGAAAAGTATTTACTACCATGAGACCATGTAGTAGTGTTTAGCCACACATAGAAGGTGCTTAGTAGCACAGTGATTGCATGCATAAAAGAGCAAATTAACTTATTTCAGGACCTGGAACTCAGTCACTATTATGGTTTTGTTCATGGTTACTTCACCATGGGCAAATAAAGATGGACAAGTCTGCCTAGCGCTTCCTGCCATGCACCCCCAAATGCCTTTTGCCTGCATCTGCGACATCCCTCATGGGTGCACCGGAAGGTGTTGTGCTGCGGGTACTGCGCCTCCTGCCAGTGTGGACTGGCACTGACAGGCTGCTAAGGCTGGATGCCTCCTCACTCCCCTCTTCCCCCGTAACATTGCTGCCCCCAACAGTAGCAGCCTGGATCTGTTCCACGGCAGTGGTTACTTGGCCAAGGGCCCTGGCCACATCCCCACAACAATGGCCCATGTCAATTTGCATGGCCACGGACCGACGTGACAGCAGTGCAGTGGTGTTGCAAAGGTTATTGTTTGACCTGGTATAGCCAGCCAAGCGCATCATGAACTGCTGATGCCTTCTCCTCTGTGTGTCATGGCCCTCCTGCATCACCCGGGTCAGCTCCTGCATGGTTGCATTGGTCTGCCTGTCTCCTTCCACCACCGCTGTAGTCAGTTCTCGCACACAATCAGTCATGACTGTGATGTTCCTAGCCAATTTTGTGATTTGCAGCTGTATTGACCCCATATGTCTCGCTTGCAGGCGCTGCACCCTCAACATCTGGGACTCCACGCCACCCCACACATTTGGAGTTTGGTCATCCTGTGCTGCAATGCGGGTCCTTGACCTGCGCCTTTGTCTTTGTTGGACCTGTGCCTGGGGTGTAGTTGTGGGGCTCACACGAGGCTGGCTAGTCTCAGGAGCGGGTTCAGGATCCAGCTCAGATTCCATGGGCTGCAGTGATGTAACTGGGGCCCTGCGTTTTGTGGGTGCGGGGGCTATGCTTGGTGGGGCCATAGGTGTCTCCACGACAGCCTCTGCAGGAGTCTCCATGATGTCTACACATTCACTGTCCTCAGTGTCTCCTTCTGCTGCATCTGTGATGTGAAACAGTGCAATGTTAATTTGTGGTAAGGCTAATGTTGTGTGACATTAAGCATACTTGGCTCTCATTAAATCACTGACTGTAATCACTGACTCCAATGCAGTGTTGACGTGTTTTACTTGCCATTGTTGTGTTTGACTACCCACTTGCCTGACCTGACTACAACTCCCATGATGCATTTGAGTTTTGATTGGAAAGGTGGACTGGAGTTTGTATCTGTACACTGGGGTTGGACTGAGGGGATGTGCACAATTGATTAGTACTTTGATATGTATAGTTGCATGCGTCTTACCTTGTGATGTACTGGCCGCTCCGGATGTATCCAGCTGGGTCACTCCCACCACTGCTTCTGGCTGGATTGTGGACTCAACCCGGTCCTCCAGGGATGTATTGTCAGGAACTGTTGATGGGCCCCCTCCAGTACTCTTGGCCTCCTTCAGCCTGTCTGCAATTCGCTCCTTGGCACGGCTGCGCAGGTCGTACCATCGCTTCTTGAGGTCATCTATACTGCGGTGTGTGACCCCCACTGCATTTACCTTGCTCTTGATCCGGAGCCATATTTTTCTTTTTTCTGCCTCTGGCACTTTGAGTGAGAGTTTGCCAAAGAGCTTGTCATGGCTCTTGGCCACCTCCTCTATGAGGTTTTCAAGTTCCCTCTCACTAAATTTCAACTTGCGCTTCCTGGGCACTGCACTCTCCCCTAATGTAGGTGGATCCATTTTTGTGCACTGGAAGTGTCTGCAAGCCAAGTTGGATGCTAGTTCTGCTCTGCTCCAGCACTCAGCTTCCTCCTCTCACTTTCTCTGGGCACTGAATGAAGCATGGGCTTGATGACTTCCTGGTTGTGATGTCATCAGCATGCTTCCAATGCGACGCGCTAATTGCGATTTCCCTAATAACGAAATCGCAAAACAGCTTTATCGGTATTTGCGCGTCTCTATTGTCAGATCGCTATTTGCGATAGCGAATTTTACCGATTCGGTAAATGTTCGCTAGGGGGGTCATGCATTGCAGATAGCGATTCCTAAATAGCGATTCCTTATTAATCGCTATTTAGGAATCGCTAATTCTGATTTTGATGCATGTGCCCCTATCTGTTATAATTAGTAGGAAATGTTGCTTTCTAACGTACAGTGGGGCAGACAAATTGGGAGTTTCATGAAATGTATGTTAAATGGTGTATTGAAAATGCCCCCAGCCAGTAAAATTGCTGAAAATTAAACAGCACATGAATGCAATTATTAACAGGGCTGCCCAGTTTCCTTTAAGGCTCTTTTGGGGTACGTGGCAAATGCTACATTTCGAGGCACATTTTATGAACAACCAGAGATATTAACTGATTATGTTTGAACGGTAATTCTAAACACGTTTATTTATGAGTACTCAGACATGGGGCAAAGAAGGATCATGGTCCCACTGTCAGTCAGCAGGACACTGACAGTACCTGGCTCCTGAAGAAGAGAGAGGAGGAGAGGCACTCTAAAATGTGCACTTAATCTTCCGAATGATCTGCTTTAGATAACAAACTTGGAGGAAAAAATCCACTCATTACTATTGGTCATTTTTGGGTGTGGGCCACTGAGCTTTAAATGCCTTGGGTCATAAACTTGCAAAAGAATGGGCCACTTTATATCATTCTTTGCCGATTTTGTATTTCGCTGGGGGCCGGAGGCCAGGACTTCACGCACCAGCATTCCCTGTGGCCTGCCTACGTTAGCCATAGCGCCAGGAGGCGCTTTAAAAATCGCCGAGGGCTCCCGCAGCGCGGGACGCCCGTTTCACTGCCGATTTTGTATTTTGCTGGGGACCGGGGGCCAGGAATTCACGCACAAGCATTCCCTGCGGCATACTTACGTCAGCCATAGCACTCCTTGCATTTGCTGGTACTGTCACCTGTAGAAAATCTGTCTGAGGCCGGTTAGAGGGCTGAGGTGCCTGGGTGTTCTCGGACATTGTGTTTTTGGTAACAAGGCCTGTGAGGTTAACATCCTGTGCGTGCAAGCAGACTCTGAGTCCATTAATATCTGCGCTGAAACACACTAAGGCATACTGGTCAGGGTATGCAATGGGAAAACGTAAGGTGACCGTGGATCCTGGGAGGACCACGTCAGGCACAGTAGTGACTATGGACTCCTTTTTCCAGCGGGCCGCAGGAGTGCTTGACAAGGAGATAGAGTTGGCAATCCGGCGCCTCTCCAGGTCCCCTGTGAATGGCCCCCCCTATGCCAGTAAGGGCCCTTATGACCATGGACAGTACTGATGGATTATTAAACAACTCGGGGTGCAGAACCAGATGGTCTGGACAGTTGTACAACAGGTCACCAGCTACCACTTACACCTACTATTGTGGTCAATAATCCTAGGGGGATTGATGTACCTTCTAGCCAGGGGCATGCGGTGGGCACACCTATTAATCATCAGGTCAAGGAACCGATAACCACTGAATTTGCCACACAAGGGAGACCGGGAGGAGTAGAGTTGGTTGGCCAAGGGTCAGGCACAAAAAGAAAGGGCCAATTGCCTGGGGGAAAGGCCACGAGACCGAAAGCCGAGCTGACAACCCAGATGCCTTCATACACTCAAGCAATAACAAAGGCAGATATGATGTGCATATTAGAATCCTTCCAGGTCTCTTTGAAGGCTATGTTGGACTCTCATTTGGGCTCCTTGTTTCAACGTCTGTCGTCAATCGAAAAGGGACTTTTTGATCAAAAATGCTGCATGCCCCCAAGGGGGAAGCTGTTGCCTTGGAATCAAGGTGCTCAATTGATCTTGTGGCAACGGAAGGACCCACCTTGATAGCCCCACCTTCAAACACTAGGGAGTATCCATCTTCCACTTTAAAGGTATTAAGGGGCCCTGCACAGTCGTCTCTGAATTACACAGTTTCAAACCCTGGCTCGAACACAGGCTTTGCGGAAATGTCTTATACATGTGATCAACACACTTCTGAGAGTAACATAGCTAGAGAGCCATCTCAGGAGGAAGGGGAGGGCCTCATGCAGAATCTGCCTGTTATACACCTTACATCAGAGGCAACGCCGTATGTTGTAATCCTGGGGAATGTACCAACTCTCTCTCAGGGCGCCAAGGAGGACTATTCTCAATTGAAAAACAAAGTCTTACATTGGTTATCTTGTAACACTGCTTTAGGCACAAGGGTAGAGAAAAATATCAATATGGTGCGGGGGGTTAACTGGGTAGACAGCTCCCCCAAGCTCTGCAAGGGTGATTTTGTTATTATCAACTCTAACAGACCTCATATTGCAGAAAGGATCCTAGTTACAGCTTTGAACAATGCTCCCCTTGGCCTCCAGTCGTCGATTAAGGCCCTAACCCTTGGATTTTTCTTCAAACCTGAGACATTTGGGTGGAATTATCTGCCTAATACTATCAGAGCCCCATTGAACAGGAGGATTCCATCATATCCAGCACACCCACCCCCCAGGTATACAAACTTAAACTCTAATTTAATCACACGCATTGGTCATCACAAGGCGGGCAGCAGCCAGTTTTACCCCTAATGGAGTTATCTAACCGTTTTGCACCCTGGACACCATGGACATGTGGGATTGACTTAGCGGGCCTGCCCCTCCGGATTCTGTGATTATTACTACCCAGCAGGAAACTTCACGGCAAAACAATGGGACCCTGGGTGGAATTGATTGCAATGTTATATCATGGAACATAGCAGGTTTAGCTAATAAGCTTCTTGACCCTTTGTGGATTCTATTTATAAAGCAGTTCAGTGTAGGAAACATGGTGGTCCGAAAGCAGTTTACCATTGGAGGGCTATAAGTCCTTTTTTGTTCTGGCTTCCCCCTCACCTCCAAGAAGATCGAGAGGGGGTCTTGCTATTTATATCTCTTTGGCAGTGGAGTGTAAGATACTGGCCTTGCCGACGGAGAATCCATGTTTACAGTCTCTGGTATTGAGCAAGGGGTGCCCCAAATGGGGTATTATTAACTTTTATAACTCAACATACTGTGCAAAGGGTACGTGCAATATTTCCCTGTTGGGCTTCTTTTTAAGGAAACAACTTAACGCTGCTTTTAAAAACTTTATGATTGCCGGGGACTTTATTATTCACCCATGTGGTGACCCTAGGACCTCTAGCCTGGCAGATTTGGGTTGCCCACACGTGAGGGGAATTCATTTTGAACACACCTCACAAGGTGACACGCTGAATGGTTTTCTACATGAATTTGATTTATCGTCCCTTATGTGCCTAATTGATCCCCGTAGTAAGGCCCTCATACCATCCTTTAATGGGCGGGCAGGTGGGTCATTTATTGACTTCATATTGGTACCAACGCTTCTCCTTGAGTCATTTAGGAGATTCATCATTCAAGATAGTGCACACAGTGACCACAACCCACTGTGCGTTCATCTTAGTGGGCCCTTACTGACATATAGAGGGGGGGTCAGGGCAGAGTGGGGTGGTGAGACCAACAGATGGTGAAAGGCGGCTAAAATGGGCTCAGATATCCCCAGATGCATTTTATGAGTCAATAACCGTTAAGTGTACTAACGAGCTAGCCCTGTGCACCACTCCATCAACGGCCCCGGGCGAGGTCATCAGTGCCTTTGAAATTATTTCTGCTAAAATAAGTGACTTTTTAAGGGCCCCGGCTCGGAGACCGGCTATTTTGGCACCCAGATGGTTTGATTCTCATTGCTCCCGTACAGCCAGGAAGTTGAGGGAAGCCTTAAATAAGAGTCCAAGAAATCCGACATTAGTTAGAATCTGTCGAAGGGAGTATAAGTCGGAATAGGTAAGACGCAAATCCCTGCTAAAGGAGGAAGCCTGAAAGGAGTTAACTGAGGCTAGTACGCTGAGGGACAGTTCAAGGTTCTGGAGTATAATTAATAGCCCCTTCTTGAATCATGAGGAAGGAAGTGCGGTGGGTGCCCATATTACTGAAGAGGAGTGGGTGCTTCATTTTGAAGCCATGTTCCAGTGTCCCCCTGACTTAAACTGCCGCTCTGGCCGCGAGGCAGGCACCACTGTTTTGGTTTTTAACATAGACGAGGTTAAGGATGGCATCGTCAGGTTGTCAAGCAACAAAGCCCCGGGTCCTGATGGTATCCCGTCAGATATTTACAAATCAGACCCAACCTTTTGGGCACGGGTCCTTACAGCAGTTATGAACGCTGCTGTAAAAACAGGTTGCCCCGAGTCATGGGCTATTACCACTATAGTGCCTATTTTCAAAAAGGGCAACCGAGATAGCACTCACTGCTATAGACCGATCTCACTGCTGTACTCGGTAGTAAAGGTGGTAGGTCGAGTACTTTTGGAAAGGCTGACTAGCTGGGCAGAGGAACACGCTATCCTATCAGACGTCCAGCACGGATTTTGTTCTGGGCGGTCTACTGTGGCCCCGTGCCTTAACCTATCTATGATTCTTAATAAATATACAGTGCCCCCCCCCGATCTATTTACCTAGCTTTCATGGACCTGTCATCCGCGTTTAATCGCGTGAATAGGGCTAAACTTTGGAAGGCCATGTTGGCTATTGGGGTTGATGGCAACATCATTCATTTTTTGGAAGACCTCCACCAATCAACTAAGGCGCAGGTTAGATTTTCCCAAGATTTAAGGGTCTCCCGTAATTTTTAAATAAGAAGAGGAGTACGCCAAGGGTGTAGTATAGCCCCCTTCTTATTTAATTTATATATTAATAATTTGGATAATGTTTTAACGAATACAAGGATAGACTACCCGCAGGTAGGCAGACGTGGTCTGCCTGTTTTATTATACGCAGATGATGCAGTCCTTTTATCTAGGACCGCAAGGGGGTTACAAACATTGCTTAACTCCTTCTCTTTTATGGCGAATCTGGACCTGTCAATAAACAATTCCAAATCATATGTGATGCAGGTGGGACCTCGCCCGAATTTTTTTTTTCAATTTATGGTCGGATCCACTCTAGTTCCTCGCACTGATGTCTTCTCGTACTTGGGGGTCCTAATGGACGAGCAAATGAAATGGGACCCACTAAAACAGAAAAAAAGGGGAGATCTAATACGTGCAAATACGGTCATTTTAAACTTTGCTTCCAATTTAGGTAGGAGACTGATTGCTGCACTCTTAAAGATATATCAGGCCAAGTGTGTCACTAAAGCCGCTTACAGCAGCGAAATATGGGGTTAAGTCTCCATGAATGAGTTACAAGTAGTTGAAAACTCATTCTTGAAGCGTTTGCTAGGTGTGCCCCGGGGAACGTCTAATATGGTGGCACATGAAGAATTGGGGGTGCCCTATCTCTGTGACTTTTTGGCTTTACGCCCCCTAACATTTTGGCTAAACACCTGGCTGAATGAAGGATCAACTTTGAGTCGTTTGATCCTGAAGGAGGGCATGACCCTTGATTATGCCCACTATATTCCCTGGCTTAGATATATTAAGAGCAGCTTTGAAAGACTGGGAAGAGTGGAACTATTTACAAACCCAGAATCGGTGAACAAGAATGATCTGGGGTGGGTCAGGAAGTCTTTTTGTAGTTTAAGGAAATTGGAGAGGGGAGAGCTGGAACTGAGGAAACCCAGTGTTCGCAAATTTTTAATTTTGAAAACAACGCAAATGACTGAGCCATATCTCCTGGGACCTTTTAGCACCTATGAACGTTTTCTACTGACTAGGTTCCGATTGGATTTGTTTCACCTCCTGCTGGCCTCACCGCGGGGGAGTAGCAGAGGCCAGACTTTAGAATCCTGTGGCTGCGACGGGGAGTCTCCACAGGATATGCTAAATTTTTTTATATTTTGTAACTATTATGCGACCCCCCGGAAAACTTTTATTACGCCTATTTTAAGGAGGTTGAAATTCAAGCAGGTGCGTCCAGCTTTTATTTGTTTACAAATGATGCACGGAGATTCTATTTTATTTGTTCTCAATTTCCTAAAATCTGCAGTGAAGCTTAGAGCTTGCCTTGATGAAATGACTGTAGCTATAAGGGCATGTTCCTTCTAACTGTCTTTTTACTTTTTAGGATGTAAGGCATATGCACTTTATAACTTATTTCATGTACTGAATGAGTTTTTTAGGATAGCTTTGTCTCTTATGTGATGTTTGTACGGATTTATTTAACACCATGTACGGATTTATTTAGAGTACTTTTATGGTTTCATATTTGAAAACCGAATAAAGTTTGTTTGATTGATTGATATCATTCTTTCTGTTGACAAATAATGCCATCACCCCTGGCAGAGCAGTCAAAAGTATCTGAATGAAAGCGCATGCGTGTTACCGCTCAGCTTCTTCATAAACCATCCTAAACCGTATTCAACCATTGGGCGGCGGTTCGGGCAGATTTCTCCTTACAAGCCCAACTTTCCATCTCTCAAGGTCGGAAACACCATTAACCTTTAAGTGTATGCGAAAAGAAACTGTAGTTGCAGACACTAATTTACCGAGATAAATGCTGGATGCTGAGGTTGAGTTTCCGAATGATTGTAACTTAGCATTCGTATTTACATGTTGGGAGCAGGTTTTATCATTTTATCCCTTATAACCGAGAGAGAGAAAGAGTGAATTGATTCTCGGGTGAAAGGATGATGGAACCCACTAATCATCATCAAAACATTGATTATTTTAAAAACGTCCACATCACTAAGGGTTGGTATCCTTTTTCAAGGAGCTCTTGTCTGATGAGTGGCTGCAAAAATCCTTATAAGTGCCTGCATTCATGTTTTCGGAAAAGACATCTTATTTGGCTTGATCGAGTTTTCAATTAATCTAATAGCAACCGACCTCAGCCTGAAAACAAATGAGGGAAACCAAAAGGCACAGCACACGTTTTACTAATAAAAACAATTACCAAGAAAATGAATTTCCCTTGCAACAGAATGATTAGTTAATGTACATTTTGCAAGCAGGCATGTCAGCAAACAACCAATTATGCATTCCGAATTGCTTGCAGTTACAGCGAAAAAAGGTCAACGGAAAATGTGAAGGGGCTAAATAGAGTTGGGCCAAGACAACAATACAAAATGTTATTTGGGGAAATATGTTTTCAGTAGGTTGATGATCTCTTGACACTACTCAGAGGAAAAAGCGTGCCTTCATAGTCAGTTTGTTGAGTTGAAATATGTTCCTTTGTCTCTGGCTCCACAAATCCATCCCGTACAAGACATGACAATTAATAGCGTTTTAAACAAAGCATAACATCTCCGACAAGACTGAAACCACTCATTAATTAGAGCTTAGGAGAATGTGGGAAAGCCCCGTGCTTCACTGCAGCAGACTGAAGGAGAGAGTGCTGTTGTTATGGTGAAGTACACTGAGGAATGAAGAAAAGCAGGCAGGGAGGCTTAAAGGATTGGAGAAAGAATACAGTCAGAAATGGAGAAGCAGATTCTAGTATAGAAATGCAATTGTTCAAGTCTTTTATAAAGAGCTTTTTTTGCGCGTACTGGTGAGTGTTGAGTCATTCTAGGAGGATTGCACAATTGAATGTTGATGGTGTGTGCTAATTTCCCAAAGCTGCTATTCATTTTGGAAGAAAAAACATACATGGAGCTTAATACAGCAAATTAACTTTTAAGGATCACTGTCTAGAGAGCGGGGCGTTCTAGTTCACTTTCAGACACTGTATCTTGAATATTCTCTTAGACATATCCCAAGACAAAGACCTGCAACAATAAAAAATAGAAACATTGGCACAGCAATCGGATTGAATTAGCACAGAACTTGCACACCTGCACACATGCATACAAGATCCACACACACACATATAGATGACACATGCAAATATGCCAGCAGACCAACATGCCAACTGCAGTCCATTCACAAAAAAAACCACTACTTCTCTGAACACCCATGCTCACAGATCAGTAGACATTCGTTAATGCACAAATATTTGCATCACGCATATACATAGACTGACTGGCATGCAATCACCCGTACACAAGGATAAAGAGATATTTGCTCCCTACTATTGGTTGCTTGTGTTTTACCTTCTGGTACTGTAAGGCCAGCTCAAAGCCCAAAAAAAAGAGATAAGGAATAAAAAACAAGCCTTGAAATTTGAATGGCTTTCTGTAAAATGGTGAGGTAGTCAGTAAATGATGGGCCCGTATTAGCGTGAGTGCCCTATGGGATGGGAGGAGTGCAACAGCCAGTTGCTCCCACTAAGTGCACTTCTGGGGCACTTTGTGTTATAGACGGGACTGCAGATGCTAGTGCAGCCCCTTCTATAAAATAATGCAGATCATGCCAGTGCACATTTTGCAATCGCACTATCACGAAGGGGCATTCCTTCAATTGCTATGCTATGCAGATTTCTAAAATGCGTGGTTACCCAAAGGCTTTTTGCGCTAGCTGAATCATAGTTTTGCTCTGAATCAGGTCTGCACATAAGTAAGGAGTCTTTAGTGGGGGTAGAACCAGGCCTTAAGCATTTTCCTGGTTCGTTGTCTAGGCATCTTAATTCTATGGGCAGTGTGTTCCAGAGTTTCTAGGCACCTTCAGGAGTCAGCCCCTAGAGGATCTTAGTGCCCTGCTGGGGGTGTAGGGAGTCACGAGTGCCCTGATCATGGAGGGTTCTTTCGAAGTAAGCCTTCTATGTGCTAGACAAAGGAGTCGATTCCGATCTCGGTCGGAAGGCCTCCGAATCGGATTCGGCTTTACCGGATCCGAGTCGGAGGCTTTGTTTCCGACCGAGTCGTACAGAGGTCCGGACGCCCAAGTACGATGCGAATGAACGCGAAATCGCCGACCGAATCATTTCCGGGTCCAAACCGCTCCGTACGACTCGTTCGCACTCGATTTGTACCGCGCAATGGAGACGTTTCACGACCGAGCCTGTACGATGCACGATCCGGACAGCCGGATCGAGTCGGAGCCTCCGACACGTAAAAGCTCTGGGAAGCGGACTTCGGGGGTCCGTGCCGGACCCCCTTCACCCGTAGCCTAACGAGTCGGACACAGGGGGGACCCAAGGGTCCCCCCTATACATGCATGTACGGTGCGGATGGCACCAACACGTACCCACTACAGGGGGCACCCTTTTGCGCAACGTACCCATTGAGTCAATGGGAGCCCATGTACGCGTCGTACGACCGGCTCCCATTGACTTCAATGGGAGTCCGACCGAACCGAGTCCGGCAGCATGCGGCCGCATCGTACTCGCTCGGTCGGACTGTCGGAAAACAATCCGGATCCGGATCGGTCAGAGAGCTTTCCGACCCAGATCGGAATCGGCCCCCAAGTGTCTTAAATATTGTCCTTTCCTCAATGGGAAGCCAGTGAAGGGATGCCAAGGCATTATTTGCAGAGGCAAATTTTGGGGTGTTAAGTAGAGTCCTTGCTACCACATTTTGGATGACCTGGAGCCTTTTGATGACATATTTGGGGGAGCCTATATATAGGGAATTCACATAGTGCAACCAGGATAGAACAAGGGATTGGTCCACGATCTTCCTTGACGCTCTGAATAATGTCTAGGATTTTGCACCAAGTTCCGAGAGTGCCAAAGCAATTTGCCACGATTTCTTTTTTTGCCTGTGCATCCATGGAGAGAGACTTCTCAAGCCACATCCTGAGGGTTTTTTTGGGGGAGGAAGGAGTGGGTGGATTGTCCAGACACTCCGGCCATTCTATAGATGCCTGGGGATCAAGTCTGTTCCCCAGACTCATCAGCTCTGTCTTTTCCCCACTCAGTTTTAAACAGCAGATTGTCATCCAATTGGGCACTTTTTCTAAGCAGGGATACAAATGACGGTGCTGTGATCCTTTCCCAGGAGAATGGGAGACAATCAGTTGTGTGTCGTCAGCATATGAGACGATTGATAGCCTAAACTCCTGAACAATATCCATCAGCAGGCGCATGTACAGGTTAAACAGTCTGGGGCTGAGGGCCAAGCCTTGCAGGACCCCGCACTTCAAGGGAAAGACATCTGAGTAGCATGCGTTCTCACAAATTTGGAATGATCTGTCCTTCAAGAAGGAGGTAAGCCAATTAAGGAGTGACATTCTTTATTCTGGCTACACCCATTCTGTCTATAAGTATCTCATGATCAACTGTGTCGAACACTGCACTTAGGTCCAGGATGATAATATCAGCTGTTCCTCCTGGGTAGAGATGCATTTTTAGCTCCTGCGTGATTGTGAGGAGGGCAGTTTCCATACGGTGGGGCAGATTACGATGGTGGGCGGAGGCACATCCGCGGTGCTGGCGGAAAATGTCCTTTTCCACACTCCAGCAGCGGTCCTCGCGTCCCCCATTTTACGATGGGCAAACATAGCCCTTTTTCCGTCCGCTGCGGAGTTACGTGAACCGCCAGAAATTTCCACCCGCAACCGCGGCGGAGGGAGCCAATCGAGACACACCGCCGTGCGGAATGACCATCAGCCGTACAAATTACAATGCCGCAAACAGCCCATCACACCGCAGCGGAGAATCCACCCACCCGGAGACGGCGGAAGCACTACAGCGGAGAGCGAACCTCGACTCCCGGTCCCCTCCACGCGGTCGTGACCACTATGGATCCAGCCCTTCAAGCCTTTCCGCTGCTGTACCTCATCCACCAGCAGCAAATAATACACCGTCGCGGACAACGCCGCAGGTACGCAAATACACAACTCCGCATACAACCACAACACACAACTCCTGTGCTGACAAACGGTTCCTGTCCACATCAGACACTCTGGTGTGGACAGGAACATATCCCCAGTGTACCCACACATGTCCTACCTGTCAGAAACCCACACCTCCGCATCCGGGTCACCCATCAACCGCAAAATCACTGCTATGTCCCGGGAAAGTCACCGCAGCGGTGAAGACGCGGGAAAATATGCGCACAATGTAGTAGGCAGGGCTGGCGCCAGGCATGGGCAGTCTGGCCAGATTCACAGGGCTCCACCTACCCCCTTCCCACAGTACGAGTCACACACCCATTTGAGCACATGCTGTGTGCCCCTCCTGTGCCCCCTTGTACAATTAATCAGCCAGGTGCAGCCAGACCTCGCACCTCACACATCAAAGGACAAGGGAGATTGACTGGGAAGGTGGGGGTGAAGAGGAACACCCTACACAGAAGCTCAGGGGCTGGACAACCCTCCTCCTCACACCTACCTTCCACTCATGTGAATCAAACTGAGTATAATTACAAAATGTAGACTCACACTGCATATGAACATCCACTGAACTGTCCACACTGCCTGTCAAGTCACTCAGAATTACCCCACACTGACACCCAGCCACATACTCATACCATAGGTCAGCAGCAATGGAGGACAATAAATGGGCCAGCCAAAAGTGAAGTGGACAGTGCTGGAAAACCATGGAGCAAGCCACATAGCATGTGTACATCACATGCAAGAGAAGGAACATATCACGCCAACCTTAGGCCATCAAATCAGACATGGGTGGCACAGTGAGTGAAATTAAACCAAAGTGACCTATGTACAACAACTCAGGGATACATCAAGGCAAGCCATGCATAGGCACAGGAATGATAGGAAGTGTCTGAAGTCATACAGTGACCAGCCACACATCTGTGTCAACTTACTTGACATGTGTATGCCATCAGCACAACACACATGGCTCATTGTCACACTCCCTGACTGTCAAACACAAGTAGGACCTTCACACATGCCACACATCTACCCATCTCACACCTGCAACACTCAACACCTGTGAGAAACACACAGAATGGTGCAAATGATGTCCTGTGAGGTCACTGACAACCAATCACACACCCTGTGGTGCATCCACAAATATCAGACTAACACTTAGGGATGCCTGAACCAATGCTGACACAAAAACAATAGCCAAACACAAATCTCACAAACAACATCCACAGCAGTCCAACAAGCCCAGACATGTGCAGCCAAACAGTGGAAAGGCAATGTGACCCTAGACACAACAGGAATACACAACATTTTCACTCTGGACCAATGCATAGACACCACACCCCAACACAAACAAGAATTGCATCTTCAAAAGCCAATCATGAACACTAACTGGGATCAATGTGACAAATCACCTAACACACACACCACACCACACCAGTCATCAAGTGAACATGGTGTCATAGTGTACCACAAGCATGCACATGTACAATCCTGACAAGTGACAGGTCAAAAATAGGAGGACAAACCACCATTGTGCACTCAAAACAAGCTCATGAACAAGAATCCACATTGCTGCATGTGACAGACTCACAAGTAATGCACACTACACATGCAACACACATCTGGATGTATCACAATGCACAAACTACTCACACACAATGTCATGCGAATAGAACATCACACACACATTGCACCTGTCAGTAGAAAGAGCCAACACAGGCCAAACACTGCATACATCTACAACAAAAACACAACAGATGCACATACCAATCCATCACATAGTAAACTCAGCTGGACATCAGGGGGATGCACACCCGGCAAGTACAAGGCAACATACACTGACAGCACTGCATGCACACCAAGCAGTGTGTGCACACCAACCAAACCAGTAGCACACATATCTGACTGCCACACCATGAACTCCCACAACACAAATCATCACAGCACAAACATAACATCACACCCAGGAAGGGTAGCAGTACCTCAGCAACCACACATACAGCTTACCCATCACCCACAGATGTACAACTCAGGGAAACCCAGATGCAAACAACATGACTAGAGAACTGTGCTGCTCAAACATATGCACTGCACATGAGCAACCATGACTGCAAAATAGTAGAAGAAAACAACACATAAATAATTGTGAAACTGTCCTGAGTGGCACATTGGTCCTGTACACAGATCATCCGCCCACAGCATAGTGTCACACTATGAAGTGTTGGGGAGGCTCACACACTGGCAAGCCATGGGGTGGAAGACATGAGATTGAAGTGGTGTGTACTTCAGTAGTGGACAGGTGAGGAGTGTACAGTACACAAACACATAGAGGAGTTACTCACAATGTGTAGGCATCAGAAGCACATATATGGGATGGCATGACTCCACATACCACATACCATACTGGAGCCAAAAATGGGTCAAGTGACAGCAATGCATGAGAAAACTCACAAATAATGTCAGTGTGGCTGAGCAGGTCTGCACAGTGAGCACAAACAGTAACAAGACACATGGCTGAGCAACAAAACACAAGACAGACTTGGCAGTCACACACTCTGCATACTCACAACAGGCAGCGACAACAAGTAGGTGTCCACCAGGAGTGCAAGGACACTATAACACACTGCACAGTGCTGAACCTACAACTCCTACATGTGCCCACAATCTGAAGCACATGGCTGACAATTGAAACAAACAGGCACTCATTACCTGGATCATACATGTGTGCAGTTGGCATTGCAGGGGCACACACACATCAACACTACTGACAATGACAGCCCATTCACACTGTATGACCACTCAAGTTCACATATTCAAATGTACCCATGTGACTGGGAAGACAGGCCTACACAAGATGACCACACATCAACACTGCTGTTCACACAACAAGAAAGATCACACAGATATGATGGACCCTGGCCAGCCCGCAAGTAATCCTGTGGATAGAATTCACCTCTGTTGTGGTATTGCATCCTAACATGACATGTGTACAATTTTGCAAACCTGACCATAGAATGATTAGGATAACAGTTGATCATCACAAACAACCATCATTGCACCCTCAAGCCTCAGAGACAAGAAGAACTAAAGTGCCTGTCACCTCTGGCAAACTCTGAAAAAGTAAAACAAGCAAGTGGCAATGTTAAAGTAGCATACAGAGCATGTGTCACATGAAACCATACCCATACATAAAACCTTTAATTTAGCAAGGACATTGACAAAGCAGACAACAGGAGTAACTGTCTTTATTACATTATACACAGATATGTTATGTTATGTTATTTTATTTTATAGCGCGCACAGATACTCCGAGGAGTGTTCTGGCGCGAACCAAGAGGGGTAGAAAGGGATGCACTAGACAAAGAGAAAAGTTTTCAGGTTTTTCTTGAAAACCGTGGGGTCTTAGATGTTTCGTAAAGCAAATGGCAGTGCGTTCCAGGCCAAGGCAGGTTTCAGGGCAAGAGAGCTGCCACCCAACCTTTGTCGTTTGAAGCGGGGAACCTGGGCTAAAAGTTGAGACGTAGAACACAGGTATCTCATAGGGGCATAGAAGGAGAACCGCTTCTGTAGGTAAGTAGGGCCTAGGCCATAGAGGGCGCGATGAGCAATGACTAGGGATTTAAATTTGACCCGTTCTGCAACGGGAAGCCAGTGCAATGAGCGCAGGTGTTGTCTCATGCTGCTTCTAAAAGGGATGTCAAGGAGAAGCCTGGCTGCCGCATTTTGGACCACCTGTAACTTGTTCTGCAGATAGCCAGGGATGCCAACGTACAGGGCGTTGGCATAGTCTAGCCGGGATAAGATAAGAGCACAAATGACCGTTTCTTTCGCAACCCTAGGAAGAAAAGGAAGAAATTTCCTGAGGGTTTTAAGAAGTCCGAAGCAGTTACCAGCAAGCTTCTTGACCTGAGTGGAAAAAGAGAGGTTCTCCTCAAACCAAAACCCCAGGTTCTTCGCGGGTTTCCCTGTCGATGAAGGCATGGAGAACTCGGATGGCCAGAGCATTTCTCTGAAGTTAGGGGGGAATTTTCCGTAGAGGAATCTCAGACTTCTCTTCGTTGCACTTAAGTTGAGCAGCAGCCAGCCACTTGAATACAGAGGTCAAACAATATTTTGCGGAGGAAACGGAGTCCACATTTTTGCCCCATGTAAATAGGAGCTGGGTGTCGTCAGCGTAGGCAATGATTTTAGCCCCCAATTCCTCGGCTAGTTGGACCAGTGGGGAAACATAGATGTTAAAAAGAAGGGGGCTAAGGGAAGATCCCTGGTAGACCCCTGTGGCCACTGTCTGAGGGGATGAAGAGGACGGCGGAAGCCAGACCTGTTGCATCCGCCCTTCCAGAAAGGACTCAAGCCAGCCTCAAGCAGTGCCAGAGACACCAATATCGGCAAGTCGCGTGAGCAGTAGTGAACGCCGCCGACTGGTCGAGCAGAATCAATGCTGCCCTCCCGCCGGCGTCCAGACACTCCCAAATGGCTTCTGAGATTTCCACCAAGGCTGACTCGGTGCTATAAGAAGCTCTAAACCCTGACTGGGCCGGATGCAAGAGACCCAAGCTTTCGATGAACTCTGTGAGTTGTTTAGTCACCACCTTTTCGCACACCTTAGCCACACTAGGCAAAAGGGAGATGGGACGGTAGTTCCCTGGGCTAAGAGGATCAAGGGATGGCTTTTTTAGTAGGGGAAGAATCTTGGCCTGCTTCCAGACTTCCGGGACACGGGCCTCCTGGAGAGACATATTAATGATGCTATTGACTTCAAAGTTGATGGTCTCTACAGCAGCTGCCAGCAATCTAGCTGCGCAGGGGTCAGATGGAGAGCCTGATTTCAAGCCCTTCAGAATTCTAAGAGAGCTGGGCAGATCAATGGGAGTAAAGGCAAGCAGGGAGTGAGTAGGATTAACAGGTGGAGACACCAGAGGCAAGGAACCAGCTGTAGTCCCGCTGCAGGAGGTAAAAGCCGCCTGAATAGTGCGGATTTAGTCCATGAAGAAACTAGAGAGATTATCGCACCAGGCCTCTGTGGATGGAGGCGTACTCGATTGGGCTGTGGGGGACATGAAGCTCTGGACGATGGCGAAGATTTCCTTAGTGTTATTTTTGGCAAAGGTCGATGCGGGCTGAATAGTATAGGCTTTTGGCCTGGGCTATAGCAGAGTAGTACATTTTTTGTTTTAACCTAAGCTCATGTTTAGCCAGAGGGCAGAATTCTCTGCGCCGCCATTCCCGCTCTAGTTTCTTACACTCATGTTTTAGCGCTTTCAGGTCAGGCGTGAACCATGGTTTGGAAGGTGACTCCCTAAAAAGCCTAAAGGGGGGGGCCGAGGATAACGTAGCCATTGTGTTTGAAAGCCAACTCGTAAATCCTGTAAGTCCCCCCTCTAGATCCTTAGGAAGAGCGGGCCTGGAGGCCACCAATGCCTGGCTAAACACAATCGGATCAATTTTGCAGAACGCTGGTTTACGATTGCAGCAAACTGGGGGGTCAGCGTTGGCTATCACCCAAGAGAAACAGGTTAAGAAGTGGTCAGACCAGGGAACCGGAAAGGGATCATTCAACAAAATGGGAAAATTGGATCGAGGATATGGTCCCCTTGGTGAGTAGGGAGACTAATCCACTGGTAGAGCTGGGCAAGATGTAAAATGTCAAGAAAATCAAGTGAGTCCCTGGAATCTGCCTGGTCAAGGTGGATGTTAAGATCACCTAGAACAATGTAGTGGGAGAAGCGAAGAGCCCAGGGGACAACAACATCACCCCATGCTTTGAGAAAGGCCCCAGCTGGTCCAGGAGGCCTATAGATCAAGGATCCTCCTAGAGTAAAATGTGCAGAGAAGCGAATACTGAAGTCAAGGGCTTCGCATTCCCCCCATGAACTAGCGTCACCCCTGTGAAGGTCCCACTTATCCTTATATATAATAGCCACCCCACCCCCCTACCCTCTGGACGGTCCGCTCTAGAGATCCTATAACCATCAGGAATGGCCAGGGCAACAATAGGATCAGATGTGGCATCAAGCCAAGTCTCCGTGATAAACAAGAGGTCCACTGGTTTATCCGCCAGGAGGTCAAAGACATCAAGATGGTGTTTCTTGAGTGAGCGTGCATTAATCATAGCAGCAAGAATTGGGGCATAGGAAAATAGGAAACAGCAAGGCCATTGGCCAGTACAAAATCAAAGTATGTACATGTGTGCATGAGAAACTGCACAGGGAATGGGCATCCAAAGTGACAAACAGCAAGGCCATTGGCCAGTCCATAGTGCAAAGTATGTACATGTGTGCACAGGGAATGGGTAACACCGTACACTGCCATGGGAATCAACACAGCTCCGGGGATACAAATGGGCAGTCTAGGCACCGCTGTGGGAGAGATGGGTTTGGGAGGGAGACTTTGTCTCAGACTTGGCTGTCAGTTGAACTGGGGGGTGGCTGATTGTTGGGCCAGTTGGAGGACTGGACCTGGGAGAGAGAGGACCAGCTGAGGTAGAGGCATCAGTGGCTGTGTGAGCCTGAGGGCTGGCTGGACCGGGTGGCATGATGGCACGGGGAGGCAGAGACATGCTGCAGTGATACACAGTGAGTGAGGGTGAATGTGGAGGGCTGGGTCTCCACTTCTTGGGGACTCGATAGGCAAGAATTGTCTTGGCAGGAGTGGGAATTGGGTTGGGCACAACAGCCTCACTCTTCACCAAAGGTATATCAGGTGCAGGTGCCCCTCCCTGTGGGGATTTGCTGGATCTGGTGGTATGCTTGGGCTGGCCTTGCCTTTTCCCCTCCATCCCCTGTTGTCCAGGTAAACCCCCCACTTTGCTCTCCTGTCCCAGCTTCACAGGGGTGTGGGTGGGAGTTGACATTGTGGGTGAATCTGCCTCAAAGAGCTGTTTGTGCTGACTCTTTGCAGGCACCAGCTTCACAGCAGACAGGGCAACTTTTTTTGTCTTTGGGAGCAGGTGTGGGGATGGGAGTGTCCTTGGATGGGGGTGATTTGGATGAATGTGAGCCTGAGGCCTGCTTCTTGGCCTGATGCCCCTGGGTGTCACGTGAAGGGCTTTTGCCTTTGCGCTCCTGTGTGTCTGTTTTATTTTTTGAGGATGGTGTCTGTGCTCTTGGCCGCTTGGAGCGCTGCTGTTGTGTGCTGCGTGTGGAGTACTTGGTGCCTGAGGGCTGTGGTGTGTGGGCACTCTCGTCAGGTGGTGCCACTGGCAGGGTGTTTGCTGAAGGGACTGGAGCTGTACTGGGAGCCTGTGACAGCTGAATGGCTGCAGTCACTGTGGAGGACAAAGACTGGACAGTTCTGTGTAGCCCACCCACGTCAGAATGAATGCCCTCCATGAAGGCAACTACTTGTGCCAGCTTCTTGTCATGATCCTGGAAGGCATTCAGGAGAGTAGTCTGACCCACACACAGCTGGCGCAAAAGGTCCACTGCCTCAACACTGAGGGCAGCAGGGGAGACAGGGGCAGGGGCAGCGGTGCCTGGGTGAAGGACACTCTACCCTTCCTAGGGCTGCGGGCACAGCCAGCACTACTGGTTGTAGCCGGGAGGGTGGGCACTGGACGATGTGCGGTGGAAGAAGAGGCAGATTTCAAACTCCCTGTGCCCGCCAACATTGAGGAGTCACCGCTGGAGTCAGATGATGCTGAGGTTGGTGTTTCTGGGCGTGATTTGTCCAGGGCACTCCTGTCCCCCTACGAGGCGCTGATCTTATCAGTGTCAGTGAGCTCATGTGTAGCAGTCGTGCCAGAAGCTTCACCACTGGTGTCCGTCCCCTGTCCTTCCGTGCCCTCGGTAGATGCTGCAATAGACAGAGACGTAGGTTCAGTATAGTGCCATACTCACAAACATCATATGCAAGCAAAGCACAAGACTAGAATATGATACCCCCATGTTGCCCCCCACCCTGTGCAGTCTGCATGTGCAACCTTAATGCAAAACTCAGAAGATGCATGGAAACATGCATAGTTGACATTAATGACCCATGTGACATTGACACAGCCAAATCGCTGGCCCGTGCCTCCTTGTAAACTAACATTCTGATCTCTGTAAGCATACCTACGTGCCTATGGGTGAGATAGATATACATCTCAACATGTTGTCTCAGTCACACATGGAGTCACTTTAAGGGAACAACACAGATACTGACTCCAAAATGTCCTTTTACAATGGCCATGAGCTACTGATATCCACCATGCTGTGCTTTGAAGCACAACGACCATTGCACATTGGTGTCAGATGTGTAGCTCTCACAATTTCCGAGTCAGGCACTGCACACATCTACGAAAGCACACTAAGATGATGCACACTGCTGTTCACTGCCCGGTGGTGTCTATGACACCCATAATGCAGCAGATGTCATAAGGCCACATCTCATCTTGCAATGTCAAGGGCCATTGTATTGAACAAATGAGAAAGAACAGGTAGCGAAAATGCATGACAGCTGCTCTCAAAACAGACGCCACTTAGAAGCCATTGCATCACACTAGAAACATCACAGAGCTCCGCACTGGCTCAGGGTTGGGATACATGCAGTCAACTACACCCAAAGTCACCCTTCGCAGAATACTCACCCCCAACTTGCTACTGATAGGCCCTCAAACGTCCATCCAGCTCTGGCTGTGTCACTGCCAAGATGCGGGCCATTAGTGGTGTCATGCTCCTGCGCGCCAACCTTCCAGTCCGAGGAGCATCCCCAGCGTCATCTCTGCCACGTTTTTGCTCAGCCGGCAGATGTCATCCCACCTCTTGTGACAGTGTGTGTGCCGTCGGTTGGAGACACCCAGAGCCCGCACCTTGCGTGCAATGGCCCTCCATAAGGTCTTACGCTGGCGGACTTTAAGCTGCAGGCATGGGAGACAAGAAGAGGAAGTTTCAGTGACACTGTGTTATGTACCACTGTGTGTCAGTACAGAAGCATGCAAAAACATAGCACACCAATACAGAAATGTTGAGCAGAGGCCATACAGCATGACACGTAGTACATTTGCAACAGAGTATCACATAGAAATGTACGCAGGTATGCGTTTTAGAGCAGTCTCTGGTGCCTCAAGAGTGCTAGAATCCGAAGACAAGAGGCTATCACCGCTTTCAATTTGGTAGGAGTCGGAATCAGAGAGATCTGATACTGATTCCTCGGCGAGTGAAAAAAACGTATCTGCGTTATCTGATATAATGTCATCTGCCGCTGTAACATCTAGCGTTCTAATATGTGCTAGATCCCCGGAGACATCTTCTTGTACAGTGCCAGATGGACCAGATGAAGGGCCAGAAATGATATGAGAACCATTCACACTGGGATCCTGCACCATCACGCTTGATGTACTGACCCCATCTTCTTCCAAAGCTCCGGTCTGTATCTTCAAGCCCTCCCACGAGGAATCACCTCGAAGGTCACTAAAAGGCTGAGCCTGAGATTCTAGATCTATGTTCTCCATATAGCCAGCAGTACTTAAATTCTGTATATCTTCCTTCGTCTTGAAGAAACTCGTAATGGTTGGTTGGGGCGGTGCAGAATTTGGGGCAGAATCACCTTCATCTAGGGCTGTCCCTCCTTCTTCCATCAACTTTAAAGCAGTTGTTTTGCGTCCCCCAGTTTGTGGACATTCAATCGCAGCCTTTCGTCTCCCCACTCCTCCACTATCTACTTGTTTCTTTAGGCTGTGCGGCTCGTTAGGCTTAATAACCTGGCTCCGTGAGGACATCGGTTTAGAGCCCTGGGGTTGTGCAAGGTTTCTTCCCGCTGCTTCTTTTCCAGCTCTTGAGGACTTTGGGGGCATATTTTTAAATTCCTCTATATACCCAAAATATCTAGAGTATCTGGAACCAGCCACTGCACTTTGAGCCCTCTCCAATCTCTCCAGTAGCTTACTGCCAAAAGCTACAGCAGAATCCAGCCAGAACTGCCAGATAATACGAAATGACAGAGGTCCGGCAGCCACAGGGTTAAGCCTCCAGCTTGCTTGCTCACGGCCCGGCCCCGCCTCCGTCCTCCTTCGCCTGGGAAATCCACCCGATGCTTCACCAGACGTCTCAGCACCCAGCAGGAGCTCCGCGGCCGTACAACGAGCGAGATCCATCCAGCGGACCCAGGTCCGTGACGACAGCCGCTGCGATCGAGAGGTAAGCCGGGATACACGGGACTGGGAAAAGGGAGCTACCGTGGCGAACTACGCTGCCGCCGCCAACTTGCTTTCTCCGGAAAAAACAACGAAGGAGCTCTAAGGGACAGAAGGGATCTGCTGAGATGCGAAAAAACTCGGGAAGGCGGATCACTGGCACCGGCTTAAAATGGGACTATTCTCATACTAGGATTATTGGTCCTAAAGAATCAGTGCTGGGTGAGGCTGCAGGTCCCTCGAAGGAGCAAAGTAAAGAGACAGCTGATATGAATTCAGCACTTAACATGATCCTTGAATCAATTAAAGAACATCGTGCAGAGACTAGGGCGGATGGCAAGAAAGCTAGACAAACTACAAAGAAATTGGAAGGCGCAGTTCGGAAAGTTGGCAAAGCATGTGCAGAGATCGGGGAACGGATGAACAGCATTGAAGAGAAAACCGAAATTGTCGAAAGAGAACTGTCAGTGGTAAGGGAAGGCTTTACTTCCCAGGAAGCTCAACTAAAAGATGCAATGTGGAAGCTTGAAGATATGGAGAACCGTCAGAGGAGGAATAACCTCCGCTTTCTTGGGATTAAGGAAGGACTTGAGGGGGAGGACATCCGTGCTTTTATGTTGGACTTACTCAAGGAAGCTTTCCCAGAGTTAGGGGGCTGGGATTGGGATCGAGAAATTCAGTGGATACACCGGTTTCCAGCTGTCCTCCGTAGATCTTCTGGCAGAGACTCTAACCAGCCGAGGGCGATTTTAGTTTTCTTTGGTAACTTCCTGCTTAGACAGGCCATTTTTGAAAAAGCCCGTCCTGAAGCCAGAAGACAGTACAAGGACTCCTCCTTTTTTGTTCGCCCCGATTTCTGCCATATTACGGTGGAACGGAGATGGCGGTTGAGACAAATGATTAAACCGTACCAAGATGCAGGTTTTGAGGCATTTTTACTGGCTCCGGCCAGATTGAAGACTATTGTCAGAGGGTCTTTCAAGTTCTTTACCTCTGAAATACAAGCAAAAGAGTACCTGGAACAAGTTAGTGGGAAATGAGTATCAGATGAGAACTAGATTGGGCTATCTCTTTTTCTCTTTTTCTAGGGATTTCAGGAATGACTTTTTGTTTTAAATACTAGAGGGGTGCACGGGGGCCTGGGGGGGGGGTGGTGTTCTTGCTACCTCCATCACTCGGACCCTATGGGTCCGGCTGCTTTCAAAGGGAGGGTAGGGAGGGGGTGGGTGAAGGGGAAGGTTGGGGAGAGGGTGGAGGGTGGAGGGAGGGTGGAGGGTGGTCAAGGGGGGCACTGGTTAAAATGGTGAAGGATGAACAACAGCTGAAGGGTATTTTTATGGTTTGGTGTGTTTTTTTGGAAGGTATTAAAGACCAGGGACTATTCTTGTTGGATGACAGGATTAGTGGATTGGACAGGCAATGTACATTAGATAAAGAAACAAGGTGGCATAGTCTGGGCAGCCTTTTTTTTTTTTTTTAAATATAATGGCTAAAATACGAATTGCTACGGTAAATATTTGTGGGCTCAATGACAGTGTTAAAAGGAGAAGGGTTCAGGAAGATCTCAAAGTCCTCAAGGCCGATTTATATTGCTTTCAGGAAACTCACATTGCACGGAAAGACTGTAATTTATATAAATCTTTAGGGTTGAAGGTCCTTGCATATACCTTACAAGATGTAAGGACCAAGGGGGTCGCTATCCTTGCGAAAAATAGCTCTTTTACCCTGGGGAGAAAGATGGTGGACAAGCTTGGCAGATGGGTTATAATGGAATGCAAGAATGGGGCAGATTCTTTTACATTGTGCTCAGTGAATGCTCCGGTGACAGATGAGCCAGGTTTACTGCGTTATCTAGCTAACGAATTACCTTCCTGGCCGGCACCATATGTGGTTTGTGGAGATTTAAACATCAATGGCTCCAGAGGTACTCCAGGTCATACAGGAGTATCTAGTAAAGGGTATAAACCGCATTCTATGAGGGCTTATAATAATTTATTAAAAGACATGGGCCTGGTAGATGCATGGGCTAAACTAAAACCGGATGATCCTGGTTATACTTATTATTCGGCCCCCCACAGTAAGTTTGCTCGGCTTGACTATTTCTTAGTCTCCCCATCTCTTTTGCGTAAGGCCAGTGTGGAACTCTTTCCCAGAGTAATGTCAGACCACAACCCAATTGTCCTTGAGATACTTTGTAGCGGGATTCGAAGGGAGCACACAGGCTGGACATTTGAGAGGGCACTGTTATCAGATAATAAATATATTGAACATATGAGGTGTTGGATTAGGGAGTTTTTTGAGAATAATATTGATAGTGCCCCACCAGGAATGATTTGGGACGCGTTCAAGGCAGCAACAAGAGGGGAGACACTGCAATATAGCCTGACTAAGCAGAAAAAAGGGGCTGTACAGATCAAATTATTTTATCAGAAACTTGCCGGTCTGGAAACAGAATTGATACACAAGGTGGCTAAGGGAGAAGATATCTCCGCAACTTTGAACTCTATCACGGTTATCAAAGCCTGTATGTCCGACTTTAATGCAGAAAAGACAGCAGGGCTGTATTTGGCTAAACGGCAAGATTGTTATGAATTTAGCGAGAATGTCGGTCGTTTATTGGCAGTAAGGACTAGGCAACTGGCCGCATCTGGACACATTGAACGGGTTAAGAATATGAGGGGGACGGTAGTTACAGACCCGGGGGATATTAGAGAGGCCTTTAGGGAGTTTTACGAGGACTTATATAGTACCACCCCTGCTGTTACTTTTTTGGAAGATGCTGAATTGGAATTTTTACCGAGGGGAAAGATATCCCAAGAGGAGGGTATACAACTGGGGCGGGCTATCTCTCAGGAGGAGCTATATTGTGCAATCCAAGCCCTACCTGCGGGCAAAGCTACGGGTACGGACTGCATTCCTATAGAGTTTTATAAGGTCTTCTTTAGAGAGACTTGTCCGGCTTTGCTTGGTTTATTTAAGGAGATCAGGGAGGGAGCTCTACCACCCGGCTCTTGGGGCACAGCTAACATCGTGATTTTTTTAAAGAAGGGAAAAGATCCAATTAGCTTGGGCTCATACAGGCCCATTACATTGCTTAATAGCGATGCCAAACTATACTCAAAGATCTTAGCTACTAGGTTGAATTCCGTGATGCATCAATTAATTTCAGTTTGGCAGCATGGTTTTATACAGGGAAGGGGGACCGAAGACCACGTCAGAAGGGTAATTTCACTTTTTGATGCTACTGAAGTCCTTGCCAAACCTATGGGGGCTGCCTTCCTGGACGCCGAGAAGGCGTTTGATCGTGTGGCATGGCATTATTTATGGAAGGTTTTGGAGCTCAATGGTTTGGGGGTTTTATTCATTAATGCATTACGGGTCTTATATATAAATCCTATTGCACGATTAAGAATAATGGGGAAGGAAACAGAGGCCTTTTCAATTAGTAGGGGTACTAGGCAGGGTTGCCCGTCTTCCCCCTGCTGTTTGCATTATATATAGACCCCTTTCTTAGGCGGCTGGAAGCCTCGCCTCACATTACTCCGGTAAGTTTGCACGGTTGGCATACTAAGCTCCTGGCGTATGCCGACGATGTGGCTATAATTACTTCTGACCCCGATGGAGCAATGCGAGCCGTAGAAAGTATAGCGAAAGATTTCGGGATTTATTCAGGCTTTTCGTTAAATAGTGCTAAGACTCAGATTCTGATAAACAGATTTACTACAGCATCGGACGTTCGTATTGTTGAGAAAGCGGTTTATTTAGGGATCTGTATCACAGCTAAGGTCGAGGATATTGTAGAATTAAACATGACTCCCATATTGGGGAAAATCAAAAATGATTTTCATCGCTGGGACAACTTGAAGCTGTCAATAATGGGGAGGTGTAATATTATTAAAATGATTGTTCTTCCAAAGTTGCTATATATCTTCCGCACAATCCCTCTGGAGATACATAATTACTGGTTTCGCTTAATTGATAGGGAGGCAGCGAGATTTATCTGGTCATATCGCAGAACAAGGAGAGCTAATGTATTTTTATCCCTCACCCGGGAGAGAGGGGGATGGGGGCTCCCACATTTTAAGTTATATTATTTATCTGCAGCTCTGCAATATTATGGGCCTCTCTTCGGGATTAAGGCTAGGGAGAGGGAAGATCCTAGCTATGTCCCCTCAATATTTGAAATTTTGATTAATACTCGGGCTAATGGTTGTTTATTAAAATTTTATGAGGCTAGCTATTTCAAAAAAACCCGCTTCAAGGTTTTAATTGCCGCCTTTCGTAATTGGGCTGGTATAAGGAAAAAAGCAGGAATGGGCAGGTTTAATAGGTATACCCCTCTGATCGGGAATGATCAGCTCCCAATTGTTTTACAAGATGAGTGTTTGGTAAGATGGGGCAGGAATGGCTTTTTCAGGATTGCGGATTTTTTAGAAGGCGATCATATAGCCTCCTTTGATATAATTCGGGAAAGGTTTAGTATAGGACCTCGAGATTTTTTTAAATATTTACAGCTGAGGGATTTCCTTCTGAGAAAAGCTGGCGGGGCTGCGGGCTTCGGGCAGGTAGCATTAATCGAATTGCTGATCCGCAGATCGGGGTCCTCAATTTCACAACTCTATCGCTGCCTGTTAGAGGGGTTGCCTGATGATCTAGATAAGCATAGGCAAAGATGGCAGGATAAATTGGGGGTTTTGGACTCCCGCTTTCTTAAGTCAGTTGAATTGGGGAACTCCGTTCTGTGTGCAGCTAATCTGAAATCACAACATTTCAAGACCCTGTTTGATCTATATATCACGCCTGCGAAGATCGTGCAATGGGGAGGGGTGGCAGGAACTCGCTGTTTTAGGTGTAAGGCATATGCGGCTGATATAATACACATCTTTTCTACCTGCCCAGGCATTGAGTCACTCGGACAAGAAATATCAGGCTTTTTGCAGTTTGTTTTAAAAGAGGAGGTTCCATTGACACCACTTTTGATGTTATTGGGGGTAGACGAAACAATAGGGAAAAAGGGAGAAGAGTTGATTTTTATTGCGATGGCAGTTTTAAGACTCTGTGTTGCTTCTGCCTGGTTAAGCCCGCAGCCTCCTACTTTTCAACAATGGAAAAGCCGTTTCCTGCATATTTATAATTTAGAAAAAGCACTCTACGAGCGTAGAGGGAGAAAGGGTAGGATAAAGGGGAAAAAGATCTGGGGCCCATTCACAGATTGGATTACTCCATTTATCCAGGAAGAATGAAGTATCTGGCTATGAATTTTTATTGTATATAGCTTGGTCTCCAATGTAATGTTTTAGTTCTTTAAAAATATTTATTGCCTGTATTTAGATTCTATGCTGCTCTAGGCTTTTTGTTATGGTCTTGTCGATAATGGCCCTTATTAGCTATTTATCGATTTACATTATTTGTATTATAAACTCTGTGATTTTTTATTCTTCAGCTGTATATGAAATCAATAATAATAAAAAATTATAAACACAAAAAAAAAAAAAAAAAGAAATGTACGCAGGTATGATGATGGACACAGTACATGGCCATCTCATACACATGCAGAATGCCAGCAAAGAATGCAATGTGAAGAAGGCCCTCATCTGTGATGCAGTATGTGGGTGAACAAGACATACAATACATTGGAAATGATGTGTCGGGGCAGATTCACTGTGTCCAACACTACACACTCCTCAATGTCCTTGGCCTGTGAATGGCTACCTGTGTCATGGAGGTTACATTTAGGGACATGATCTTACATACTCACACTCTTCTCACAAGGTCTGTCTTGTGCAATCCTCAGGCCGAAGATAGCTCGTGGAGAAATAGGGTGCCAGACAACACATATGTTTCACTCTGTCCATTTATGATGGGTCCTTGTCAAATTGGGCAGTATCTGTGCAGGCCAGGGGGACTCACACTGAGGTTAAACGTGGGCCATCCGAACATTCACATGCATGTACAATATGAGAGGGCAAACAGTGCCTTCACATGCGAGTCAGAGCACATAATGAAAACAATGGAAGGATGATGTCTCCGAAGTCCATTAATCTGATGTGTCATAGGTGAATTTCCACCAAGAGTGTTACACTCAGGCATTTCAATCTTGTGCATAATGCATACATATCCATGGGGGCAATATGAAAATTGTACACACATCCTTCAGTACCCTCGGGACGAAACACATTTGTAATGTCACAAATGAGCATGTGAAAACATCATGGACTCTGACATCCATTAGCACAGGCAATATTTGTTCAGACTTCCACTGCCCAAACCAGCAGTGTTACTGTATGTCTGCAAACACACTGCATGTCCCTCCCATCCTTAAATGCAGCCATGGATCTGTGGAAATAAGGCTACACACCCCATTTACCAGAAGTCAGCATGCTAGGCAGTGTATCACACAATTACATTACCCAGGCTCAGACCAACGTTCGTATTGTCATTGCTGAAGAAGGGCTGTAGAAATGTACATGTTGCCATCCTCCCCAAATACTCAAGTGCAATATTTACTAGGCCATGTATGGAGCATGGAGTTTCAAAAACAAGGATGCATCCACATTAACTTGCACTCACAGGCACATACTACAGCAGAGCAACATCATGTGTGCACTCTTTGCACTCTCAACCTTTCACTCTGAAACACTTACCAGTACATCAGGAGCACCATATAGCCTCCCATACTGTGAAAGCACCTAGTCCACCAAGACCTCCAGATCCTCTGTGGTGAAGGGACGGGCCCTGATGTTCTCAGTTCTCGCCATCACTGGGTCCAGGAGACAGGAACAGCAGCAGTTGGGGATGAAGAATGGTGCAGCAGTGTCTGGATGCAGTAGAAATGTGTGGCTCACTCACAGACATATATAGCCCCCTGGGGTTGTTTCAGTGGTACTCAGCTGCTGCAATTGGTGTTCCAGGTCAACTTTTTCCAAATGTAACCAATGACCGGGCCCACGGTAGCGGAGCATGCCTACCGCAGGTTTCAAAAGTGTATTTCACTACTGCGATCGCGGTTCCCATTGGCTGGAAGGGCATGGGCATTGGCGGTGTCACATCGCTGGGCCCAGGCGGTCGCGACCGCAATCGTGCATATTTCAATTGCACCCAATGACCAGGCCCGCGGTAGCGGAGCACGCCTACTGCGGGTTTCAAAAATGTATTTCACTACCGCGATCGTGGTTCCCATTGGCTGAAAGGGCATGGGCATTGGCGGTGTCACACCGCGGGGCCGGGGCGGTCGCTACCGCAATCGTGCATCTTTCAACTGTACCCAATGACTGGGCCTGCGGTAGCGGAGCACGCCTACCACAGGTTTCAAAAGTGTATTTCACTACCATGATCGCAGTTCCCATTGGCTTAAAGGGCATGGGCATTGGCGGTGTCACACCGCGGGGCCCAGGCGGTTGCTACCGCAATCGTGCATCTTTCAATTGCACCCAATGACCGGGCCCGCGGTTGCACAGCACGCCTACCGCAGGTTTCAAAAGTGTATTTCACTACCGCGATCGCGGTTCCCATTGGCTGAAAGGGCATGGGCATTGGCGGTGTCACACTGCGGGGCCCAGGCGGTCGCGACCACAAATTGCCATTTTTAGATTGGTGCCAATGACCGTGATTGCGGTGGCGGTGCACGCTTACGGCACCTATGGACACATCTTGCTGTAGCAATGGCAATGGCCAGTTCTCATCATTGAACAGTAGACACTTACTATGAATCATGCCACCAGATAGTTATATTCAATGCTGGTGTGACATTTAACTCACTGATGACTACACATGCCATGTCAGTGCACAGGATTACATGCATTGGCATGTACTCCCTCACATGTCACTTATGATGCTGTTGTGCATGTACCCAGATCTGTTGTGTGATGGACTCTCAAATATGTAAACATGTCAATGAGTGAGATGGCTAAGCAACCCACAGTAATGATGGACTGACTACATATTGTGCCTATTTCACTGTGTAGATTGCTGAACTCATGTTGATACTTGATCTTCATGCACACACTGTGCTCATTGTGTTGTTAATGTGTGCCCTGTCTGACTCACGCAAGAAGGTGTGGCAGGTACAGCAGCTACGTAGAAGCCAGCAGTGTTGCTGTTTCAGACATGTGCTGTGTCAACTACTCTCAGGGCTGGTGACACAAGATGTCGGAATGTACCATTTTACATTCACATAGTCTGAATCTGTTTGGGGGTACTCACTATGTACATACTGAACACGTGTACAACTACTTTACATCAAGGTGTCTCTGCATGTGCCTTGTGCTGTAAGCTGTTGTTTCAGGCCAGTCATTGTTGGCGCTGTGTCAGTCAAGACGTAAGATGTTGGACACATCTCATAGGGGAATTGATGTTCCCCTTTTATCTTATGTAGGAGGCGACCAAATGTGCATCGTCCATTCACATTGCTGGCGGACATGGAGGATGAGGACATCATACGTAAACTCCGTTTGGATCGACCTACCCTTCAGGAGCTATGTGGTCAGTTGGAGCCCCATCTGAGGCCTCGCAGGACCTATCTGACTGCTTTGACACCAACATGTAAGGTGATGGCGGCCCTGCATTTCTTTGCAACTGGTTCATTCCAGTACACGGTGTCCAGCGCAGGTGGGATGTCTCAACCAACTTTTAGCATGGTGCTACGTGATGTCCTGTCCGCTATGATGACATACAAGGACCGCTACATCCATTTTCCCAGGAGACATGAATTTTCAGCTGTGAAGGGTGATTTTTATGACCTTGCCCACATCCCTAATGTTGTTGGCGCCATTGACTGCACACATGTTTGCCTGGTTCCACCACAGGCACGTGAGCACATCTACAGGAACAGGAAGCATTTCCATTCCATTAATGTGCAAGTGGTATGCCAGGCGGATATGATAATCTCCCATGTCTGTGCCAGATTTCCAGGATCAGCACATGACTCCTACATACTGCGTAACAGCATCCTTCCACAGCTGATGGCAAATCTGCTTCCGGAGAGTGCGTGGATTGTGGGTGAGTACGCAGAGTCAAGTAGTGTGCTGTATGTGTGACATGCTGTCCTCAGCTACAGTTATATTACAAAATTGGTCTGTGTATCTCACACCTAGGTGACTCTGCATATCCCAACCGGCCTTGGCTGCTGAGCCCACTGCGGAATCCCAGGACCCCGGGTCAAGTCAGCTACAATGAGGCCCATGGGAGGACACGTCGTGTGGTGGAGCGTACTTTTGGTCTTCTTAAGTCTAGATTCCGGTGTCTGGACAAGAGCGGAGGTGCACTACTCTACTCTCCCCAAAAGGTGTGTCAGATCGTAGTTGCATGCTGCATGCTCCACAACCTGGCCTTGCGCAAGGAGATCCCCCTGCTCCTAGACGATTATGAGCAGCAGATGCCCCCCCCGCAAACCCACACATGCCCAGTGACGAGGATAGTGGAGAGGAGGAAGGTGTCGACCTGCGTCAACAGCTCATCAACCACTACTTCCCTTGAGTGTGAGTGACATTGTACAACAGTGCCATTGTCTGCTGTCTTTGATGGTAGTGTAAAGGCCTAGAGGAGCTTTTTGACTGCTGCCTGTTGTTGGCTCTGTGCTGATGGCTGATGTTTGTGGCACAGGGTAGTCATGGCCAGCCACATGATGTCTATGTTGATATTGTTTCTCATTGTAATGTGTGCTGGTTTCCCTTGCCACTCGACGCACCCGCAGACTCGCCCTGCCCTTCTCTGATTGTGTGATGGTGTTGGTAACCACTGAGGCAGGGAGAGTGTTGCAGGCAGCACTGGTGGTGGTGGTGGTTGAGGCCACACAGGTTGTTGCAGCAGGGGTCAGCGTGGTTGTTGTTGCTGAGGTGGTGGGGACATTGGGGGCCTGAGACGTGGTGCACCCTGGCAGTCCGGATGGGCCAGGTTCGTGCTCCTCATCCGAGAAACGTAGGGAGTCTGCATCCGAGAGTCCATGTTCCGGGGTGGGAGACTGGCTCTGCAGGTCGGTGTTGTCTTCTGCAGCAGTCAAATGTTGATCTCCTGTTGAACAGAGGTGAAATGGTCATTGAAGTGCACCCCACAAGCTTGGTGTTAGGCGTTTGGATGTTACATGTGATACACCACACAGTTTACATTGATATCCCTTTGTATGGCTGCAAGGTACTGCGCATCATGACATGATGTGGAGGTACCTACATTACTTGTCCATGGTGTGACATGTAAATAGATACCATGTTCCACGTACAGATTGTGTGATTTCAAGGACATGTGGTCGTCTAACAACTTGCACCACATCAACTTTATGTGATGCGTCTTTTTGGTTTGCTCTGCATGGAAGACGTTGGATCTGAGCAAGAACTGGCCATTGTGATCTTATGCATGCCCTTGCCATGTCATGTACTTTGCTTTCTTTTTTCAACTAACCATGCATGTTTTGTGTTCATATGGGCCTTCATACTCTGCCACCATGGCACTTACACATAGCATTCAGTGCTGTGCATGATTGTGCCCTGACTTTCTTCAACATGTGACTTGGTGGTTCAAACTTTAATTTCTGTGACAGTTACATACGCTTAGCTGTCTGCACACTGGAAGTGGCTATTGGATCTATGCCAAGTTGGGTGACATGTGAGAGCTGGTGTGGTCATATGGCTCCATGCTTTTTGGGAGGAATGGCAGGGTGCATGTACTGTCTACCTACCTGTTCTGTGACACAGTTGAGGGGAATTGCTGCCACATGGTTGTGGGTGTGGGGGGTGTACCATCCTGCAGAGCTGTGGGACAAGGGTGCCTGGTGGGAGTTGTAGTGCTGGCTTCCCACCCACAAACACCCCTCTCTGTTAAGATGGCTACCTACCTGTTAGGTGAAGGTGAGCAATGCAATGTCTGCCACATGCTTCTGGCTGGGGGGGAGTGCTCCATCCTGCTGAGCTGTAGGACAAGGGGGCCTGGTGGGAGTTGTAGTGCTGGCTTCCCACCCACAAACACCCCTCCCTGTTAAGATGGCTACCAACCTGTTAGGTGAAGGTGAGCAATGCAATGTCTGCCACATGCTTCTGGCTGGGGGGGAGTATTCCATCCTGCTGAGCTGTGGGACAAGGGGGCCAGGTGGGAGTTGTAGTGCTGGCTTCCCACCCACAAACACCCCTCCCTGTTAAGATGGCTACCTACCTGTTAAGTGAAGGTGAGCAATGCAATGTCTGCCACATGCTTCTGGCTGGGGGGGAGTGTTCCATCCTGCTGAGCTGTGGGACAAGGGTGCCTAGTGAGAGTTGTAGTAATGGCTTCCCACCCCCACACACCACCTCCCTGTTAAGATGGCTACCCACCTGTAAGTTTGAAGAGAGCAATGCAATGGCTGACACATGGTTGTGGGTGGGGGGAGTGCTCCATCCTGCTCAGGGGTGGGACTAGGGTGCCTGGTGGGAGTTGTAGTGCTGGCTTCCCACCCACACACCACCTCCCTGTTCAGATGGCTACCTACCTGTGAAGTGGAGCAGAGGAAGGGAATAGGCTACACATGGCTCTTGGATGGGGAAGTGTTCCATCCTGCTCAGGGGTGGGACAAGAGAGCATAAGATGGCTACCTACCTGTAAGTTTGAAGAGAGCAATGCAATGGCTGACACATGGTTGTGGGTGGGGGGAGTGCTCCATCCTGCTCAGGGGTAGGACTAGGGTGCCTGGTGGGAGTTGTAGTTCTGGCTTCCCACCCACACACACCACCTCCCTGTTCAGATGGCTACCTACCTGTGAAGTGGAGCAGAGGAAGGGAATAGGCTACACATGGCTCTTTGATGGGGGAGTGTTCCATCCTGCTCAGGGGTGGGACAAGAGAGCATAAGATGGCTACCTACCTGTAAGTTTGAAGAGAGCAATGCAATGGCGGCCACATGGTTGTGGGTGTGGGGAGTGTTCCATCCTGCTGAGCTGTGGGACAAGGGTGCCTGGTGGGAGTTGTAGTGCTGGCTTCCCACCCACAAACACCCCTCCCTGTTAAGATGGCTACCTACCTGTATGTTTGAAGAGAGCAAAGCAATGGCTGCCACATGGTTGTGGGTATGGGGAGTGTTCCATCCTGCTGAGCTGTGGGACAAGGGTGCCTGGTGGGAGTTGTAGTGCTAGCTTCCCACCCACAAACACCCCTCCCTGTTAAGATGGCTACCTACCTGTAAGTTTGAAGAGAGCAATGCAATGGCTGCCACATGGTTGTGGGTGTGGGGAGTGTTCCATCCTGCTGAGCTGTGGGACAAGGGGGCCTGGTGGGGTTTGTAGTGCTGGCTTCCCACCCACAAACACCACCTCCCTGTTAAGATGGCTACCTACCTGTGAGTTTGAAGAGAGCAATGCAATGGCTGACACATGGTTGGGGGTGGGGGGAGTGCTCCATCCTGCTCAGCTTTGGGACTAGGGTGCCTGGTGGGAGTTTTAGTGCTGGCAGCCTGTACACATGCCCCCATGGAAATGTTGCTACCTACCTTTGGGGTGAGTCGGAAGTAGTAAATGTTAGATCTGTGAGACATGTGTTGGGGAGAGTGTGGTGCACATGGGTGCATTTGGGCCTAGGAGGTGTTGCTTTGTAGTTGTGCAAGACAGTACATAGCGGTGTAATGATAGCCATTTGTTGGTACTTACCAGCCTCCACTCCCCCGGGTATTCCTGTGAGACTCTCTGGATGCAGTATGGCAAGCACCTTCTCCTCCCATACGGTGAATGTTCGTAGTGGATTGGGAGGGCCACTGCCAGTCCTCTGAGCCAGCTTCCGGTTCTTGTTGTTACGCTCTTTCACCTTGGTCTTGAGGTCATACCACCTCTTCCTGATCTCCTTCTGGGTGCGCGGGATGGTCCCTACTGCATTGACCATGTTGACTATCCTTGCCCACATTTGATTTCTGGTGGCTAATGGTGTCTGTTGGACCAGGTTTCCAAACAAATGTGGTTCGACTCTGATTACCTCATCTACCATCACTGACAACTCATTGTCAGTGAATTTGGGCATTTTCTTCTGTGACATGGTGTGTGATGTGCAAATGGGTTAAAGGTGCAGGTGTGAAGGTGGTGGTGGTGATGTGTGTGGTATGTATGTGGTTGTGATGGTGTGATGTGTGCAGATTTGCCTCTCCTTTGTGCTGTGGGTTTGGGCCCTTCAGTTGTGGAGTTGTGCAAAGGATTCTGGTCAGGGAAGGGGCTGGTTTTATACTCAGCTATGTGGGTGGGTCAAAATGGAGTATTCATGTCAGGTGTGTTGTGTGGGTTGACCTGGGATTTGTATTTTTTACTTGCATGGGAATGTGTAATTGGGGTATGTTAGGTGTTGTTTTGTGGCTGAGCCAGATTACTGGCCATACTTGGTGACCTTGTTTTGTTGTTGTTTTTGACTGCCATTACTCTTCCGGAGTGACCGCGGCGGTCGGAATACAACAGCCCTTCCGCCGGCTCTCCCATTCATCAATGGTAGCGATCGCAGCGGTCGGAAACAACTGATCGTTACGCTGTCACCGCATTCGTATCATAATTTCACGTGCGGTCAATCCGCTGGACCTGCAGCGGTTTTGGGTCTTTCCGCATCAAATCCGACCGCCGCGGACGGAATTTCACCTGCTCCGCACGCTCCCGGCGGACTTTCGTGGAATCCGCCCGCCGCGGTCGGATTACTCTGGCGGTTCATCCTAATCTGACTGACGGTTTTCCCGCGGTACATGCGGACGGTTAATTTCCGCTACCACGGCGGTCGGAATGCTTTTCCGACCACCATCGTAATCGGCCCCTGTGTTGTGGATGGAATCCCATCTGAGAGGAGTGCAGGAGTTGATTTTCTTCAATAAATAAGGACAATTTTTGGTTGACATGTTTTTTCAGCACCTTCCCTATGACTCTGAGCAGGGAGATTGGCCTATAGTTCCCTGGGCATGAAGGGTCAGGATGTCTCTTTAAACATTTTTTTTTAGCAAGGGTTTGACGATTGCATGTTACCACTTCAGGAGCACTATTACAGTGGAGAGAGAGAGGTTAAGGAGTTCCAGTATAGTGGGGAAGGTGGTTGGAGGTCCTTGTAAAAGTATATGTGGAGAAGCTGGGTTCAGCGGGGATCCTCCTGATTTAACCTTTCTGAATACTGCAGGAAGTCCTTCCCCTGTGATGGGGGTAAGAATGGCAAACAAACGGAGGATGTGTTGGGTATTTGATTCTCTGAGGAGGGGGTATTGAAGGTTTTGTTCTTTTGTAGCGTAAGATATGCATTGGAAATTTTGTTCGGTAACAACACTGCCAATTAGTTGCAGCATACTATTGTGATGATAGGGTGTGTTTCCAGTTTTTAATGTGATAAGGGATTTCACGATTTGAAAGAGTTCCCTTGGGGAAATGAATGCCTGGCTAATTGTGGCTTCAAAGTAGGACGTATGGGACTTCTTAGGGGGTCATTACGATGGCGGGCGGAAGCACAACCGCCGTGCTGGCGGATGCAAAAACCACCAGTTACCGTTCGCACGCAGCAGTCCACACGCCCGCCCGATTACGATGCGAAAAGTCAGCCAAACACCGCCGGCAAGCCAGCGACACCGTCCGCCATCAAAGTGCGCCCGTACACGTAGCGGCGCAGCCCAATTGACACACACCGTCCGACGAAATCACGTTCCGCCCGGCGTATAAATTACGATGCCGCAAACAAACGGCTCCCACGGCTAAGAGACACCGTACGACAAACCGAAGCGGTAACACGGACGCCGAGCACGGACAACGAAGAAGCGGCTCCCCCGAGCATGAATCCAGCACTGCAGGCCCTCCCCATGCTCTTGCTGATGCACCACCAAGGACGCAACGTACCGCGGAGACGCAGGTAGGCACACACACAACAAGTGCACGCAAACAGCGCACACAGTGCAAGGGCGGAAAAAGCGGACAACCCCCACCCCCGCGTGTACACTACACATCCACCATTGCATCCACATATGACACACAGGCCAAATCGTAACATCGCGTAACACATGTGTACACACCACCTGGGACTAGGAACCAACGACCCCGTCACGGCCCCAAAGCGGCGATGACGCCGCCACACATGCGCACAACGCAGAGGCCAACCGCAGCGCCATGCATGCGTCGCACACAGACACAGGGACACAACCAAGCAGCACACACATCAGCCCCACCCCGAACGCACATGACACGTGACAGGCCTGCCACAGACATGTCCCCAACGCCCAATTCACGGTCAACACCCAACGTCACACAAGCGACGCACACATGTCAGTGAAGTCACGCAACAGCAGGACACACCCCAGTGTAACAAACATGGCGTAGCACACAGCGGTGGCAACACCAACAAGGAGAAGCAGGGCCCCTTCGGGAAGAGGGACGCCAGTACCACACTGAAACACCCATACCACCCTGCACATATGAACAAGACATATAAAACGGAACACCAAAGAGCCCGGGGACCGACAATAGGTGGCCCAAGAATAACATTCACACACAAGGCCCAACGCAGAGCGGAAAGGCAGCCTGCCGCCCACACAAGGGAGAGCAGACAGCACTGAATGACCTTCCATTCCAACTCCGAAACCACAGCCCTACCAAAGAAGCCGGTGAATACAGCCATTGTCCAAGAAAAGACCAACACAGGCATGCTGAGGAGACCGACCACAGGGCAGATAGCGCATATCACAGAAGCACACAACGGACGGGGAAGAAAAAAGAAAACACTCCCCCATGTCGGCCACATGCAAGTTAATTGGAAGGAGTCACACATCACTGACCTTGAACTGTCTGAGAAGCATGTGGGATGAGGGCCCGTGTCCTCCAAACAAGCCAACAGAACACAAGTCCTGTCTCCCTACGACTACACAGAGCTCACAGCAACCTCGGAGCGTGCACATTGCAGACTGCACACACAGCCGGAGCACGCCACCACAACGCACCGCTGCAAAATGGCAACCGCAACACACCTACCCAACTACGCCGGACAGCTCAAGCTGTACAAAACCAACCTGAAACATATATTGGGATGCGATCTCCTGTCCCTGCTGAACGTAAGTTACCGACTGACTTACCGCATCACATTGTTCAGCTGCGTCATGCCCGTCTTCTACTGTCGGAGGTGTCCCTACCAGCATCCCGTGGAGATGTGCCTCTCCAACCCGGCATGTCTAAAGGCGGACCTGCTACCACTACTCCTCCCTCTGGACGCACACGACAGGGCCTGCTCTGCCTATGGGGGCATGGCGTATGTGGCCAACATCGCACCCGCACTGAAATGGGACCACTGTGCCTCCACACGACGGATCATCGAGAACAGCTACATCGAATGTCACCCAGCATGCCCCATCATGGTCCTCCAAGGGACAACTTACGAACAACACCTTGACAGCCACCATCCGCTACATTGGCTGGCAAACATGTACACCACCAATGACATGGAAGCCCTGCTGGACGGCATCGCATACCTGACAACCTGTAAATTCGTCGGACCACAACGCAGGTTCCCGATTGACCTATGATGTCCAACCCCGCACCCATGCTTAGCTTCCGCACGGACTGGCCATTCACCACCACAACAGCCATACCAAACGACCGGCAACTGTTACCACACCATCAACGACATCGCCATGACATCGGATATGACCGGGACATGCACACTGTTCCCCATCACATCCAGGAACACCGCATGCATCGTGGGAGGCAGTGGCATGGGGTCTGTGTATCGCACCCACATGGACGGAACTGCACGAACAACCAGGACACGACATGGATCCAGCGCACATGGACACACACATCGCTCAGTGGACATGAATAGGTCGCCTGGAGTCTGTGGGTGCTGCACCCCTCCCACCCCCGCCCGGGAATCCCATACCAGGACCTTTGCATGGACGACAAGTGCATACAACAACAACACGACCCCAGTGACTGTGACATGTCCAGTAACCACCACATTGCAGCAACAAGTGGCACGCCGCTGCATGCACGCAAGCACATGCCCTGATGTCATCTCACATGCACGCGTGCATGAGGAACAACCGCAGCAAACCTGTCACATGGAACTGAGATGGACTGTGCCCATGAAGCCAAGCGGTCTGGTAGGCTACATGTATACCGTCTGTGTCAAAGTCCGCAGCTCCGCAGCTATACGTAAATGTACATTAGCACAGCCTTGGCCAAGCAGATGTAACTCTGAAGCCCACATCCCACATGCAACAGCCAATCACATGTAACCCCACACCCTATCCCATTTGTAATCATGCTCAGTATATCCTCAACATGTATTCCGCTGCCAGTAGTGTCCACTATACTGCATCACAGAGGACAGAAGACTCAATATAATGTTTGAAACCAAAACTGTCTCCGCTGACTCATTTCACAAGTACGAATGAGAGAGGATGAGAGTATGTGAAGTACACGGCAGTCGTGACATGACCATGTAGTCCACTGGTATTGGATGTCAACGCAAATGAGTAGCACAACTGTGGAAGACACACATGTGTCGTGTGAAGTCGTATGGACGCAGTGCTCAGGTGGGTGGGTGTGACGGGTAGATGCGCACATGCCAAGTTGGAGCACGCCGTGTTGGGAGGGGTCATGAACAGTACACCACCGCTTCCCTGGGCATTGTGAGAGGACACCTGTCGGGGGAGTGAACACGTGTGTGCACAGCAGCCGGGCACACGTACAAAGCGGTACCAGGCGCACCTCAGCCCACCCTCTGTGGACAAGCTGGATCCTGATGTGCGCCCGCCATGCCCCTTGACAAGGCACACACAGCCCCAGTCGACCAGGTGTAACCCCAACATAGTCAATCCGCACAGGCGATACAGGGCACGGGATGGCAGTGGAGCATGGTGTGTGAGAGGTCTCCTCGCGCTCCTCCTGGTCATATCACGCAGGCAATAGAACCTCAACATCTAGCATGGCACAAGTCATATGGAAGTGTAGGGGGACGCACCACAGCACGAGCAGCACTGACGTCACGGGAGGTGGCTCGCACCATCCCATCCATTGCCCATTATACCAACCACGCCACATGCCATTGCGACTAAGTGCAAGCGCGTGCGCCACCACCCCCGAGCCCTCCCCAGAGAGGCCAAAGAGTGAATGTGTGGGCCATCAGTCACAGACGGACGCGGCATGGCCGCAAGGGCAGCCACAGCCACTGGGTGTCGCAGGTGGCGGATCCGGAAGGCGAAGACTGTGATGCATAGTCCATGCAGGCCGGGTCTCCATTTGGGGCACCACGCAGGTGGACGGCGTCCCGCAACACATCATACCCTGAGACAGCCCACTCGTGCAACTGGACCCACACATACACTCCTTGCCCTCTCTGGTGCGAGCTTGGGGCTGCCTGTGCAAGCGCTAGCCTCGCAGGTGCACATGCATATTGGGGGAGCGAGGGGAGGACATGAGGGCTGGGGCGAAGATGACTGTATCACTGTCAGTGAGTACAAGGGATGACCCAGATGTGGAAAGGAAGAGACGTGTCCCGTGTGTACTGCAACTAGTCGCCAATCCAACTACCCCCCATGTCCGGAATGTAAGCCCGCACCTAGGCCCGCCCATCCGCCACATCGAATATACCACCAGCACGACAACCTTCCCATTCGAAACACTGACTGGGGGTGGCGACCAGTGAACAATCATGTGTAGCCTACCCACGCGTACATGTGGGCCCTCCATGATCCATGTCACCTGCGGCAAAGTCATGACATGCGCAATGAGGGAAGTGAGGAGAGCTGTCCGCCCCACGCACAGAAGGTGCATCAGCTCCACAGACCCAGCAGCGAGTCCAGCAGGGGTCACATGTGCAGGGGCAGCTGTGCCTGGTGTGAAGGCACATGCATATAGACAGCACATCGACCAATGTGTAGTCTGCCCACATCTACAGTCCATCATCATGCGGACATAGGAATTGAACACAGGGCAACACATCTGAGTGGGTGCACCCACCGTGACCAACAATGCGCAATCATCGACGTACCCGCCCTGTGCATGGCCCCCCACCCAACGGAGGCACATCCAGTGCCACCATCCCACACACACAAGCCTTCCACGGAACATGCTGTGTCCAATGGTCAGTACAGAGTCGGCGCCCATCTGGTGGATCCTGAACAGGAGACACATGCACACACATGCCAGCTTCCACTATGTACGTCTGCCACCTGGCACGTGCAATGTAACCTCTCACCTGTGACGTGTGACTGCAAGCACACAGCCGTCTTGGCATGGGGCTGTCAATGTGGACACCTGTCAATGTTTCGGGAGGTGTGATCTGTACAGTGCTGTACATAGGGTGCAGTGCTGACACCTACTACTGTCTCATATCCCCTCGTGCCACCGGTCCCACTTGTTTTGGCCGCTCAGCCTGTGCCCACATCGTCGTCGTCGTGTGCCATACTCATCCAGCCTCGGAAGCAGTTCCATGCTCAGCAGACATTCATGTTGCCGTGGCGTTGCCGCTTGACGAATATGCAGTCAGTCCCCATCAGCACGCCCCGCAAGTCATTGGGGCCTAGATCCCCATGTGCATGCACATGGCAGTGGTTTGTATCACTAGCCATTGCCATTGTTGGGAGACCTGTGTAAGTGTATTGTGGCCGTGCCGTCCCAGCTTGACAGCTGGGCTGTGGCTCATGTGCTTGCTCAGTCATGTCAGTGATGTGTATGCGAAATTGCTATGTGTTGTGTTGCTTTGACATGTGTTCACTGCCATTTTCCCTAGGCGGAGACCGAACATTGACCGCCCATACCAATTGCTGGCGGACATGGACGATACAGAGGTCATTAGGAAGTTTCGGCTGGACCGGCCAACCCTGCATCTACTGTGTGCCATGTTGGAACCCCATCTCCGTCCCCGCAGGGTGTATCCGACAGCTGTCACCCCCACGGCTAAGGTGATGGCCGCCATGCATTTCTTCGCCACTGGGTCATTCCAGCACACAGTGGGCAGTGGAGGAGGGATGTCCCAGCCCATGTTCAGCAAGGTGCTGAGGGATGTACTGGCAGCCATGATGCTGTACCGAAACAGGTACATCCGCTTCCCCAGGGCTCGTGAATTGGCGGCAGTGAAGGGTGCATTCTATGCCCTTGGCAGAATCCCACACGTCGTTGGAGCCATTGACTGCACACATGTTGGCCTTGTTCCACCACAGGCCACTGAGCACCTGTACCGCAACAGGAAGCACACGCACTCCCTGAATGTGCAAGTGGTGTGCCTTGCGGACATGGTGATCACCCACGTGTGTGCAAAGTTCCCAGGCTCGGCCCATGACGCACACATAATGCGCAACAGCATCTTGCCACGACTGATGTCCAATCTGCAACAGGATCGTGGCTGTATTGTCGGTGAGTATGTGGAGTGGTGTAGCGTGCTGGTTGTGCGATGCTGTCCCCTGTCCAGTTGGAATAGCAACGGTTCTCTGTGTCCCTCACACCCAGGTGACTCTGCGTACCCGAATGGGGCATGGCTGCTCAGTCCATTGAGGAATCCTCGCACCCCAGCAGACGATCGCTACAATGAGGCACATGGGAGGACCAGACGTGTGGTCGAGCGTACCTTTGGCCTCCTCAAGTCCAGGTTCAGGTGCCTGGACCGCACCGAGGGTGCGCTGGCGTACTCCCCACAGAAGGTGTGCCAGATAGTGGTGGCGTGCTGCATGCTGCACAATCTGGCCATTCGGAAGCAGATCCCCCTCATCGTGGATGACGGAGATCAACCAGGGCCCCAGCCCGCAGACCAGGACAGCTCGAGTGAGGAGGACAGCGGAGAGGAGGAAGCTGGGAATGTGCGGCAGCAGCTCATCGCCCGCTACTTCACTTGACGGTGAGTGTCCATGTACGACGGCTGATGTGGCTGTATCTGTGCAGGTGTGTGTGTGCTGTGTCAGGGTGGCCGTTTGTTCACTGCGTGCTGTGTGTCAACGCTCCATGGCCAGGGTAGTATGCCACTGTTGGTGGCTGTGGCATTGTGCCCTATTGCTCTGTGCGATGTGTGTACATTGCTTGTAGTTGTTGACATGTACTGTGTGATGGGTGTGTGACACACTCATTGAATGTGCTCCTGTTCTGTCTCCCACCCCTAGGTCCCTACAGGCCCTCCGGATTCCATTGCCATGCCACGCATCAGGTGCCTTTCCGCCCAAGGTGGCCGTTGTATTCCGTACAAATAAAACACAGGGCACAAACAGCAGTTTGTGTAAGAGGTGCATTTATTTCAAACTGTGACATGTGATTGTGTGTAAGGTGATGACAAAAGTGGTGCGTGCAGTGACAATGAGCTGTCGGTCATGGCTGCGTGATGCTCAGGGTGTACCCACTGGTTCTATGTCCATAGTCCAACACACACATGCCATCCAGATGGCTGTGTGGAGTGGGATCGTAGTCCAAGTCAATGCAGTGGGTGGTCAAGGAAGGCTGGCTGGCTGCCTCACTTGCGTCTGGAGCGTGCGAAGTCCTCCCGGGAGATCTGTTTCCACTTCGGACGGCCCCTTCCACGTTTGCGAGGGGGGTGCCTGCTTGCGACATGCTGGTGGTTGAGGTGTGCTCACTGGCTGTGGACGCAGGGGAACTGGACGCAGCTGCACGACCCTGCGCCCCGGCAGGTGGTGGCGGTGGTGGAGCTGCTGTCCCTGGCTGTGACCTCACCACCAGCTGGCCCATGAGGTCCACGAGTTGACCTATATGGGTGTCCATGGACCTCAGCACCCCCAGCACCTCCCGCGTGTCTGAAGCAGACCTGGCCCATTGTTCTTGGGCCTCTTCATAGGCCCCAAGGACTCTGGCCATTTGAGGCAGGGCATGGCTCCCAGGGGAGACTTGCGTTTCCCTGACCCTGCTCCTCCTACCAGTACTGCTGCCACCGGCCTGCCCACTAGCCACATTGCTCACCACGGTCCTCGCTGTGGCTCCCAGGGTGGATCCAGTCGGCCGGGCCACCACCTGCGCTGGGGCTGGTGCCAGCGAAGACGTGGTGGTGGTGGCGGCGGTGGTGGTCGGTGCGGCGATGGTGGCGGTTGCGGCAGTGGTAGTGGCCGCAATGACCGTGGGTGTGGCCGCAATGACCGTGGGTGTGGCCGCAACGACAGTGGCAGCAGGGGGCTGGGAATGTTCAGCAGCCCTGGATGATGGGTTGGTGGGTAGGAGGGGTCCTGGGGAGCGGCTGGGCCCTGCCACACCAGATGGGCCTGCTTGGTGGTCCGTGTCCGAAGAGGAGGACAGATCCTCCACATCCGTGTGTCCTCGTTGGGGGCTTGTAGGCTGGCTGTGCTGGCTGCTGTCTCCATCCCCAGCATCCAGCAGTTCGTCACCTGTGGAGAGAATGAGATTTGTTATTGTGTTGCACCTGGCGAAGTATGTATTTGTCGTCTGACATTAACAGTTCGTGCAATCTCGTACATGGGTTTCCCGGAGGCGTGTGTGTGGCTGTACCATTTGTAGTTGTGTGTGCTTGGCAATGGGACTGTGTGCTGTGCACATGTGGCATGGGACGGATTGGCCATGCCGATGGGTGTGTTGCTGTGCCCCTACTTATTGTGACTCTGGTGTATGCGGGCTCCTGGCCCATCCTGGGTCTGGTTTGTACTTTGCTTTTGGTGTTCAGATGGGATGCTTAGGAACGCATATGGCAACATGGGGGCCATGCCCCAGATTCGCATTTGGGATGGAATATGCTTTTGGGGTACATGCTGTGAGCCATGGGTGCCGAACGTGACATGTGTTGTGGCAGCATGACAGTGCATGGTTTGAGGTGTGTGCATGCTTGACATGGCCTGCATATTTGCTGTCTGTTGTGATTACTGGACATGGCATTGGACGCATCGTTATGAGTGAGTGATGGTTGTGTGCCAGCCAACGTATTGCAGTTGTCCCATCTCCTTGGTGTGCGTGCTGCCCTGTGCCATGTGCATCACTGCAGTGCTCGGGGGGGTGTGGCCCATGTTGTGTGTTGTTGCTCACAGTGTGTTGTGCGCTTCATTGACTTCTGGCACATGGTTGGTCATGGGCATGTATCTTAGCGTGACTGCTGTATGTGTGGCAGCTGTGCGGATGACATGCCTTTCATGAGCCTGGGGCTGACGGATGGGATGGATGGTATGTTGTATGTGCATGGTGTGTCTGTGTGTTTGATGGGTTCAGTGGTGTTCGTGTGCATTTATGTTGTTCCGCTCTGTTGCGTCTAGTGTTGTTTGTCTTACATAGGCGTAGTTGTGGGGTGTGTGGTTGACAGGCAGTAGGGGCTACATGGACAGGACTTCAATGGTGTTTCGGTTGTGTGTGATGGGTTGCACAGTGGCTGCCGTGTGGTACTATATTCAGTGTGGCTTGTGCATGCAGACGTGGCTCCTTGGGTGTTGCTGTGTCTGTGATGGGTCATGTGAGGTGTGAGTCTGTGGTTCATGTCCGTGTGCACATTGTTCACTTGTTCGTGACGGTGGGCGGTGCTGCGTGTTCGTCTGCTACGTGACATGTCCCATGTGTTGGTCGTGTTACGGTCCTCATGCCTCCAGTAATCCAGCCCTGTCCAGTTTCCCACCTGCAGGTTGTTCGGGCGTGCACTGTACTGGATGCCACATGGTTCTAAGCGGGGGTGCTCCATGTTGCAGGTCTGTGGGGGTGGGGGGATGTTGTGGGTCGTGGTGGTGGCTGGACACCCACTGACACCGATTGTTGTGGACCGTGATGTCTACCTTTCGGCTGTCGGTGTGCACTGCGGTGGCTGACACGTGGCTGTGGGGTGTGGGGGATGCTCCTCCTTGCTGTGCTGTGGGACTAGGGGCCTGGTGTGTGTTGTACTTGGGCTGTCCACCCTCCCACCCACTGCACTTTGTGTTCCTGCCACTTACCTGTTACTTGTCGGTTAGTGCAGCTATGGCGGACACATGGGTGTGGTGGGTGCTCGTTGTGGCGCTTCTGGCATATTTGGGGACCTGTTGGTGGTTACGTGGCTGGCTGAGTGTACACATGTCCCCACGCATCTTACAGTTGTTCGGTTTGGGCTGTGTGTGGTGGTGTCTGTTGCATGTGTGTGTGATGTGTTGTGTATTGTGTGCTGGACATGGGGGTGTTTGTCCCTGGGAGCTGTGGCATGGTGGTAGTGCATGTGAGTACATAGCGGTGTGCTGGTATACATTAGTTTGTACTTACCAGCCTCCACTCCCCCTGCTAATCCGGCGAGGATCTCGGGATGTATGATGACTCGCACCTTCTCCTCCCACGCTTTGAAGGTCTTGAAGAGCGCGGGATTCCCTCCGCCAGTGACGGCTGCCAGATCTCTGTTCTTGGTCTCCTTCTTCTTGACCAGGCTCTTGACGTCATTCCACCGTTTGTTTATTTCGACTCTGTTCCTGGGCAGGGTCCCGACTGCATTGACCTGGTCTACGATCCGGTTCCACATTCTGTTTCTGGTGGCTAGTGGTGTGTGCTGGACCAGGTTCCCATAGATTTGTGGGTGCACCTTGATGATCTCGTCGACCATGACCGTCAGCTCAATGGGCGTGAACTTGGGCATTCTTTGTGGTGCCATGGTGTTTGTGGTGCTGGTGCGGTGTGTGTTGTGTAATGTGCAGGGGGTTTGTGGTGCCGGTGTTTGGTGGTGGTGGTGGTGGTTGTGATGTGTGCGTTTCTGTGGTGTGCTGCTATCCTTGCTGTGTCACTGTGTCCTCTCCTCTCCTCTCTAGTTTGCAATGTTGCAAGGGGTTGTGGTCTGTGGGAGTGCTGCTTTTGTACTTACCTATGTGGGTGTGTCCTCATGGTCTGTTCTTGTTTGTCCAGGGGGGGTGTTTTCGGGATGTGTACTGTGCTTGTGTATTTGTGCGTGCCTTGCTGTGTGGACTTGTTGGCCATGTTGTTTGCGATTGGTTTTGTCAGCGGATGGTTTCTGTGCAGGGACGTGGGCGCCATGGCTTCTTCCGTGTCGATTCTCATCGGCGTTGTTTGCGCTGGCGGGCGGTATATTTGTAGTTTTCCCGCGCTCATGGCGGTGCGATCGTAATTTCACGTGCGGTGTGTCGGCCGTGAGGGCGGGCGGTTTTGTGTTGTCGTGCGTGTTTCCGTCCGTGGCGGGCGGTTTGACTCCGACTCGGACGATGGCGGGCGGTATCTTGTGTGATTTTTCCGCCGATGGCGGTTTTCGGTTTGTGTAATCGTAATGGCGCGGTCGGTGTTCAGACGGTGTGTGCGGGCGGATTTTTGCCGCTTCCATGCCTGGCGGATTTTTTTACGCCGGGTATCGTAATGGGCCCCTTAATCTCTAGATGGTAATTCCTAATTGCGATCCGATAGTCAGTTTTGAGGTATTCCTCATAGTTTTCCTCCATTTCCTTGCTAGTTTTTTACATTCTTTTTTCAAGGAAAAGAGGTAGGAGGTAACCTAGGGGCGGACCTTTCATTTTTACCCCTTTTGCTCTTGGTTATTGGGATGTTATCATCAAGAGACTGTTTGATCAATTCTTCAAATTTAGTATTGGCAGAATTAGTTTTGTTACCTAAGGTTGGTTTGGTTGAGGCTAGGGACGAGGTCCATTTCTCTCTATTAAGTTTTGACGACCCATGGTCGATTCTTGGAGCATGCTTAGGTCCAGTTGTGGGTGCATTATTGTCCAGCATAAAAGGAATTACAAAATGGTCTGTCCATGTCACAAGGCAGAGTTTTTTTACTATGATTGTTTGATTTCAAAAGTTTTTATTAAAGCTTGGATACGCAACAAACGGTTGGCATACATCACAGTTTAAATACAATCCGTACAATATGTATAGACAGATTAAGAGGTTTCTGCGGGATACATTTGTGGCATATGGGACATAAGCAGTCAGTAGCAGCCGGCATGGATCGGTGGTGCCGGGCGGGTGTAAAAAAAAGAAAAAAGGAAAAGCTCTCCCGCGCTCTCCCACAACGTCTCAGTCTCTCCGGGGCCAGAACAGGAAGCAGCCAGGCTCCCTCCACTAAGCCAATCACAATGCTGCAATGCAGCGTTGTGATTGGTCTGTGTGCCGTGGCTCGGCGCTCAGCCAAGGAATGGGGGCTCAGGACTTTTCTTCACGCAGGCTGTAATGCAGTCTGCATGGAGAACATGCAAAGTGCAAATGACTGTTTCACCAGCCCGAAAGGGCCAGCAAAGTAGTCATTGCGCACTTTGAGTGGGCAAACCACTCCTCCCCTGCTCTGAGAGCAGAGCGGCCCCGGCCACCCGGCAAAGCTGCGCAGCAGGAACAAATAGAATGATAATAACCTCGAGTTATTATCATTTTATTTGTTATTTCTTTCACTGCTTTGCAGCAGTGGGGTGACGCTCCTCTGCCTTAGCGGAGGAGCCGCCACTATGAGCAGTGCACAAAGAGAAATATATCATAACTGCACAACTGTAAGGTGGGAATGAAATAAGTAAAATAATATGGATAAAGAGAGAAGAAAGAAAGAAGGAGAGCAAAGTAAAAGAGAGAGAGAGAAGATAGCAAGAATGCGGTGATTACCTAGCTAATCTTGCAGAAGTGCTCAAGAGACAACCAGAATTTGCAGGTATTGGTAAACATTTCATTCAGAGTTCTCATGAGGTAGTGTAGTCGGGTATAATGAGTGTTACAAATCCACCTTATGGAGGCTTGATTATCTCCTGGTATCTAGACTGGTGCACAGACAGAATATCGAGTCTGGAATATCGAAGTGCCAGAATATCGAGTTGCAAATATCGAAGTGGCAGAATATCGACTTCAAGAAAATCGTTGACCAGAATATCGACTTGAAGGTAAGAAATATCGTTTTCTGTAATATCGAAGTCAGTAATATCGTTTGTCAAAATATCGTTGTCAATAATATCGATATTTATAATAGTGTTCTGTATTTTAGTATGTTTGTTAAAAGTATGTGATCTAATGTTTTTTGTATAAGTATAGCTGTTTTTTTAATGTATGTGTGAAATTTTTAGAAGTGATTAATTTTATGTCAATTAAATTTTGCGTATTTTAGTTCTGTAGCGGGTTGTGGGTTTATAGGGGAATAGGGTGGGAAATAATGTAATTATAATAAAGTCATTAATAATTTTTATTTGTTAGTATTTATAGTAAAAAAAAATATTAATTAATTATTAATTGGTGATAATTTTTATTATTTAATTAATTGGTAATTATGTAAATTGTGTTTTTTTAGGAGCGGGTTGTGGATTTATAGGGGAATAGGGTGGGAAGTAATTTATTTATAATAAAGTAATTCATAATTTTAATTTATTAGTATTTATAAAAAAATGTTATTAATTAATTATTAATTGGTTATCAAATTTTATTAATTAATTAATTGATAATTATGTAAATTGTGGGGTTTTTTTAGGAGTGGGATGTGGGTTTATAGGGGAATAGGTTGGGAAGTAATTTAATTATAATAAAGTAATTAATAATTTTTATTGATTAGTATTTATAATTAAATTTTTATTCATAAAATATTAATTGGTTATTACATTTTAATAATGAATTATGTAAATTGTGTTATTTTTTTTTAGGAGTGAGTTGTGGGTTTATAGGGGAATAGGGTGGGAAGTAATTTAATTTGAATAAAGTAATTAATTATTTTTATTTATTAGTATTTATTTTATATTTTGATTTTATAGTGTTGTTTGTGGTAATTTATTTATTATTAATTAATTATTCATTGTTTGTTAATTATAATTAATTAATTGTTAAATATGTGTCAATTATGTAGGAGTTTTTTGTGTGTTTATAGGGGAATATGGTGCGAAGTAATTTTTTTAAAATCATTAATAATACATTTTTTGATTATAATTAATTTATATTAAATATAGTTATTTGTTTGTAAAATGTTTTTGTAAACTTCTATAAATTAAGGTTTGTAGTTAATTTTTAGTACTTTTTAACATTAAAATATTTTTCTATGTTTTGTAATTTATTATATTTTTATGTTTTTTATTTTTGTGTTATTAACAATTTTGTATTGTAGTTGGTATTTTGTTTCTTTTTCTTTTTCTTTTAATTTTTGGGAATATTAATTTTAACCCTCTGCTATCCAACACTTTCCCTACTGTTGCACTCTCTGGAGTGGGAATAGTAATTTTACCCCTCCGCTATCCAACACTTTCCCTACTGTTGCACTGTCTGGAGTGTGAATAGTAATTTTTACTTCTCCGCTATCCAATACTTTCCCTACTGTTGCACTTACTGGAGTGGGAATAGTAATTTTTACCCCTCCGCTATCCAACACTTTCCCTAATGTTGCACTCTCTGGAGTGGGAATACTAAATTTTACCCTTTGCTATCCAACACTTTCCCTACTGTTGCTCTCACTGGAGTGGGAATAGTATTTTTTCCCCTTCGCTATCCAATAGTTTCCCTACTGTTGCACTCACTGGAGACGGAATAGTAATTTTACCCCTACGCTATCCAACAGTTTCTCTACTGTTGCACTCACTGGAGTGGGAATAGTAATTTTTACCCCTACGCTATCCAACACTTTCTTTACTGTTGCAGTAATTGCAGTGGGAATAGTACATTTTTACCCCTATGCTATTCAACAATTTTCCTACTGTTGCACTCAATGGAGTGCAAAATGTAAGTTTAAAAATGTAGAAATATTTTAGTATTTTATTTTATAATATAATGTTTTTATTATTATATTTTATGTTATAGGTGTATGTATATATATATATATTTTATAGTTAATTTTTATATATTTATAATATTTTAAAATAAATCAAAGTTATTAGTTTATTATTATTTTTAAAGTAAATATACATGTATATATTTAATTTTATATATCTATGTTTACATTTTCTTAAATTAAATTTGTTTATTATATTTTTTAATGTTTATTATATCTAAGTAATTATTTTTTAGTTTTTTTATAATATAAGTGTTTTAACATTATTTTTTATATATTATAAAAAAACGATATTTTGGACCGATATTTTTTACATCTATATATTTTTTCGATATTTTTGTCATTTACATTTTAAATATAGGATGTCGATATTTTGACTATCGATATTTTTACATCGATATTTTTCACATCTATGTTTTTGTCATCGATATTATGTCAGTGATTCATCTAGACTGTTCCACAAGGCCTTTATAGCTGAAATCCATGGGTATTGGGTAGAGAGGATGGAATGCACTCCCCAAATGTATCTCAACCATTCCCACCAAGTGTTGTTGGAGGAATTTCCAAACAATTTCCAGGAGGATAGAATAGTTTTGTGGGTGAGGATTTTACTATGATTTTATGGTCATTGCGAAAGATCAGGGTGTGACAGTATGCAAATGAGAAAACACATTGCCTCAGACCTACGCCAGATTACAGACACAGATGTAAAGTGGCTTTCAGAAGGTCAACTGACTATGTGCACCATAGAGGTGGCACAATGTCATGAGGTCCCAGATGGCGTCACTTGGAAAAAACTGCATCTATCTGTCCTCCCTTCAAAGGCAGGCTGGTTTGCTGTTTATCAGGATGTTTTTGTGTTTTTTCATGCTTTCCTAATGTCATTGCTCTGTAGTGTGATGTTTCAAGTGATTCTTTCTTCATAGCTATATTCCTACCATGTTGACCATACGTGTACTTTTTTCTCCATACAGCGAAGCAATTTGGTTCCCTTTAAGTGTAAGGAATTATGTATTTGCCTTTATATGACATATAAACCTTTTGTATGATGTGCATGCGTGGATATAGAAGCCCCTGGTAAGAGCCTTTTTTGTTATTATTGTGCTGCTAATTTGAATAGAAATCAGCTTTGTTGGAAACAGAAGCAGGAGCTAAGTTGTAAAAATCTGGTTTATTTAAAAGATGCTTCTGATTAGTACACTATGCAAAGTTGCAAAATACTTACTATGTGCAACATATTAACATCAGAAATGTATAGCAATGTTTTAATTTGGAAGTATAGATGCCATTTTATTTTCTCTTTTCTAGTGCACTTTGTAGAAAACCAAAATAAAGATCTGGAACATTGCATATTCTGATCCTGGCATAGATCTTCCAGAGAACAATGTGGAGAGATGAGCTACAGAATCTACAACACAAGAAGCCAGATGTACGAAGCTTTTTTCAGCTAGCAAACGGCCAGATTCGCAGAAGAAGTTACAGGCCGTTTGCAACCTGAAAAAAAGCATTTTTAAATGTACAAAGCCCTATTTGCGATTCGGTAAGTTATTACAGAATAGCAAATTGGGTTTGTGAGTAGCTGTTAGGAAGGGTAATACTAATGAGTCGCAGGGGTATGTATGAATGTTTTGCGACTGGAATGAGGTCGCAAAACATTCATACCCTACCGACTCCATGAAGGAGGTGGTAACCAATTTGCAAACAGTAAGGGATCCCCAAGGGACCCTTTCCCCCTTGTGAATGCGCGTGCCAACATTTTTTAAGAGCAGGCAGTGGTCCCAAGTACCACTGCCTACTCTAATAAAATAAAAAGGAAACTTTTTCTTTTTTAAATGCATCCTGTTTTCCTTTAAGGAAAACAGACTGCATTTTAAAATAAAAGACTGCTTTATTCAAAAACAGTCACAGACATGGTGGTCTGCTGACCCTAGCAGGCCACCATCCCTGTGAGTGCCAGCCATTCCCAATGGGTTGCAAATTTCGACCTGCCGCATGAATATTAATGAGGCAGTTCCTTAGCGACCCATTGGGAATCGCAAACAGTGTAAAACAGAATATTGTACATAGCTGTTTGCAATTTCTTAATAGCGAATCGCAAAAAATTGCTGTTAGGTCAATCGTAAACGGAAGTCTATGTAAATCTGGCCTAAGATGTAACCCCACAAGAAGATGTGGCTACAACAGCAACAAATCCACCACTTGCTACAGCCGCAGGAACAACACATATTACTGCAGCCCAGGCACCACAACGGCGCCAGGACAATCCTCCAGAATGACGCACTTGTCATGCCTGTGCATTATGAGATTTTCTACACAAATGAAACAACTGCAACTAATGACAAGTCCAACAACCACAGACTGGCAATGAAATACAGCTACTGAGCTACATTAAACTGCAAAGTGAAATGTTAGGTGAAATGATGATTGATTGATGTATTTACTACTTTGTAAAGCGCATTATTACCCTAGAAAGGGGCGTCCTGGCGCTGACATTAGTAACCGATATACAAGAAAACTCCTATACTATAGTTGAAAGTAAATATGTTTTTAGTTGCTAAGGGAATTTTAATAAGTTATTATCTGCGCAGAGATTAAGTGGCAGAGCATGCCAAGCCTTTGCTGTCATCATAGAAAGAGAACGTCTTCCCAGTCTGTTAAGAGAAGAAGATTTGTATGAGGCAGGCCACAATCAAGAAATCTGCCTTATGCTATTTTAATATAGAGCAACATTATGAAACGTCTAAGACAGTCATTTTTGACAGGCTCATAAACACTCACCAATCTACTATGGTGGGAGGGGTTGGCCAGGCTTTGCACCCAACCCCATGCATCATTGAAGGCCATGTGCAGTGGAGTTCGGGAGCCCCTGGTGGGATTAGGAGCAGAGCCTGGGTGCAGGCCAGTGCATGTGCATAACCCCACACCACTAATGGCAATAGATATCTTTCTTTTAAAAAACCATAGAAATACACTGAAGAAAACAAAGGTTAAAGTGATGTTATAGTTAGGCACTGTAATCATCTCTTAGTTTACAGTAAAAAAAACATTTGAAATTCACTGATAAAAAACAATGGTTAAAAAGATGGTGTAGTTGGATGAAATTGTCAATTAAAATATTACGTTTTCAGCTAACAAAACCACTGACATTCCGCAGTTATATTTATCGCAAGAAACTATAACTTGTGCCCAAAAATAACTGTAACTCATGCCCTCTCCATGCATAATGCACCTTACATATTACGTCACTCATGACATGTTCTATGACATCATTGATAAGATCACTGTAAAATCAGAAATTACCTTATTGATGACAACACTGTGCATGGGGGAGCGAGTTACAGCTTCTTTAAGGCACAAGTTTTAATTACATGAGATAACTATAACTGGTGAATTTCAGTCGTTTTTTGTTGTTTAAACTGTTATGTTTTAAGTGACATTTTAACCAAACTATTCTGCCCCTGTAACCTTTGCTTGATATATATAAGTCCTCCTCCCCAACTCGTGACCTTCTCCCTAACTCGTGATGCGGCGGCACAGGTATGGATCAATCCGTGGTATGTTGATGATGCCAAATGATAACGCTCAAAACCAATATGCGGATGAAAATACCAGTGAATTGTTTTCAAAGTGTGAACAAGATAAAAATAGTAACAGGCAGTGCATTTCGGCTCCACACTTTCAACTGGGCCTACAGTTACACTGAGATAATTCATATTATTCAAAATATTAAAATTAACACTATATATAGGAGAAATATATATCAACTTTAAATCTAAAATAAACATTAACAAAGCAAATTAAACAATTGTTGGACTTTGAAGGAGTCAAATTTGCCATACTAACTCAATTATAACCAATAGCATGGAAAGTGTTGGACTTTGGAGAGCAAACATTTCATTTTTCCACTTAAATGTAAGCAAAAACAGGGAACATATTGGACTTTAGAGGGTCTGGATTTTCTATTCCCACTTCAGTCTAAGCAACAGTAAGGAAAGTGCTGGGTCTTGGAGTGGTTAGATTTAGTATTCACACTCTAACATAAGTAAAAGGAGGGAATGTGTTCGACTTTGGAGATGTTAAACTTACTATTCCCATTCCAATCTGAGCAACAGTAGGTAAAGCATTGGACTTTGGAGGGGTTAGATTTACTATTCTCACTCAAATCTTAGCAACAGTAGGGATAATGTTGTTCTTTGGAGGGGTTAGATTTACTATTCCAACTCCAACATAAGTAAACACAGGGAAAGCATTGGACTTGAGAGGGGTTGAATTTATTATTCCTATTTCAATCTACGCAACAGTAGAGAAGGTGTTCTTCTTTGGAGGAGTTATATTTACTGCTCCAACTACAATCTTAGCAACAGCAGGAAATGTGTTGGACTTTGAAGGGGTTAAATATAGTATTCCCACTCCAATTTAAGCAAAAGCATAGAAAATGTTGGACACTGGAGAGATTAGATTAACTATTCCAACTCCTAAAACCTTTTTTTCTAAAACATTTAACCCCTTCGATGCGTAGGACGGCCGGGAGCCGTCCGACGCACCAGTGCTCATGTGAGTCGGACTGCCCCCAGCTGTCCGATCCTATGCCACAGGGAATCCCTCTGGTGCGGGCACCAGAGGGATTCCCTTTTCCCCCCAACAGCCTCGGGAGCTTCCCCAGCTCCCGAGGCTGTGTGTTTGGTTACTGTGCAATGACGATCAGCGCGCACATCACGCTGATGTCATTGCACAGAAACTGAAACATTTAAGTTTCACTTTCTGCGTGCTCAGGGGGCTATCTCAGTTCCCCGAGCACGTAGAAATTCAGGAGAGGTATCATTGGAGAGGGGAGAATCTCCCTAGTGGATCCCTGCTTGGGAATCACCCCAGGAGGGAAATCCCCAAGCAGGGATTCACCCACCAGCCACCAGGGAGAGTCCCCTTGGGCAAGGGCCTTTGCTCCCCCCAAAATTATTTTGGGAAAATCAGTCTTTCTGCCCCCCCTGGGGGGCAGATGGGGGCAGTAGCCCCAAATCTGCCCCCCACCAGGGGGCAGAAAGCCCACTAGATACCAGGGATTTTTATTTCAAGGAATTTAGGGGTGGGGGCTGCCCAAGATGGGCAGGCCAATGCCCCTACCCCACAAAAAAATTACAGTCTCTGTGCCTCCCCTGGGGGGCAGAAAGTCCACTAGATGCCAGGGATTTTTTTCCATTTAATTTAGGGATGGGGCTGCCCAAGATGGGCACCCCCCCTGCAAAATTCCAGTCTTTCTGCCCGCCCGGGAGAGCAGAAAGCCCACTAGATGCCAGGGATTTTTTTAAATTGGATTTAGGGGTGGGGGCTGCCCAAATTGGGCAGAAAGCACACTATGCACCAGGGATTTTTTTATGTGTATAGGAGTGGGGGCTGCCCAAAATGGGCATGCCAATGCCCCCACCTGCCAAAAAAATCCCCAGTCTTTCTGCCCCCCCAGTAGGCAGATGGGGGCATTAGCCCCGGATCTGCCCCCGGGAGGCAAAAAGCCCACTACCCACCAGGAATTATTATTTCTTTTTCATACATAGAGGTGGGGGCTGGCCAAAATGCACATTCCAATGCCTCCACTCCCCCCCAAAAAAATTGCCACAGCCTTTCCACCTCCACCGGGGGCAGATGGGGCAATAGTCCCTACTCTGCCCCCGGGGGGCAGAAAGCCCACTAGGCACCAGGGATTTTTTTGTTTTTTTTATACATAGGAGTGGGGGCTGCCGAGAATGGGCATGCTAATGCCCCACCACCAAAAAAGGCTTTCTTCCCCCCCAGAAGGCAGATCGGAGCAATAGCCCCTTATCTGCCTCCTGTGGGGGCATAAAACCCACAAGCACCAGGAAAATGTTTATGGGCATGCCAGTGAGAAGCTCCATAGTCAAGGGTTGCTCCCTTTTTTTAGTCACACATTTTGATATTTGTATTTTCATCTGCACCCAAGTGGGGGCAGAAAACCACTAGAAACCAGGGAGAGTTTGTATGTGTAAACTGGAGGTTGGGTGACGGTCTGCGTGTACTGACCTTTGGCTGGCATTTTGCTGGCGGTGTGTGTGGACCTGCACTTGGCTAATGGTGTGGGTGGACTCACGCTTGATGACGGTGTATGTAGATTGGCGCTTGCCTGGTGGTGTTGCATGGAGTGGCACTGGGCTGGTGGTGTACGTGGACTGGTGCTTGGCTGGCTGTGTGCATGGATGGTGCTTGGCTGCAGAGCCGGACTGGTTGTAGCGGGCACTGGGCATTTCCCCGGTTGGTCATTTTTTCTGGCTGTGGGGGCAGTTTTGTCAATGGGTGCTGGTTTTGCAGCAGCGCTGCAATATCGGGCCCCAGTAACAAAAGCAGGAGCTGTGCTTTTTACTACACGCCCCACGCACCCCCACTGGCCGGTCGAGCAGCAATCTGTCAAGGCTGGTTGCTGTTGAATATACAAAAGGAACAAAGGCACGTGTCCAGTGTGAAAAAACTGCCCTCTCTCACAGAATTGTGACACGCTTCATCATAGGGCGTGCTACAGGCACCCCCGCGCAGACCAACGCCTGGGGTGGAGCAACAGGGAGGGGAAGACAATACAAACAAATACACAGTATTGGGATCACCGAAGAAAAAGTGCAGCCAGTGAGGATTAAAACTAGATCAGATGTTTACCCACTTCCAAACCTATTCGGGGGCCATCTGGCTAGATTAAAAACATGAAGGATGAAGGTGAGAGGAGAAAATTAAGATTCCTTCACCCCTCTTTTATTGCCACAGTGTCTACATGTTTCTGCCGTTGGAGGTGTGCCCGCAAGAAACGGTCGCTCGGCATTCATCGGGACCCTTCGGGACCCAAAACGGGAGGCCCCTCCAATCCTACCTCTGGTATCTGTGGAGAATGCTCCCAGTCAAGCAGAGATACCTTGAACAATACACTAATCGTGTTCGAGTTTCATAGAATATTTCTCTAGAACTGGTAAGGTGTGGGGCGACTACCTGTAGTCACACTTACATCAAGGTTGGTGCACCGCCTTGGAGAGTTTCCAGGTCCTCGCCGCGTAGGTATGAAGGGGATTTTGGGAAGGGAAACTTTGGGGGATCCACAAAAGCCATACCTACCTGGACTCCCCAGGCTGTCTAGTTTTCAGAAATGTGTGGGTTTGATAGGTTTCCATAGATATCCGCATGCCTGGGGTCAAAAAACCAGGTGCCCCCCCTGCAAAACCAGGTCGTTTTATGATAGGTAATTTAGAAGTCTCCACAATACGTTTTGGGCCCTTGCCTGTCGCGGGTACTTGACCCACCCACACGAGTGAGGTACCATTTTTATCAGGAGACCTGGGGGAACGCTGGGTGGTAGGAAATTTGTGTCCGCCCAGACAGAAATTTGAGAACAATTTGATTTTTTTAGCTAAATTTGAGGTTTGCAGGGCATTTAGGGTAGGGAAACATTGGGGGATCCACGCAAGCCATACTTCCCTGGACTCTCCAGGGTGTCTAGTTTTCAGAAATGTGTGGTTTTTTTTAGGTTTCCCTAGATGGCCGCTGAGCCCGGGGCTAAAAACCCAGGTGCCCCCTTGCAAAACTAGGTCATTTTGTGATAGGTAATTTTGATGTCTCCACAATACATTTTGGGCCCTTGCCTGTCGAGGGTACTAGACCCACCCACACGAGTGAGGTACCATTTTTACCTCTTTCTGCACCCCTCTTCTCCCTTTCTGCATGTCTGTTGCTTCTTTCTGCACTTCTCTTGCCTCTTTCTGCACTTCTTTTGCCTGTTTCTGCAACTCTCTTGTCTCTTTCATCACTTCTCTTGCTTCTTTCTAAACCTCTGTTGCTTTTTTCTGCACCACTTTTCCCTCTTTCTGCACCCCTCTTGCTTCTTTCTGCACCCCTTTTGCCTCTTTCTGCAGCCCTCTTCCCTCTTTCTGCACCTTTCTTGCCTGTTTCTGCAACTCTCTTGCCTCTTTCTGCACTTCTTTTGCCTCTTTCTGTACCCCTCTTGCCTCTTTCTGCACCTCTGTTGCTTCTTTCTGCACCTCTCTTGTCTCTTTCTCCACCCCTCATCCCTCTTTCTGCACCTCTGTTGCTTCTTTCTGTACCTCTCTTGCTTCTTTCTATACCCTTCTTCCCTTTTTTGCATCCTTCTTGCCTATTTCTGCAGTTCTCTTGCCATTTTCTGCACCTCTCTTAACCTCTTTCTGCACCTCACTTGCCTCTTTCTGCACTTCTCTTGCTTCGTTCTACACCTCTGTTGCTTCTTTCAGCAATTCTCTTGCCTCTTTCTGCACTTCTCTTGCTTGTTTCTGCACCTCTCTTACGTTTTTCTGCACCTGTTGCCTCTTTCTGCATCTCACTTGCTTCTTTCTGCACCCCTCTTGCCTCTTTCTGCACCCCTCTTCCCTCTTTTTGCACCTCGCTTGCCTCTTTCTGCACCCATGTTCCCTCTTTCTGCACCTTTCATGCCTGTTTCTGCACCTCTCTTGCCTCTTTCTGTACCTCTGTTGCTTCTTTCTGCACTTCTCTTGCCTCTTTCTGCACCCTTCGTGCCTCTTTCAGCATCTTGGTTGCTTCTTTCTGCACTTCTCTTCCTTCTTTCTGCACCCCTCCAGCCTCTTTCTGTACACCTCTTGCCTCTTTGTGCACCTCTCCTACCTCTTTCTGCACCCCTCATGCCCCTTTTTGCACCTCTGTTGCTTCTTTCTGCACTTCTCTTGCTTCTTTGTGCACCCCTCTTCCCTCTTTCTGCACCCCTCCTGCCTCTTTCTGCACCTCAGTTCCTTCTTTCTGCACATCTTTTATTTCTATCTGCACCCCTCTTGCCTCTTTCTCCACCCCTCTTCCCCCTTCCTGCATGTCTGTTGCTTCTTTCTGCACTTAACTTGCCTCTTTCTGTAACTCTCTTGCTTCTTTCTGCACCCTTGTGCCTCTTTCTGCAACCCTCTTCTCTTTCTGCACTCCTCTTGCCTCTTTCTACACCTCTGTTCCTTCTTTCTGTACTTCTTTAGTTACTTTCTGCATCTGTCTTGCTTCGTTCTGCACCCCTCTTACCTCTTACCTCTTTCTCCATCACTCTTCCCTCTTTGTGCACCTCTGTTGCTTCTTTCTGCACCTCTCTTGCTTTTTTCTGCACCCCTCGTGCCTCTTTCTGCACCCCTCTTCCCTATTTTTGCACCCCTCTTGCCTCTTTCTGCACATCTGTTGCATCTTTCTGCACTACTCTTGCATCTTTCTGCACCTCTCTTGCTTCTTTCTGCACCCCTCTCGCCACTTTCTCCACCCTTGCTCCCCTTTTTGCATCTCTGTTGCTTCTTTCTGCACTTCTCTTGCCTCTTTTTCCACCCCTCGTCCCTCTTTCTGCACCTCTGTTCCTTCTTTCTGCACTTCTCTTGCTTCTTTCTGCACCTCTGTCCCTTCTTTCTGCAACCCTTGTGCCTCTTTCTGCACCCCTCTTCCCTCTTTCTGCTCCCCTCTTGCCTCTTTCTGCACCTCTGTTTCTTCTTTCTGCACTTCTTTTGTTTCTTTCTAAAGCTCTCTTGCTTCTTTCTGTATCCCTCTTGCCTCTTTCTCCTCCCCACTTCCCCCTTTCTGCATCTCTGTTGATTCTTTCTGCACCCCTTGTGACTCTTTCTGCACCCCACTTCCCTCTTTCTGCACTCCTCTTGCCTCTTTCTGTACCTCTGTTGCTTCTTTCTGCACTTCTTTTGTTTCTTTCTGCACCTCTCTTGCTTCTTTCTGCACCCCTCTTGCCTCTTTCTCCTCCCCTCCTCCCCCTTTCTGTATCTCTGTTGCTTCTTTCTGCACTTCTCTTGCCTCTTTCTGCACCTCTGTCCCTTCTTTCTGCAACCCTTGTGCCTCTTTCTGCACTCCTCTTCCCTCTTTATGCTCCCCTCTTGTCTCTTTCTGCACCTCTCTTGCTTCTTTCTGCATATCTTTTGTTTCTTTCTGCACCTTACTTGCTTTTTTCTGTACCTCTCGTGCCTCTTCCTGCAACCCTCTTCCCTCTTTATGCACTCCTTCTGCCTCTTTCTGCACCTCTGTTCCTTCTTTCGGCACTTCTTTTGTTTCTTTTTGCACCTCTCTTGATTCTTTCTGCACCCCTCTTGCTTCTTTCTGCACCCCTCGTGCCTCTTTCACACCTCTCTTCCCTCTTTCTGCACCCCTCTTCCCTCTTTCTGTACCCCTCTTGCCTCTTTCTGCACCTCTGTTCCTTCTTTCTGCACTTCTTTTGTTTCTTTCTGCACCTCTCATTTTTTTCTGTATCCCTCTTGCCTCTTTCCCCACCCCACTTCCTCCTTTCTGCATCTCTGTTGCTTCTTTATGCACTTCTTTTGCTTCTTTCTGCACCTCTCTTGCTTCTTTCTGCACCCCTCGTGCCTCTTTCTGCACCCCTCTTCCCTCTTTCTGCACTCCTCTTGCCTCTTTCTGCACCGCTGTTGCTTCTTTCTGCACTTCTCTTGCCCCTTTCTGCACCCTTCTTCCCTCTTTCTGCACCTCTCTTGCCTCTTTCTGCACCTCTGTTCCCTTTTTCTGCAACTCTCTTGCCTGTTTCTGCAACTCTCTTGCCTCTTTCTGCAGTTCTCGTGCCTCCTTCTGCACCTCTGTTACTTCTTTCTGTACTTCTCTTGCCTCTTTCTGCACCCCTGTTGCTTCATTCTGTACTTCCCATGCTTCTTTCTGCACCTGTCTTGCTTCTTTCTGCACCCCTGTTGTCTCTTTCTGCACTCGTCTTCCCTTTTTCTGCTCCTCTCTTGCCTCTTTCTGCATCTCGCCTGCCTCTTTCTGCACTTCTCTTGCTTCTTTCTACACCTCTGTTGCTTCTTTCAGCAATTCTCTTGCCTCTTTCTGCACCCCTCTTGCCTCTTTCTGCACCTCTCTTCCCTCTTTGTGCAACTCTCTTGCCTCTTTCTACACCTCTCTTCCCTCTTTCTGCACCACTCTTGCCTCTTTCGGTACCTCTGTTTCTTCTTTCTGCACTTCTCTTGGCTCTTTCTGCACCCTTCTTGCCTCTTTCAGCACCTCTGTTGCTTCTTTCTGTACTTCTCTTCCTTCTTTCTGCACCCCTCATGCCTCTTTCTGCACCCTTCTTCCCTTTTCCTGCACGTCTATTGGTTCTTTTTGTACTGCTCTTGCCTCTTTCTGCACCCCTCTTGCCTCCTTCTGTACCTCTGTTGTTTATTTCACTGCTCTTGCTTCTTTCTGCACCTCTCTTGCAAATTTCTGCACCACTCTTACCTCTTTCTGCACCCCTCTTGCCTCCTTCTGCATCTCTGTTGGTTCTTTCTGCACTGCTCTTGCTTCTTTCTGCACCTCTTTTGCCTGTTTCTGCAACTCTCTTGCCTCTTTCTGCACTTCTCTGGCCTCCTTCTGCACCTCTGTTGCTTCTTTTTTGCACTTCTCTTCCTCTTTCTGCACCCCTCTTGCCTCTTTCTGCACCTCTGTTGTTTCTTTCTGCACTTCTCTTGCTTCTTTCTGCTCATTTGTTGCTTCTTTCTCCACCGCTCTTGCCTCTTTCTGCACCCTTCTTCCCTATTTCTACACCTATCTTCCCTCATTCTGCACCTCTCTTGCCTCTTTCTGTATCCCTGTTCCCTCTTTCTGCACATCTCTTGCCTGTTTCTGCAACTCTCTTGCCTCTTTCTACAGTTCTCTTGTCTCTTCCTGCACCTCTGTTGCTTCTTTCTGCACTTCTCTTGCCTCTTTCTGCACCACTCTTGCCTATATCTGCACCTCTCTTGGTTGTTTCTGTACTGCTCTTGTTTCTTTCTGCACCTGTCTTGCCTCTTTCTGCACCCCTCTTGCCTCTTTCTACACCCCTCTTCCCTCTTTCTGCACCTCTCTTGCCTCTGTCTGCACCCCTCTTGCCTCTTTCTGTACCTCTGTTCCTTCTTTCTGCACTTCTCTTGCTTCTTTCTGCACCCCTCTTGCCTCTTTCTGCACCTCTGTTGCTTCTTTCTACATTTCTCTTGCTTCTTTCTGCACCTCTCTTGCAAATTTCTGCACCCCTCGTTCCTCTGTGTGTCCCTCTCTTGCCCCCTTATGCTCTATATTGCCTCTATCTGCACCCCTCTTGCCTCTTTCTGCACCTCTGTTGTTACTTTCTGCACTTCTATGGCTTCTTTCTACACCTCTCTTGCTTCTTTCTGCACCCCTCATGCCTCTTTCTACACCCTTCTTCCCTTTTCCTGCACATCTTTTGGTTCTTTCTGTACTGCTCTTGCCTCTTTCTGTACCCCTCTCAACTCTTTCTGCACCTCTTTTGCTTCTTTCTGCACTGCTCTTGCCTCTTTCTGCACCCATCTTGCCTCTTTCTGCACCTCTTTTGCTTCTTTATGCTCTTCTCTTGACTCTTTCTGCACCCCTCTTGCCTCCTTCTCTACCTCTGTTGTTTCTTATTTCACTGCTCTTGCTTCTTTCTGCACCTCTCTTGCAAATTTCTGCACCCCTCTTACCTCTTTCTGCACCCCTCTTACCTCCTTCTGCATCTCTGTTGGTTCTTTCTGCACTACTCTTGCTTCTTTCTGCACCTCTTTTGCCTGTTTCTGCAACTCTCTTGCCTCTTTCTGCACACCTGTTCCCTCTTTCTGCACATCTCTTGCCTGTTTCTGCAAGTCTCTTGCCTCTTTCTACAGTTCTCTTGTCTCTTCCTGCACCTCTGTTGCTTCTTTCTGCACTTCTCTTGCCTCTTTCTGCACCACTCTTGCCTATTTCTGCACCTCTCTTGGTTGTTTCTGTACTGCTCTTGTTTCTTTCTGTACCTGTCTTGCCTCTTTCTGCACCCCTCTTGCCTCTTTCTACACCCCACTTCCCTCTTTCTGCACCTCTCTTGCCTCTGTCTGCACCCCTCTTGCCTCTTTCTGCACCTCTGTTCCTTCTTTCTGCACTTCTCTTGCTTCTTTCTGCACCCTTCTTGCCTCTTTCTGCACCTCTGTTGCTTCTTTCTGCACTTCTCTTGCCTCTTTCTGCACCTCTCTTGCAAATTTCTGCACCCCTCGTTCCTCTGTGTGTCCCTCTCTGGCTTCCTTATGCTCTATATTGCCTCTTTCTGCACCCCTCTTGCCTCTTTCTGCACCTCTTTTGCTTCCTTCTGCACTTCTCTTGCCTCTTTCTGCACCCCTCTTGCCTCTTTCTGCACCTCTGTTGCTACTTTCTGCACTTCTATGGCTTCTTTCTACACCTCTCTTGCTTCTTTCTGCACCCCTTGTGCCTCTTTCTACACCCTTCTTCCCTTTTCCTGCACGTCTTTTGGTTCTTTCTGCACTGCTCTTGCCTCTTTCTGCACCTCTTTTGCTTCTTTCTGCCCTGCTCTTGCCTCTTTCTGCACCCATCTCGCCTCTTTCTGCACCTCCTTTGCTTCTTTCTGCTCTTCTCTTGACTCTTTCTGCACCCCTCTTGCCTCTTTCTGCACCTCCGTTGGTTCTTTCTGCACTGCTCTTGCTTTTTTTTGCACCTCTGTTGTTTCTTTCTGCACTTCTCTTGCTTCTTTCTACACCTCTCCTGCTTCTTTATGCACCCTACTTGCCTCTTTCTGCACCCTTCTTCCCTCTTTGTCCACCTCTCTTACCTCTTTCTGCACCTCTCTTGCCTTTTTCTGCACCCCTCTTGCCTCTTTACGCATCTCTTTTGCTTGTTTCTGCTCTTCTTTTGCCTCTTTCTGTACATCTTTTGCCTCCTTCTGCACCTCTTTTGTTTCTTACCGCACTGCTCTTGCTTCTTTATGCACCTCTCTTGAAAATTTCTGCACCCCTCTTGCCTTTTCGGCACCCTTCTTCTCTCTTTCTGCCTACCTGTTCCCTCTTTCTGCACCTCTTCTGCCTGTTTCTGCACCTCTGCTGCCTCTTTCTGAGCTTCTCTTGCCTCTTTCTGCACCTCTGTTGCTTCTTTATGCACTTCTCTTGCCTCTTTCTGCACCCCTCTTCCTTCTTTCTGCACCTCTGTTGCCTCTTTCTGCACTTCTCTTGCTGCTTTCTGTACCTCTGTTGCTTCTTTCTGCACTTCTTTTGTTTCTTTCTGCACCTCTCTTGCTTCTTTCTGCACCCCTCTTGCCTCTTTCTATACCCCATCTCCCCCTTTCTGCATCTCTGTTTCTTCTTTCTGCACTTCTCTTTCCTCTTTCTGCACCTCTGTCCCTTCTTTCTGCAACCCTTGCGCCTCTTTCTGCACTCCTCTCCCTCTTTCTGCTCCCCTCTTGTCTCTTTCTGCACTTCTGTTGCGTCTTTCTGCACTTCTTTTGTTTCTTTCTGCACCTCTCTTGCTTCTTTCTGCACCACTCTTGCCTCTTTCTCCATCCCTCCTCCCCCTTTCTGCAGCTCTGTTGCTTCTTTCTGCACTTCTCTTGCCTCTCTCTGCACCTCTGTCCCTCCTTTCTGCAACCTTTGCGCCTATTTCTGCACCTCTCTTGGTTGTTTCTGTACTGCTCTTGTTTCTTTCTACACCCCACTTCCCTCTTTCTGCACCTCTCTTGCCTCTGTCTGCACCCCTCTTGCTTCTTTCTGCACCTCTGTTCCTTCTTTCTGCACTTCTCTTGCTTCTTTCTGCACCCCTCTTGCCTCTTTGTGCACCTCTGTTGCTTCTTTCTGTACTTCTCTTGCTTCTTTCTGTGCCTCTCTTGCAAATTTCTGCACCCCTCATTCCTCTGTGTGTACCTCTGCCTTTTTCTGCTCTATCTTGCCTCTTTCTGCACCCCTCTTGCCTCTTTCTGCACCTCTTTTGGTTTTTCTGCACTTCTCTTGCCTCTTTCTGCACCCCTCTTGCCTCTTTCTGCACCTCTGTTGGTTCTTTCTGCACTGCTCTTGCTTCTCTCTGCTATTCTCTTGCAAATTTCTGTACCCTTCTTACCTCTTTCTGCACCTCTGTTGGTTCTTTCTGTAGCTGTCTTGCCTCTGTGTGCACCCCTGTTGCCTCTTTGTGCACTTCTTTTGCCTGTTTCTGCAACTCTCTTGCCTCTTTCTGTACCTCTGTTGCTTCCTTCTGTACTTCTCTTGCCTCTTTCTGCACCCCTCTTGCCTCTTTCTGTACCTCTGTTGCTTCTTTCTGCACTTCTCTGGCTTCCTTCTACACCTCTCTTGCTTCTTTCTGTACCCATTGTGCCTCTTTCTGCACCCTTCTTCCCTTTTCCTGCACGTATTTTGGTTCTTTCTGCACTGCTCTTGCCTCTTTCTGCACCCCTCTCAACTCTTTCTGCACCTCTTTTGCTTCTTTCTGCACTGCTCTTGCCTCTTTCTGCACCCATCTCGCCTCTTTCTGCACCTCTTTTGCTTCTTTCTGCTCTTCTCTTGACTCTTTCTGCACCCCTCTTGCCTCTTTCTGCACCTCTGTTGCTACTTTCTGCACTTCTATGGCTTCTTTCTACACCTCTCTTGCTTCTTTCTGCACCCCTTGTGCCTCTTTCTACACCCTTCTTCCCTTTTCCTGCACGTCTTTTGGTTCTTTCTGCACTGCTCTTGCCTCTTTCTGCACCTCTTTTGCTTCTTTCTGCCCTGCTCTTGCCTCTTTCTGCACCCATCTCGCCTCTTTCTGCACCTCCTTTGCTTCTTTCTGCTCTTCTCTTGACTCTTTCTGCACCCCTCTTGCCTCTTTCTGCACCTCCGTTGGTTCTTTCTGCACTGCTCTTGCTTTTTTTTGCACCTCTGTTGTTTCTTTCCGCACACCTCTTGCTTCTTTCTACACCTCTCCTGCTTCTTTATGCACCCTACTTGCCTCTTTCTGCACCCTTCTTCCCTCTTTGTCCACCTCTCTTACCTCTTTCTGCACCTCTCTTGCCTTTTTCTGCACCCCTCTTGCCTCTTTACGCATCTCTTTTGCTTGTTTCTGCTCTTCTTTTGCCTCTTTCTGTACATCTTTTGCCTCCTTCTGCACCTCTTTTGTTTCTTACCGCACTGCTCTTGCTTCTTTATGCACCTCTCTTGAAAATTTCTGCACCCCTCTTGCCTTTTTCGGCACCCTTCTTCTCTCTTTCTGCCTACCTGTTCCCTCTTTCTGCACCTCTTCTGCCTGTTTCTGCACCTCTGCTGCCTCTTTCTGAGCTTCTCTTGCCTCTTTCTGCACCTCTGTTGCTTCTTTATGCACTTCTCTTGCCTCTTTCTGCACCCCTCTTCCTTCTTTCTGCACCTCTGTTGCCTCTTTCTGCACTTCTCTTGCTGCTTTCTGTACCTCTGTTGCTTCTTTCTGCACTTCTTTTGTTTCTTTCTGCACCTCTCTTGCTTCTTTCTGCACCCCTCTTGCCTCTTTCTATACCCCATCTCCCCCTTTCTGCATCTCTGTTTCTTCTTTCTGCACTTCTCTTTCCTCTTTCTGCACCTCTGTCCCTTCTTTCTGCAACCCTTGCGCCTCTTTCTGCACTCCTCTCCCTCTTTCTGCTCCCCTCTTGTCTCTTTCTGCACTTCTGTTGCGTCTTTCTGCACTTCTTTTGTTTCTTTCTGCACCTCTCTTGCTTCTTTCTGCACCACTCTTGCCTCTTTCTCCATCCCTCCTCCCCCTTTCTGCAGCTCTGTTGCTTCTTTCTGCACTTCTCTTGCCTCTCTCTGCACCTCTGTCCCTCCTTTCTGCAACCTTTGCGCCTATTTCTGCACCTCTCTTGGTTGTTTCTGTACTGCTCTTGTTTCTTTCTACACCCCACTTCCCTCTTTCTGCACCTCTCTTGCCTCTGTCTGCACCCCTCTTGCTTCTTTCTGCACCTCTGTTCCTTCTTTCTGCACTTCTCTTGCTTCTTTCTGCACCCCTCTTGCCTCTTTGTGCACCTCTGTTGCTTCTTTCTGTACTTCTCTTGCTTCTTTCTGTGCCTCTCTTGCAAATTTCTGCACCCCTCATTCCTCTGTGTGTACCTCTGCCTTTTTCTGCTCTATCTTGCCTCTTTCTGCACCCCTCTTGCCTCTTTCTGCACCTCTTTTGGTTTTTCTGCACTTCTCTTGCCTCTTTCTGCACCCCTCTTGCCTCTTTCTGCACCTCTGTTGGTTCTTTCTGCACTGCTCTTGCTTCTCTCTGCTATTCTCTTGCAAATTTCTGTACCCTTCTTACCTCTTTCTGCACCTCTGTTGGTTCTTTCTGTAGCTGTCTTGCCTCTGTGTGCACCCTGTTGCCTCTTTGTGCACTTCTTTTGCCTGTTTCTGCAACTCTCTTGCCTCTTTCTGTACCTCTGTTGCTTCCTTCTGTACTTCTCTTGCCTCTTTCTGCACCCCTCTTGCCTCTTTCTGTACCTCTGTTGCTTCTTTCTGCACTTCTCTGGCTTCCTTCTACACCTCTCTTGCTTCTTTCTGTACCCATTGTGCCTCTTTCTGCACCCTTCTTCCCTTTTCCTGCACGTATTTTGGTTCTTTCTGCACTGCTCTTGCCTCTTTCTGCACCCCTCTCAACTCTTTCTGCACCTCTTTTGCTTCTTTCTGCACTGCTCTTGCCTCTTTCTGCACCCATCTTGCCTCTTTCTGCACCTCTTTTGCTTCTTTCTGCTCTTCTCTTGACTCTTTCTGCACCCCTCTTGCCTCTTTATGCACCTCCGTTGGTTCTTTCTGCACTGCTCTTGCTTCTTTTTGCACCTCTGTTGTTTCTTTCTGTACTTCTCTTGCTTCTTTCTACACCTCTCCTGCTTCTTTCTGCACCCCACATGCCTCTTTCTGCACCCTTCTATCCTCTTTGTGCACCTCTCTTGCTTGTTTATGTACCTCTCTTGCCTCTTTCTGCACCCCTCTAGCCTCTTTACGCATCTCTTTTGCTTGTTTCTGCTCTTCTTTTGCCTCTTTCTGTACACCTCTTGCCTCCTTCTGCACCTCAGTTGTTTCTTACTGCACTGCTCTTGCTTCTTTCTGCACCTCTCTTGAAAATTTCTGCACCCCTCTTGCCTCTTTTGGCACCCTTCTTCTCTCTTTCTGCCTACCTGTTCCCTCTTTCTGTACCTCTTCTGCCTGTTTCTGCACCTCTGCTGCCTCTTTCTGAACTTCTCTTGCCTCTTTCTGCACCTCTGTTGCTTCTTTCCGCACTCCTCTTGCCTCTTTCTGCAGCCCTCTTCCCTCTTTCTGCACCTCTGTTGCCTCTTTCTGCACTTCTCTTGCTGCTTTCTGTACCTCTGTTGCTTCTTTCTGCACCTCTCTTGCTTCTTTCTGCACCCCTCTTGCCTCTTTCTCCACCCCTCCTTCCCCTTTCTGCATCTCTGTTGCTTCTTTCTGCACTTCTCTTGCCTCTCTCTGCACCTCTGTCCCTTCTTTCTGCCACCTTGCGCCTCTTTCTGCACTCCCCTCCCCTCTTTCTGCTCCCCTCTTGTCTCTTTCTGCACCTCTGTTGCCTCTTTCTGCACTTCTTTTGTTTCTTTCTGCACCTCTCTTGCTTCTTTCTGCACCACTCGCCTCTTCCTCCACCCCTCCTCCTCCTTTCTGCATCTCTGTTGCTTCTTTCTGCAGTTCTCTTGCCTCTCTCTGCACCTCTGTACCTTCTTTCTGCAACCCTTGCGCCTCTTTCTGCACTCTTCTTCCCTCTTCCTGCTCCCCTCTTGTCTCTTTCTGCACCTCTGTTGCTTCTTTCTGCACTTCTTTTGTTTCTTTCTGCACCCCCCTTGCCTCTTTTTGCACACTTCTTCCCTCTTTGTGCATCCCTCTTGCCTCTTTCTGCACCTCTCTTGTCTCTTTCTGCACACACAGGGCTACTTTTATACTGACCTCAGGCTCAGCAGTGCACACATGCAAGTGCAGAAAAGGGCTGCTGGGCTCTAAACTGCCATGCCCTATTATATGCTAGGGACTTAGAGGTAGTTTTAATCCCCCTGCCCTATTATGTACTAGGGCCTTACAGGAGAGGTCATGCCAATCACAGGAGTACCCCAACCCATAGTGTACCCTAGTGTATGTAGTTGTTTTCACTGTATTCTAAGTGTCTTTCAGCATAGCACTGGCTCCGGGCCTGGTTAGGCAGAGCCCAGGGTCAGTCAGAGTCAGTTACCACCAGTACCAGTCAGCAAAAAGTTGGGGGGTGCCCAGGGCACAGGATGACTTTGCAACAAGGCCTCTTTCTGCACCTCTGCTGGTTCTTTTTGCATATCTCTTGCTTCTTTCTGCACCTTTCTTCCTCTTTCTGGACTTCTGTTGCCTCTTTCTGCATTTCTCTTGCTTCTTTCTGCACCTTTCTTCCTCTTTCTGCACATGTCCTTCCTCTGTAGGCATAGTTAGAAATTAGCATTTAAAAAACCTTAGAAATTCACTATAAAAACCATAGGTTTCAGGGACGTTATAGTTAGAAATTAGCATTTAAAAAACCTTTGAAATTCACTGAAAAAACCATAGGTTTCAGGGACGTTATAGTTCGAAATTAGCATTTAAAAAACCTTTGAAATTCACTGAAAAAAACACAGGTTTCAGGGACGTTATAGTTAGTTGGACATTTCACTCGTACAAAACCAGAAAATTTGGCCGTTATAATTAGTTGAGCTAAGTATAACTCGCGCCCCCGCAATGCACTGCTGATGACATCACATATTACATCACTCATGACATGGTCAGTGACATCACTGATGACATCACTGATGACATCTCAAAGGTTTTTTAAATGCTAATTGCTAACTATATATAACCTACAGGCAGTTGCTACTGTGCAGTTATAGCAAGGTCAGAGTTTTCATAGGAAAGGATTTTTAAATAAGAAAGTTAATCTACTTTGGCTCCTTCAAGTAAAGTTTTGCATCAAGTGATGGAAAAAGGGAGGTCCCAAAAGTGTGGTTTCCCATTGTAATGTCCATGGGAAAATTTGCTCTCCAATACAGAAAAAATGGTTGAGCTGAATTAGAACTTTACTCAGGGATCATGCTTTTTTGTGATTTTTTTCATAATTACATTTAGCCTTTTTCGACAATGTAGCATTTAAAAAGGAGCTCCAGGGCATGAAGGTTGTAATTATGGTAAAAAGTTGGAGATATCTGGACCATTGGTTTCTAGACATGCTTTGGTTGGTCCATTTAAAAGCTGGCCACAACATTCAATATATCTTGTGGCAGCCAAAACAGGCCTCATGGATTCAGTCCCGATTCCTGAGAATAAACTCCATTGGTCACATACCAAGTCAGGGTGGGCACATCCTGGCCAGATGACGGATCTTACAGCCAAACCCCGACAGTGTATCTCCAAAGGCTGTGTGCAGCAGGGGTTACAACCAGATCCTGTGGCTAACTGCCATGGTGCAGGCCGTAGGCTATGAGCAGTGGAGGCTGACCACCTGCAGTGAGTTAGGTGCCTGGCCAATCCATTGCTACACATGGCTGAAGGCTGTGTGCAGAAGGAAGCTGGTCACCCACTGGGGTAGGGTGCACCACAAGGGGCTGGACATAGAGCCTAGAATAAAGCAATGCCCTGCGGCTAACCCTGCTGTTCATGGCCAAAGGCCATTCACAATGATGGGCTAGGTACCAGCGTAGGGTTGGGCACCAGTGCAGAGTTGAGCACACTGCCTGGCCAGTGCAGTGGGTGTTTGGTGCTGATGTGGGGTTGGCTGCCTGCAGGAGGTTGCATGCCCACTAACATTGGGTACCCATGGGGGTTGGGTGCCAGTGCGGGTACTGGTGGCCATGAGGGTTGGGTGGAGGGCCTGGTTAGAGGCCAGACTCTGTGCCCAAAGCCCCATTCTGCACAGCCATACGCAATAGTCAGTTGATGCCCACATGGAATGGGCACAGGCCTGGATGGAACCAACATGCATCAACCAATGCCCATTATGCATGACCAAAGGCTAGGTTGTTTTAGGCGAGTTAGTTGCCCGCAGAATGTTGAAAGCCCATGGAGGGATGGGCATAGGGCCCTGCCAGAGGTTGCAAACCAATGAGGTTTGAGTGCCAGCAGGAGTTCGGCACAGGGGCTGGCCAGCACCCAAATCATGTGGCTAATGCTGGACCTGGGTACCAGCACCAGATACCATGGTATGCAATGAGTCACCCCGGTGAGATACCACAGTGACAATACTGGTACTGCAGTACTTGAAAACCATTTAAAAAATAAAATAAAAAGGATCTGGTCATAGACCAGAGCCTCTAGCCAACTGCCCCTCTGCAGGCTTTAGGCCATGAGCAGTGGGGCGATGGCTGCTTGAGTTGATTAGCACCAGCCAATCCAGCAATGGAGATGGCTGAAGGCCATGCGCAGCAGGGTGTTGGGTGCCTGCATGGGTTTGGACACAGGACCTGGCCCAAGACCCGGCCATGCATCCAACCCTTTGCTGCAAAGGCTTTGTGCAATTGGAGTTAGACACCTACAGGGGGATTGGTGCAGGGTCTAGGCTGTGTGCAGTGAGGGGTTGAGCATCCTTGGGGTGGTTGGGTGCAGGGCCATGCCAGAGTCCAGGGCCATGCCAGAGGCTGTGTGCAGCAGGGTGGTTGGCCACAGTGTGCCAGAGGAGGTTGACCATATGCTCAACTTTAAATGTGATAAACAAACACAAATCTACACAAAAACCAAATGTTAAGGTGTTATTATAGTTAAATAGATAAAAATCATCCATGATACTGCTGCTCACAGTGCTTAATAAACTCTTACATCATTTTAAAAAGGAAAGTTGTGAGAAAAGGGAGTATAGTCATATACAGCATAGAGTTACAGTGTGTACATGTGTGGGTGCTTAGAATGAAAATAGTATAAGCCCTGGAGGCAAATGTGGTTTTGCTTATTGAAATTTATACAGTGCACCATTTATAAACAAGTAAAATGAGATGAGAGGTAGTGTTTAAAAACGAAAAAACCACAAATCAGTAAAGTTTGGGATGCAAGTAGGCCTCCATGGAAAACAAGGTAAAGGCTGGGTCCACCTGAAGTGAGTTACAAAAGCATGTTTCAAAGTAGGTTGTGTCCTAAAGCCAAAACCAGTTGCAAAAATTCTGTGAGAAAAGTTAACAGTTCTTTTGACAATAAATTATCCACTAGTGGCTGTAGGGGCACGTGCCTCTGTTAAATAGTAAAAGCATAGTGCTATAGACATATTCTATGTCACAGGGATAGTTATACGGTGCGGCTCTTCCAGAACTTCATTGAAGATGTTGAGGTATTGCAGTTTGATGAATATGTAGAATAAAATCGTGACCCACTTAGAGATGTTTAACTCACACTGGGGATGTAATGATTCTAAAAAGTTGTATGCCTTTATGATCATCTGAGGAATGTGTGTAGTGTATTTTAGCAAACTAGGGAGGGTTGTCCATAGGGCCTGGCAGAAGGTGTCTTATCAGTGGCAAATGTATTGCTGTCAACCTCTTGACTTAAAATTGTGGATCATTGAAAGACTTTAGGAGGTTAATCCTGCTAAGGTGACTAGAATACGAACTCTTTTTTGGGGGGTGTTCAAGGTTTAAAAAGGAAGTGGCCGTATTAAAGTCAATGGAGGCATTTTGATTCTAGGTGGTTGAATACCAGTAAAAATAGGACAACATTCACCAAATGTGGGTTACTTGACTAATATGCGATGTGTTCAGCATGTGGACAAAGGCTATATATAGTCACTTGATTGATGATTGAAAATTGGGCACAAGTGTAGCATGATGAATTACTTCACATACCCTAAATGACGCTGTCAAAATAACCGGATAATGTCATCAGTAATATCATTTATGATGTCTTTTGAGATGTCACATATTTTGTGTCCCAAGATGTCTCTCTCATTGGATACCTTGGCTGCATGCCCTGCCTAGGGCTGTGCTGGCCAGGCAGAGTTTTGTTGCTTAGTGCAGAGTGAGGAAATGATCAAAGTGAAGTTTCTGCAAATTGTCAGCACAGGTTTTCCCTCTGCCCAGCCCTTGTACTGCACAACTTATAAATGCTATCTTAAGATTTCTATACTAAACTAGGCACATTGAGCACTGTGCTTTAGGGCAGTGGGACTAGTACCTCTGCAACCTCTGCACCCGGCACTTAGCTCAATGGGCGCTGTATTTTAAACATCCTATAGGCTTACAAGTACCTGCTGCTGAGTTCTTTGTGCATGAACAATATTCAGGAGGAATAAAAATGTCAAGATAATGCTGCTTATTAATGTACTTGTTAGAGAGATCTGAGTGTTGTCTAGTTGCAGTTTTGCATCACCATTACGTAATATAGAGGGTTAAAGTGGCTTTTGGAAAAAATTATTTGTAATATATAATTTTTAGTGCAGAGAACACCAACCACTGTGACATTTTTAATCTTGACTTTATGTGTCCTCAGAGTAAGCAGTCTTAACATATAATATGGAGCAGTGTAATTTTGACTCCACCCTTACACATCACAGAAATGCTATTATATACATGCATCTGACATAATATTCATTGTGTGCCTTAACTTTATTAACCCGTGAAACATTTAAATGCATTACTGAAATGTATTCTCTGTAGAGACTAGAGATTTATATACGTGTGCACTAATGTTCAATTTGAACATGAATCATGTATTCTTTATTCACGTTTTACACTTGCACTTCAAGCTATATTTGAATATGCAAACATTTATTATTTTGCTCACGTTTTGCAGTTCTTTTAAAGTTATATGTGTGCATGGATAACCACGTATTCTAAGTGCACATTAAATGCTCATTTAAGTTAGCCTGACTACAGGCCTCAGTTAAAATGTATTTTGCTTGTCAGCATGCTTTTCTTTTCTTGCAGGTTTATTTTTGTGTTAGCTAGAGAAAGGTTTATTGTCTGTATTAGATAACTGATTGAGAGGCCTGAAAGAGACTTGGCAGTGAACATGGAGAAACAATGGTCGAAAGAAGCTTTTTGTTTGTCATGTACTAGGATGACAAGATGTTCTAGACTGAGAACTACAGTCTCAGTTTGATGCATTGGGAATTCAGAGTTATGTTGCAGAGGCACTCAAGTGGTGCTTTGATTGGTTCCTGGTGCTGTGAAGAGAGATAAAACGTTTCTGGATCTCCATTTACTTTTTAATTGGTGTTCCCATAGTTTGAGTTAGAAGATATTACCTTTAGACTGAGAGAGGTACAGACCGCTCTGCTTGTCTTATTCTTGCAAATGTGAAGGTTTATGCTAAAACCTTATTTCCTTTTCCTTTACACTTAGAGCCTTATTATGACGTTGGCGGTCTCAGAGCGGGGCCGCCATGCCACCACACCATTCTGAGACTGCCAAACAACTTTTAAAGTCTGGCAGGCAGTTCTTTGGCGGACCCACGGCAGTGCCTTTGAAAAAGACACCGCAGTGGGAGCGTCAAAGGCAGTTCCTGCAGGGCATGGACTGTCCAGTCCATGCCCTGCAGGAAATAGGGTTACCTGCAGACAGGGGGGCACAACATGTGCCCTCCTGCATACACCCCATTGTGCAGAGGCACAAGGGGGCCCTTTAGGGCCCCTTTTGTTTCCTCACTGCCACACTTTTCATGGCAGTTGCACCGCAATGAAAAGTATGGCGGTAAGGAAACTTGTAATATGCTTGGCGGGGCCGCAGCGGCCCCTACAAGCATATTGCAACCTTAAGACCACTGCAACACTGCCAGGGATCTCTGATCCCTGGTGATTGCAGCAGTGCCAATGCGGTCCTACCGCCCAAGTTGTCAAGGGGCGGTCGGACCGCCGGTGCTGTGCGGCTGTGCCTGCATCACCACCGTGGCTACGGCAGTCATAATAAGGCCCTTAGACTGGAGTCTGACCATGATGACACCTTCTTCTTCTATGCACCCGAATTAGAGAACTTTGATAGGTGAATCTATATTTGACCCACGTTTTGAGTAAAGATGGGAAGTTTCTTTATGGAACACCTGTTGACCTTTATCTGTTATTGTATTATTGTAGCTGTCACAATTCTGTATCTCATTCTATTGTGTCTCAATCAACTGTGATTTTTCACTTTGCCTATAGTACTAATGTACTTATTGAATTTGAAATTGGCTTGCATATTTACTGGATTGATTAGTAATCCAAATAAAACCCTTTCATCCTATTTAGCGATTCTTGATCCTCATTGTGGAGTCACATGGGCTTCAAAAGTTAAAATTGTATTGTTGATGTTTCTCCCTTTCAAAGCTTCACGTCAGCTATTCATGCAACCGATGGTGGGAAATCTTTGACGACTTGACTAAGAGATTGCATTGCAATGCCCAGTGCACCAGCAATATATACTAGTAAGGATTGCATGTTCCTCCCGCCCCTTGAATCCCTCATTGTCTTATGAAACTTTTTCCATACATTGCTTTATACACTAGTATGATTCACTTCCTCTGAATGTGTGTCTGATGTAAAGCACTCTGAAATTTAGACATTGGGATGAGAAACGCTATAAAAGAAATGAAATTAATGTGAGCGAGAGATATGGAGGGATGAGGGGCACCATTGGAGGGTGGTAGTGAAGGAATCTGTGTAGACGAAGGTAATTGGGTCACACCAGGCAGCACCAGTGCTAAAGCTGTCCCTGATTGAGCATGACAGTCTGCCTAATCAGGCCTCTCAGTGAAGGACCCCTTCATTAAAAATGATCCAAACATAATTATATTTCCCATGATACTTTGCAAATGGTAACCCTTGCCTATTTTAGAACTGTGCTTGACGGAAAAGGATTCAAAGAACTGAAAGAATTTCACATGCAGCTACACAAACTGCAGGCAAAATGATCAATCACATGTTAATCGCATTCAACATTTAAACGACACTGTCGCAGTCATAATTAACTAAATTAACCTAATTTGACCCCATGAATTATGGCTGGTGTTTTCAAGTGTTTGGTTTACCTTTCGAAAGGGAAGGTGCCCTTTGATCAGGTTCATTCCATTAATACCTCTATTAGGAGTCTAATTGGAGTTGCACTGCTCGCCGTGACTTATTTGAAGAGTTCCCTATGGCTCACACTCTGCTTACTTGAAACAATTCGCAATCTAGTCTGTCTCCCATGTGTGTTCCTTATCAAATTCATGATATAGATGTGTGCGATTGTATAAAGATATTACGTCAAATAAAATATGTAGGATTATAAAACTCAGATATCAACCGCAGAAGTAGCAAAAACGAAAATAGCAGTGTTTGTATGACATTTAGCTATCACATGGTTTTTAGGTCGAGCATTCGAGACCTCTTGTATATACTTTAGTATATACTTATTATATACTTATATGTGTATGTACTTTGTGGGGTCTGGAGATCAGCCCTAGGACTTGTCTGCCTCCGCTTAGGGACTTTTTTTTCTGTTCAACTGCCTCTATTTAACTGTCTTGATAGAAAACGACCAGCAGAGGTCAGTAAAATACCAGAATTGCTTTCTGCTGAGAGACTTTCTTTTTTTAAAATTTTTCTGGCAACAGCCTCGATTTAACTTCCTTGATAGAAAACGACCAGCTGAGGTCAGTAAAATACCAGAATCACTTTAGCATTCTCTAGATTCCAGTCCATAGAAATTGTCTTCCATGAGCACCCGTAGACAATAATATTTTTTTTAAATATTGTATTTTCAGTAATATGACCACTGAAGGCCCTGATTTTATATTAAAAACAGAGCTTTGGACTATACCATTTCCTGCTGAAAGGCATTATTTCTCTCCATGTGTTCCCATACCAGGCGTGTCACGCAGTTTGGTGCTTACTTTCCCTCCATGTTAAAGAACAGTAGGTGTTTCAGCACCCAGGCTAATGTACTGCATAGCTAAACACATATAAGGTCCCAAAGGCGAGACCGATTGCATTGCAAATGCTTGTTTGTGTATGTGCTCACTGAGGCTGGGGAGATCATGTTAAATTCACATGATTTCAACGCGGCCCCCAGTGCTGACACAATCTGTGGCACTGACAGCACTAGTTGTAATCAGGAAGCTCAGACACTCCTGAATCTACGGCTGGGTGTAAAGGTGCGCCGCTGCACATCCAAATCCCCGGGGCTTCCTTATCAGGGATAATGGTGCCCCACAGATTGTCACTGGGGCTCTCCTGAAGACCACTCTCTTTCTAGTGTGCATCCTGCTCAGTGGTGCAATTCATCAGGTTGATGTTTCTGTAACAGCCTCGTGTTTTTGCAGCAATGAGTTCCCCAATAAGTCAATAGACGCATGTTGGGTACATTTCTCACTAGGGTAATTACAACATGGACGTACCTTTTAGGGATTTTCTACGCAGCTCCTGTGACATCATGTGCAAGAGAACCTCGGGGACCAAACTAGAACACTGCGGATCCATTATTTTATTATTCAATAATGTGTTTCTCCAGCGCACCGAAGTTCTTATACCAGAAATACATGGGCGTCATGGGCCTTCAACACTCATAATCTACAATGATATGTCATGGGTCTAAAAAACTCTTATTTTAAGGTGTGCATTTTATGTCCTGTGAGTCGGGTGTACATTGCAGTTAAGACTGCGAGAAGTTATAAAATGTTTACAGGGAGAAAGTTAGCCAAGTGAGACAGTGGTTCTATCAGGTCAGTTCTTATGGTGGGAGGTACAAGTGCAGTGTACGTCAGAAGAAAATATGATTGGCTGGAAGGGTTGAGCGAGTGATGGGTATATTATCAGTGGGGAGAGATATTCATCATAATTGGAGAGAACAAGAGAACATGAGTAAAAGAGTGTGTCGAGTTGGAATGTTGGAAGCCAGTTTATTTCCACTTTGTGAGAGGATGGAAAGTTGCTCCCTACAGAGGGCTTTTTTTCTTTCTAATTCTATTCTGGGGTGAATATGCCATTAGTGGAAAAGAGACCTGAGGCATTGTGTCTATCGGCTGTCCAACACAAATCATTTAATCCAGTTTAAGCCACTAGCTATTTACATTGGGCCCAGGGGCACAAAGAGTGTCTTCATCGGTGTTTGGTGAAATCCTTGTGGTTTATAGTTCAGAAGCATATACATTATTACTAATGGTTGAGAGTAGATTGTCATATTTGTGACTATTTGAGGTGAATGTTTATTGCTGGGTGGCCGACCTAGCACACAGATTGAGTATTTATTAACGTCCTATCCTCAAATTATGAATTTTTTCAGTGTTTTTTTCTTCAACAGATATGGGCTTAATTCACCCGAAAATTATAAATAAAGGTGACTTCAGGCCACTTCATGTATTAGGTGGAACTCAATAGTTCTATAACCAGCTCTCTGAATACTTTGACAAAAAAAGCAAAGATATCTACAGGAGAGCCAAAGCTTAGCCTGAGCCCAACCACTGCATCAAGACCCTTCCAACCTCGGAGAGCAAGCACACCCTGACCACATGGAACAACATCACCTTCCAGGAACCAGCAGTACTCATGAAGTCTATCCTTTCAGGTGCCCATCCGATCCCTGGCCCGCTGCATCTTCAACAAAGGACTCACACCTGTATGTAGAACCATCACGAAGATACTCAACTCCTCAATCAACACAGCAACCTTTCCAGCAACTTGGAAGCATGCAGCAGTTAGCGCACTGTTGTAGAAACCTACAGCAGACCCCATCAAACCACCAACTACGCCCCATATTGCTCCTACTCTACCCCACCAACGTCATGGAAAGGCCTTCAACAAACGCCTCACAACACACTCCGCCAAAAAGCAAATCCTTGACCTCATGCAATCGGGCTTCAGACCAAACCACAACATCAAAACGGCCCTAATTGGAGCTACCAATATCCAGATGATCCTCAACAGAGGAGGGAGGGCAGTCCTCATTCTCCTGAACCTCCCAGCTGCCTTCTACATCACCTCACACCCCATCCTTATCCAAAATCTGCATGAAGCTGGCATCCAGAGACATGCACCACAGTGGCTCAGTACCTTCCTAACTGACCAAACCCAATAAAAAACCTGCCCTCCCTACACATCAGAGACCCGACAACTCATCTGTGGGGTACCACAGGGCTCATCCCTCAGACCAACGCTCTTCAATATATACATGACCCAACTGGCAAACATTGTCAGAGTCTACAACATAAAAGTCCTGCCCTCCACAGATGACACACAGCTCATCGTAATGAACACAAGAGACGGATTCAGGACGTGCATGACCGAAGTAGAAAACTGAATGAGGGACCACTGTCTGAAACTCAACTAGGAAAATACAGAAGCAATAATTTTCCAGAAGGAAACCACAATCTGTGACTCAACCTTGTGGTCCTCAGACCCACACCTCTTCCCAGCATGTAAGCAAGAAATCTCAGTGTCATCATCAATACCAAACTGGAAATGCCAGCTCCGATCATCGCAGTAACCTTGTCGTACTTGCTCCTGCCCAAAATGCAGAAAAATATCTTCAAATGGATCTCACCCAACACCAAGCAGATGGTCACTCAAGCCCTCGTCAGCAGCAGACTTAACTACATTAATTGGCTCTATGCCAGAATCCCCAAACACCTGACAAGCAAATTTCAAACCATACAGAACATGCCTCATACTCAACTTCCCATGTTGGGAACACGTCACACCACTTCTCAGAAAACTAGCTTGGCTACCAATCCACTAGAGTATTAAATTCAAATTGCTCACCTTCACGTTCAAGGCACTCATCTTGAGCAATATAATAAGGGTGGAGCTTAGTTGTATTTCTGTTCATTAAATAAGTTGTCCGAGTAAATGTATTTATTCCAAATTCAGTCATTATCGTTGAGTCATCTCCCAGAACCGTCGGTGACATCTTCTCCATTTGCAGCAGTTTTTTGGGCTTGTTTGTGGCTAAATCTAATTGCCAGTCTAGGGCCAGAGAAGAAATGAGTTTTTCCATAACTGTGACATGCAGGTTTGCCGGGTACATGAAGGTATATGGAGGCCTTTAACTGCAACTGCTTGGCAGCGAGGAACACTCTATGTGCAGTTTGGACTGCCAAGGTGAAGTATGACTGTATCCTGATGGTATTTCCTTGATACTGCAGCTCCCATTTTTTCATTGCAAATCTAGGGATTGTGTTCCAGTCCCTGTTAATGCATGAGCCAGGCAATAATTGGGTGCACCAGTGCCTCCGACGGTTGGAGAAAAGGCCCAGAGATTGGCAGGTTTGTTCATCGGAGAACATCTTTGTGAATTGCGCTCCAAAGGAAGACTGAAGCATGGTTTCCATGTACAGCTCCATCCTGCCAATGGGAGTGGACTCTGCAATGCCCACTATCCGAATGTTTTTCCACCTGGAGCATGCATCGAGGTCCTCGTTCTTGGCCTTAATTGCCTACAGCACCTTCTCAATCCTCAGCAATTGCTCTTGGCTGGCAGAGGCATGATCTTCCATGTTGAAAACTCAAGTTGATTCAGGCAATCATCATGCTTATCGATTTTGTCACTCGTGCGATCAAGGAGATTGGTAAGAGGGTTGATCTTGGCATCTATGATGCGGAAGCTGTGTAACATTTTGGAAGGAAGATTTTTTTATGTCAGAATCTGAGCTAGGCTCCTCAGAGGTCCTAGTGAGTGAGTGTTTTTAGCTAGCCTCTCTACCTGGTGGTTTGCATATCCTTCTTCTTCGGAAAGGTTCATTTAGGCTGCCCGTGGTTCTGTTTCCCACTGTGGGGTGTATTGGGGATCATAATCTCTCATGATGGCAGAAACAGTGGTGGATCCCCCCAGTCCATCAATCCACTGATGGAGAGAATGAGAGAATTAGCCTGCTGTCCTAACTTGATAGGTTCTGCCTCACCCCAGCATAAATGATAAATTGGGGGGCCATGAGTAGATCAACATAGATACCACAGGCACCGAATTATCTCTGCCCCCTTTGCACACATCGCCTAACTATCTTGCAATGGTGGTCTCCATTCAGGGCGGATTCCTCTCCCACACACAGGCTGCAGTCCTTCTTGACACATCAGATCACTAGCATCATCAATGAAACCAGCTCCGGGCGTAATATGCTGTCTCCATAAAAGCTGCATGTGGATTGAAAGTTATATAGACAATTCTTACTAACAGATTACTGATGGATTCTTGTCCCGGTCAGCAGAGCCTTACAAAGTGACAGACGTCTTGTGGCCCAGCCCTCTGATAACAATGGTCTCTTTTCTTGTGTTTAACAAAGAGGTTGAGAGGTGGTATATTGAGATTGACTGGAAAGATTTAAAGGAAGATATGGAAGAGATGCTGGCTGCTTGTGAGAGTGGTATGGGAGTTGTGAAATGAGGAGTGCAAGCCAAAGGAGGTGTGTGAATTGATGGTGTGAAGTGGAAAGGTAGCAGGAGAGAATAATAGTCAGAGTAGGGGAGAAAGTAATATTTGGGTTAGCTGCGACCAAGATAAAACCATCTGATTGACATAATTTCCTAGAATTTACGTGGCCCACCAAAGAGAAAAGGTGTTGCCCTTGGCCCCAAGCAGGGATCCATGCAGCACTGGGGGCTTGACCTTGCTTCCAGTTAGTGTTATGTGGGATGCCCTGTCTCTTCCTTAAGCAGGGCTGCCACCCAAAAGCATGCTCTAAGTTTGCACGCTGGGCAACTCTATGTCTTCACATGTCAAGAGGTGCTTCATAGACTGGACATGACATGGCGACATTTAACGGATTCCAGAAAGCTCAGATCATTCTGCTCACTGGTGAGAATGTGCACCTTCATTAGCACTGCACCCTCACAGCCTCACTCTGATGAACCCGGTTTTGTTTGGCTTAATATTATAGTGGAAATCCTCGCCCTGGATCCACGGAGCAGAAAAAACTCCAGAAATCTCTCACAATGCCTACCAAAATGGAGGAAGCTGGATCAACTCTTTCAAGATCATTTACCCTCCTAATCTCTCCAAAACCTCAGCAAAAAGATTTAAACACAACAACCTGGAAGATTTTCCAATCGCCTTCTTTGCTAATCAATATCATAGTGGCCGATATGTGAAGCTGAAAAGAGACCTCATCTTCTGTATACGTAACACTGCATCTTGGTCCAACATCTTCCACAACAATCCCAATGTTCCATTGTCTACTACCATTCCTCAAGCCTGCAAGCTTCAAATTTCTCCCTGTTCACTATTCAATGGAACTATTACTATCTCCATCTACATCACTGGTAAGATTCTAATTCAGTCCACAGATTTGCACCTTTCACTATTTGACCACATTTTCTAAGTTCTCCTTAATGCCCTACTGCAAGTACACATCATTCAACTCCCCCATAATACTTAATCTTACTCCACATGCCCAACTGAACCCCCACTTCAACACTCCCCCAACTAATCCGCAATCAGTGATCTTGAAACCTACATCTAACAGGGTACTCTTACCCTCACAACGTCCACTATGCTCCCCAAAAATGTCCCCATCCCATACTCCCTCCTCTTTCTCTAATCATTTACTTTTCCTCAACTTGTCCCAACTAGCTGCCCCCATCTACACCCGACTGGCATAATCCCATCCTGCCTGATCTCACACAGAACACCCACCCTACCATAGTGCATCCTCTTTTGTGAATCCGCATTGCGACTCACCGTGCACACACACACACACACAGAATGTTCTTTCTCCACAATAACAACCCTCCAGTAACACTCCACTCAATTCCCGTATTATAAACTCCCACACTCATCACTGACCCACTGAGAATTAGTCCTCTCTCCCGATTAACATCATCCCACCCCTAATCAATACTGGCTGCAATCTCTATAGTGTGCCACATTCTACACCACCTCATCTGATGACTCTTTCTCACAACACCCCGACTTCTCTACCCACATTCTATTTCTCAAGAATTCTCCTCCAACATCAAAGCCACACATTTACAGCCATACCTCTGGATTTCCTCACTGTCACCCATTCTCTGGAACAACGGAACAACCAACCTCACCTAAATCTACTTTGTCCTGGCTATGCACACATTCCCTTCACTCACTATGGCTATAAAACTCCCTCTTTCACTCACTTCACTCCTTCCCCTCACATGAAATCAGCACACTGCAACTGGCAACCAGCCCCACCTCAGTTAATTACCACCACTAAGATCACATCATACAGAGTCCCTGAGACCACATACCACATATCACCTCACGGAGTCTGCCTCAGTGCACCTTACATGCCTCTCAGCCTCATTCACCCATACAATGTATTCTCCTCTCACACCAACACTCCACACCACACTTCCTCCCACTTGCCCGCTGAACTCTTTTCCCCCATACCCTGACTCTCAAAACCCACCACCTAGTGCACAAACTAGATCTCCTCAGATCAAAACTTTCTCAGCTCGATGAGACTTCATTCCTGGTAAACTCCAGACTATCTTCTCACTTAGACTCTTTCCTCCCCTAGCTGAAGATACACTATCCTCAGGGCTCAATACCTAGGAGTAGTCATTTACCTTGCCCCACAAGATCAACACGCACTCTCTCTCAAGCTGACATCTTCAACTGACTTGCAGGCTACAAAACCTAGTTGCCCCCAACCTCCTCTCCTCCTTCTACCTCCTCAACGCTAGACAACTACAACGAGCATAGAATCCCAACTATCTCCTCCACCCGATTCAAACAGGAGTCACGCCTAAAGCAGACACCTGCTATCCGAAACAATATCTCTATAATAACCAAAACCGTTAAGTCCCCTCACAACAAATTACCTCACCTCTATGCTCAGTGCTTCACAACTGTATATCTGCTATAAAACACAAACTGGAAACCTCCGGCACCATCTCACAATACAATCTTGACTGCTTAACCCGAACAGAGACCTGGTTCAATGGCACACCATACAACACTTTTGATCTTCTACTTCCTTGTAACTACTCCACCATCCAAAAGGACCAAGCAGAGAGAGCCTAAGGCGGTACGCAGCCATTTACAGAGATTCACTGCAATGCAAAGAAGAACCAAATGGCCTCTTCTCCGCATTTCAGTGCCTCCCTCTGAAGCTACGCACTCAGTGTAATTCTCCCTTCAGAATAAATGCAATCTACCACCATCCAGGTTGTAACGTGGTCTTTGTTGAGGAATGCACGGACCTCTTAACTGACCAATCTTCCTGATGCGACAAAGTGATTTTTCTGGGAGACTTCAACCTTCACTAGGGCACCACAGAAGACTCTGCAGTGAACCACTTTGCCTCCAGTCACGCAAACAATTATTTGATCCAACATAACCTTAAGCCAACACACACTAAAGGCTCCATACTGGACCTAATATTCTTCAAAGATGACATGGTCTCAGTGAATGTTCCTTTCTTGGTAGACTGGTCTGATCACTTCCTTACTCCCTTTACCCTGCGAATCTCTCATACCATGATAATGGGTTAACTGAAATGAGCAACTACCTGGTTTCGAGACACTAAAAACATAGACATCAATACTCCTGGCAACACTGCTCAGAAGATTCCTCCCTCCCTCGGCCCACCACAAATGAGAATGCCATGTCCTCCCACAGCTTTGAATGCCTCTCTGATGTACTTGATTTTGTTGCTCCACTCAAAAGCAAAAAGAAACGACCTAAACCATCAGAACCATGGTTCAACAAGTCCCATAGGAATCTTAGAGAAGAAATAGAGATGGTCGACCTCCATCACTAACCTCATATGCCTCAGAACTGCTAGGTCCTAATACAAAAAACAGAAGGATTCCAAACACTTCAGATACCTGCTGGATTGAGCAAAGAACTGACCGAACCAACGCTTCAATCTGGTCAAAACTGCCAACAAGCCCTCCACACCCACATCCATTAAATCTGAAGACCCAACATCAAAAGCAGAAGAGTTTCTACAATTCTTTGACTCCAAAGAACTACAACTACTACACCATGATTTTCATCCTACCTCTCCCCATGCATGCAAATCCAAAGAGACTTGGAAGCTATTTACAGAGGAAGACTTACTCACGAGTATCATAAAAACAAAACCCTCTAACCACTTTGTAGACCCTATGCATATTGACATTACCAAACACCTTTATACCCACATACTTCCTCACAGGACACTGGTGAATCTTTCTCTCAGCCAAGGAACATTTCCTGACTGCCTCAAAACTGGCCAAGTAACCCCTCTCTTTAAAAAAAACCTCTGCAGATACTAATGACCTCAACAACTATTGGCTAATCTCCAACCTGCCTTTCCTCTGAAAAATCATTGAAAGATGTGTAGTGGAGCAACTCACCTAACATCAAAAAGAACAACCTTCTAGACATATTCCAGTCTGGTTTCAATCAGGGCTTCAGCACAGAATCAACTCTATTACAGTTGTGTCACAAAGTGCCCAACGGAACCCCACCTGAGGAGGAGGACGTCGCACTGTTCCCCCCTTTTATCTCTCCTCTCCTCTATTTGCAGTCCCCTCCGGCGTCAGCTTTCAGAAACCGTTACGGCTCCATTAAGGATCTCCCAATGATGGATGAGACTTCCACCCACCTGACTTGGTCACATGCGCCAATGGATGCGGGACGTCTGACGGGAAGTAATGTGAAGTGGGAGTGGTCTCCTCAAGAGAAAACGGAGACGACAGATTCGTAGGGTAACCCGCTGGAGGAAGAACAGAAGAGGAGCCCCGGAAAGAGCGGAGCATCCACTGCACTGCGGAAGGCCGAGTCCCCAGCTCAAGAGGAGACGAGCACCGAGAGCACCGCAACAGAGGCCAAGAGGGAGTCGGACCCTCTCCGACACCGTGAGTTGGCCAGCCTCGCTCCTGGAGGAGCGTGGCTTTCTCAAGTACGAACCCGCCTCAGAGGCTTCTGGGGAAGGGAACCACGAGCGCATAGCTCTTCACTAGCGGGGAAGGGAGGGGGACTTCCCAAGTCGGGCTGACCATTGCTAAACGCTGCGCATCTATGGTGTTCTGCTGTTACGAGGTGCTGCATGTTGAAAAGCCACTGGTGACGGACAACGGGTGATCAACCCCCCCACTCCTTCTCTCTTCTTTCATTGGTTCAGAGCGGACAATATCTCATTGGGTTTTCTTTTGTTTTTTTTATGTTTATTCCTCTTATATCTGGAGGAGCGCCTGCTGTCCCCGGACCGAAGGAAGATTCCCCCACGAAACCGCAACACAAAAAGGGGACCACGTCCAAGAAGAAAGAACATTGGACAGATAGTTATACTTCCTACGATACTTATTGGAATAAACACCCCTCCGAAACCTTCTTTATTGTCCGTGTTGTTTACTCCCAGGTCCACACGTTGGTCAATGATGCTCTTCAAGTTCAAGACTTAGGCATCCCGTATCCCCTGATTCCTCTTGGCCTGCCATCAGCCTTCAAAACACTCCTAGACACACTCAAAAATTGAATTGACATTGATGGCATGGTCCTTAAATGGTTCACTTCATTCCTCATGGGCAGGTCTCAGAGAGTAAAAATTGATGGCCATCTCTCTTCACGGATTGCAGTTGGAGAAGGGGTTTACCAGAGGCCCATTTTTGCCCCGACCCTATTCAACCTATACATCGAGCAACTTGGGGGCATATTCTCAAGGAGCTATCGCTGAGATATCAGCACTTTATCGCAGCCAAAGTCGTGATAATTTTATCGCCCCATTCACAAGCTGGTGCTAACAGCCGATACCACCAGTTTACTTGCGAAAGCATCCGCAAAAAACATCGCCACAGATGACCCTAGCAACTATCGCTAATGAGATGCAGAGTAGGCGTTCCCGAGCAAAAATCAGCGACAACACCACACCTCAACATTCTCAACGACCAGCCACATCGGCGATAAGACCACAAAACAGGCGATAAGGCGCGTTAGCAGCAGGAAATTAACACCTGCTCTGACCTGGTGTAAAGTCGGACGACAACCTGCACCATCAAAGGGAGCCCAGCCCAGAGCCACACATGAAGAACAACAGATGCCATGGAGCCACACACCATGCATCCCGGAGCCCCGAGAGCTCAACAACACTCACCGCCACCCCCCCCAGGATCGCCACCCCCCCCGGACCACCACAGAGGCAGCGCAGACAAAGACAGTGGACCTTCAGGAAATGCACCAGCCTCACAGACCTAACACCAGACAATGTCAATGCCCACTACAGGCTCAGAAGGACAACCATCCTCTGCATCCTGAACATCATTGCCCACAGGCTGACGGTACCAACCCAGCGGACAACCAACATCCCTCTGCAGACAAAGCTGCTGGCTGTGCTGCACCTGTTGGCCTCTGGTACCTCCCAACCAACAACCGCCAGAGTCGGAGGAGTCTCACAGCCAGCCCCATCCAAGTTCCTCACACCTGTCCTGGATGCCATCATCAGCCAGGTACCCCAGTACCTATACGTCCCCCACAATGCGCAGGAACAGCTGGAGACCAAGCAAGGACTATACGCCATAGCTGGATTCCCACACGTGTTGGGGGCAATCGACTGCACACATGTCCTACTTGTGCCCCCTGCCGACACTGCACACAATTACCATAACAGAGAGCACATGCATTCCATCAACGTGCAGGCAATAGTGGACCACAGGGGACTCTTCACCAATGTCGTAGCCAACTACCCAGGCAGTGTGCATGATCCCCTCATCTTCCGACAGTCCAACATCAACCAGCGCTTCCAGGATGGCACCATTGGGAATGCACTGCTTGTTGGCAAGTACCAAATGAACACACCACACACCTCAACTCCACAATCATGCAACTCACAACTCTGGCACTGCACACGTCACAAAATCACATACAACATGCCAAACAACATGCCCACCCACCAGACACGACAGCACAACTTACTGTGGCAACCTTGGTTAGCCATGTACATGAGCCATCAACAGCATGGCACCTCAGCCACACAATAGCGGAATGTGGGGAGAGGTGGGAACCAGGCATGTGTGAAGGAGGCAAGTGCCCCATGAATTAGAATGTACACAATGCCAAGTGTGGCATGGAAGTGCTGGACAGACTGCAGTATGCAGACCACAGACATATCCATGTCTACATGCACTGCTGGTGTTTGGAGTGTAGTGGACAGTGGACGCAACCATGTCACCCCAGCCAGTGGGGAAGATCGCGGAAATGTAGCTTGTGATGTCCCCCCCTTGTAAGCGTGTGCGGAGTGGGCTGGCCCGGAGGACGCCAGGCCAGCGTAGGGGTGTGAATAAAAAGCACATAGCTCTGGGCATGGTTCTCTTCCGGAATGCCCAACATGTCTGCCAGGGCGGCGCCTCCCACCCCGCCACGAGGCTGACGCCGTCGCCGTGAGCGGTGTGGCCTGTGATCCTGTGCGCCTGCTGCACCCCGGGTCACTGGTCCCCGAATCCGTCATGCCTGCCCCTGCGCAGTCAGGCCTCACTGCTCACCTGCCGACACCGGCGTGTGTCAAAGAGGGCCCACCACATGCCGGCGCAAGCTCCAATGCCGAAGCCCACGACCTTGGCAGCCTCCTCAGACCATCACAGCCTCCGCGACACAGGCCCGCTTTACTCCTTTTTCGTTGACGTACTCCACCGCTGCCTCGGGCCTACACTACGGTCAAGTACGTCACACATTTGGAACTGAGTCTTGATTATGCAATGGCAGAGTACACACTTTATGGCTGAGTTTATATCACTATACTCCCTTCGATGTGGTGCCACCAACTCTGTGCATAGCATTCGAACTACACCTGTCTGTGGTCCCTTGCTGACTACTGCCTTCGGCCTACACTGCGGTCGAGTAGGTCACATATGTGGAACTGAGTCTTGATTTCTGCATGGCGGAGTTCATATCATTGTATACAAGGAGACGAGTAAGAGGAAGACGCGGTTCAGTCGGAGGAGAAAAGGATCATCGTTACGGAGGTGATCGAACACTGCCGACAACTGCTCTGGTGTCACTAACTCTGTGCATCGCGGGCCAACGACACGTGGCTGTGGGCCCCTGCTGACCGCTGCCTCGGGCCTACACTGCGGTCAAGTAGGTCACACATTGGGAATTCAGTCATGATTCATTTATGGCAGACTTGATATCATTGTACTGGCCTCATCGCAGACTGCATCCCCTTTCAGCTCCGGTGCCACTAAGTCTGTTCCCCGACATCCATGGACACTTTCTGGTTGAACTTTGGTGGCAACTGAGTCTATGGACTGGGGATTGTCTTCATCATCATGTCGGTGATACTGACTTTGTGGCAAAAACGAGGCTGTAGCATTCCACTCCTCCATTTGCCGCTTCCGGCCGGCTTCTGCCCTCTGCATCATGCCCTGGAGGACACCTTCCACTGTCCCCCGCAAACCTCAGCTACATTCACCTTCGACATCGACGAGGACCCGCTCACCTCGCGTGGCCCTATCTCACTGCACCGCAAGTCACCATCCTGTGGCGGCGTGCCTGTGCCGGCCGCAGTGCATCTGGGGCCACTAACTCTGTGCAGCTCAAGTCATGGCCAATGTCTGATAGCATATTGGATGGCCTCTGGGTCGATGGACTGGGGGTCATCAATGCCATGTGTCTGTGGCCCTGCGCTGTCCGCTGCCTCCGGCCTCAACTGTGGTCCACCTGGGCTCACACATCAAATCGAGTCCTGACCTGCCCGGACATCACATTACCGCAGGATGCACACGCCACCACCACCAGGACCAACTCCAAACAACAGGTGCCAGAGTCGGAAGTGTCTTACTGCCAGACTATCAGAGTTGCTCACACCTGTTGTGGGTGCCATCATCAGCTTGATACCCTGCTCAGCTCTTCAGGTGCCACTGACTCAATGCACCATGCAAATCATGGACCATTCTGCTTGCATGTTGGGTGCACACTGTACTTTCTCCAGCTACCACCATGATGCTTCACAGTTGTTTCTGTTATGCTGCTGTTTTCTGTTTCTGCTTTTATTGTGATCACTGTTCAAGTTGTTGCCAGCACCAACGACTCCATGAGGGCTGGCTTACACTCACCCCACACACATCCAGCAGATGCGTCACTGTACATGTGACCATGCCAATAAAGGTGTCGAGCGCACGTGCCCGTAGCCATTTCAACTAACTATCTGAGTGTGTCCGTGTGCTCATGATGTATGCATTAGGGCCCCGGGCCCTACAACATTACATTGTGCCGTGTACAGAGGACGCCGACATGTCACCGCAGGCAGCGGGTGAGACATTGCACATGTAGCTTTGTCGGCCCCCACTCAATACTTAAGAGGAATGACCTGGGCCGGCGTATGCCAGTCCAGCGTGGGGGTGTGGATGATTATCCCGTGGCTCTGGGTGTGGTTCAGTACTGGAAATGTGCAAAGGCATGTGTCTCTGTTGCAGTGTGGGTCTCCGTTGGGGAGTGTAGGTGGTCCCTGATGGGACTTAGACACCCACGTATGTGATCTAGTTCGGATTCCATGAGGTAGTACCCCACCCGCACATGTTCGGCCACCCCCTTCTGGCAGTCTGACACCTGGCCTTGGAATGCGATGTGTGCTTCGGTGGGCTGCTGGGAGCCAGCCGGGGTGGTGGGTGTATCCAGCTGTGTTGTCTGTGCAGGTGGTGGGGTATCCTCGATGCAGCGATGCTGCCCTGCTCCTGGAGGTCAATTGCCTAAGATGTCCATGGACTGTTGTAGGGCGTCGGTGTCGGAAGTGTGGAGGTCCTCTTCAGCATCACTGTAGAGTTGTCTGGTCTGCCCTGCTGGAGGTGTTGTGTGTCCCTCTGCAATGTGAAGGGGAGATGCTTGTTGACATTGTGTTGGCATGTATTTTGCAGAATTGTTCAAGTTTACATACAGACTGCATGACAATGTACATTGTGACTTTTTGGGAGGGGCGGACTATTTGATGCGGGACAGTGGACATTTAGACTACATGAGGTAGGTGAGGTTGTACACGTACATTTGCATCTCACAGTTTCCTGCTATGTCAGATGTGATTGGCCATTTTCTACTCACAGGCGGACCCAGTTGTGTCCTCTGTTCTGCAGTGTAAGTGTTGCACTGTGTACCACATTGTTGTCCATGTGGATGTGCTGTTATTGCTATGTGTGTGTGCTGCATTGTGTGAGAGTCTCACCTGCAGCTGTGATTTTGCTGCCCCTTATCCCTTGGAGGCGGTGTGCCTTTGGCTTTTGTGCTTTTAAGGTGCTGTGATGTTGGCGACTTGGGTCATTTGTGCTCTTGGACGGTTTTTGTACTCTTGTGCATTGTCTGCAGATGTATTGTTGACGTCAGTGGTTGTTTGTGCACGTGGATGTGTCAGAGTGTGACCTGCTCCTTTCCGGATGTGGTCCACACTCAGCCACCTCAGTCTCGTGGCGTGCACAATGTCATGGTGATTGTACTCCAGCCATGCTGCTCGTCATGTGGTGTCACTTGCATTGTCAGTGTGGCTCTCACATACGCATCTTTGCTGTGTTTCGCATGGGTGCATGTGTGTGTTGTGGAATTGGTGATGTGTGGGGTGGGAGCCCTTTGGGCACATGGTGGATGGGGGCCTACTTGATGTTTGTATGTTTGCTGCAGTGTGCCACGGGGATCAGGGACATGACCCAGGGTCATTGTGGGTGTACGGTGTGCTACACGTTGTTGTGCATGTGTGCTATTGTGCCCGTCCCCACAGTCCCTGTTCATTACTCACCCTGTTGATGTTGTGTCAGGTCATGTCGAGCAGTGTCCGGACTCCCGACTCCTTGCACCGTCTCCACACTGATGACTGTGGCAACCATTTGCTCCAGCTCCTCCTGTGGTGCAGGACTCCCACCTCCTTTCGCCATTGCTGCCTTCCTGTTGGCAGCGGGTTTCTGCTTGGTTTGACTTTTCACATCGTGCCAGCGCATCTTGGCCTCCTCGACACTCCGGCTGCATTCACAATGGAATGCCATTTTTCCGTCTGTGTTGCCAATGACACGGTGGAGGTGACGGACAGTTGTTGTTAGTGCTCTGTCACCTCCGTGACGACGATCCGGTTGTCATGCGGACTGTACCCCGTCTTCCTCTTCCTCTTCTCCTTGGCCTTCCCGGACCACGAGGTTCCTTGATGGTGGTCTGTGTGGCTTGTGGGGTTCGCGTTGACCTGGGCACTCGTTCCGAGTGCATCCATGTTGCTACGCAGTTTATTTTGTTTTTGGTGTGTTTTTCTTGTTCGGCTTTTATGGTGCATTTTCACGCATGACGCGTGGGAATTGGAGGCCTGTTGCTGGTTATCGCTGATTTTTGTATCGCGGTTGGCCTCATAGCAACTTTATTCGCGTTCGTGTTTCGCAATTTTGCGGCGTCGCGTTGATTTTAACGCGGTCATTTGACGCGTTATCGTGGGACTATCGCATGGTGCTGCCAGGTTGGGAATACTACGTTAGCACGGCGTTGTTTTCCCGCAATCGACTGCGATATCCAAAGTTGCGTTAAGCTAATCTTGCTGTGGTTATCACACGTTCTTGAGAATATGCCCCTTGGAGTCCTTCTGAATAAGGCAGGGATTTTCTATCATCAATACGTAGATGATACACAGCTGTATCTAAAGGTCTCCTCACAAAACAATATCTCACATCTCGATACCACCCTAAACTCTGTTCATGACTGGATGACCTCTCATCACCTACAGCTTAACCCTTCTAAAACTGAATTTCTCCTTATTTCCCTTTTAAAATCAACACTCCTGCTGCACTGCTGGATGAACACACACAACATCCTTAACAGTAAACCCATCATTGTTGACAGTGCCGAATTTTTAGGGGTCATCCTAGACAAATATTAATGCTGTATTCTCAAATCAGCACCATGGGCAACAACATGTGCTATCAACTACCTCTCCTATGGAGAATTCGCCAATCTAAAATCTCTCGCTAACCCACTGGTGCTCTCCCGAATAGAGTATTGTAACTCTCTCCTGACTGGTCTCCCCAAAACCCAGCTCACCCTTCTGAAATTGATTCTACACTCAGCAGCAGGGTTTGTCTACAGGCCTAAAAGGACTGACCACATTATTACACCTATGCTGATCACTCTCTGTTGGATTCCCAATTTGAAGCCAGGGCTAATTACAAGACTGCCTGCATCACCGATAAGCTCTGCACACATCCACACCCCGTTACCTAGCTCTAGAAAATAGCGAAATGTGAAGGCAATGCTCTTTGAACCCCTGTCCTTTCAAAAGGAATGACTGATGGTACAATCCTTCTTGGTTAGCGCAACCGGAATCGTGAATTTATTACCTCTAAATCTATGCACAACTACCTCACTGGTGGCTTTCAAAACAGACCTGAAAGCCTTGCTCCTCCAATGATATTTTAGCTAAGACACTGCAATCAACTCCTGGCACAGACATCTACACTACCTCAACCTTTATACGTCTGTATATACCTCTTGTACATTCTGTTTTATGTAATGATCTGCAAGGTTGTATTCTCAACCTTTGTAATTACTTATAATTGTATTCATTCATCTAAACCATCTGTAACTTCCATTAAAAAATATATTTCTCTTGTCAAGTGCTCTAGCACTTTAGGTTAGGGAAATGTCCATGCTATAGTAGTATGTATAAATAAATAAATAAAATCCTACTCACTCCACAACTGTTAATTGACACATCCCTTAAGGATAACAAGAAATGAGCAAATATGTGGCAAGTTACTGCTATTACTATGGGTTTGAGACAGAGGCTGGTGGCAAAAGATGGCATCAGTATAAATTTGGCTAAAATCATGATCTGGGACAGATCAGAGATCTCTTATCTTTTCCATCTCTTCACTATAACATGGCAGGTGTGACAACATAATGTTGAATTCCTATATATATATATATATATATATATATATATTACAGCATGTAAGAAATTGGGTTACTGGTTGAGATGGGATGAAACCCTTCTCAAGCAGGAACCACAATCCTTGTCAGGGTGAACTCATAAGCAAACCCTAAATTAACCTGTGCTCAACCCCTGGGTAGCTTGGCACAGAGCAGTCAGGCTTTTCTCAGAGGCAATGTGTAAAGTATTTGTGCAACACTTCAAACAGTAACACAGTGACAACACACCGCAAAAAGATCCATCACCAGTTTAGAAGAATGGAGCATTTTTAATAACTTAAACCAGACCAAAACAACAAAACTCCAATCAGTATAACCGTAGATATGCTGGTGTAAAGATTTCAGTGAAAATAATGCCAAAAGCACAAAGTGCCTATTGTGGATATGTGGTCGCGCCAGACCAGGACAAAGTCACAAGTTCTGGCCGGCCGCAATAAAGCTTGGGCCAGCTACATGGACCCCATTAGGCATTCTGAACAAAGTACCTTAGGTCCTGGTTCCGGAGCGTTGTGCGGTCTACGTCGAGGATGAGCCAGGCAGCCGAGGCGATGTGTCAGTTCTGAAGTGTTGCGGGGCTGCGGTGTGAGGTCCTGCGTTGTTATCAAGGATCCCGTCGATGAGGGCGCATGCATTGCACAGTCGAGATGATGCATCAGTTCTGAGGAGTGTGAGGCTGCGATGCAAGAACCTGCATTGTCATCGATGCTGCTGTCAAGGAGAGATGCGAGGGGCTGCATCAGGAAAGCTTCACACAGGAGGCTGTTCAGATGCGGACTGTGAGGTCAATGCAGAGTCCTTTGCAATGGGAGAACCTAGGTCCACTTCCTAGAGTCTGGGACAGGGGTGGCATAATTTGGTAGGGTAGGACTCACAGATGGCACAGTCCAGGTGTTGGGTTCAAGGTTGTTGGAGCCTTCTTTCCCGAAGGCCCTAGTCAGGAGGCCAGCCAACTTGGAGTCACTTTGGGGTCCTCGATTCCACAGATGCAGGTTCAGTCCTTCTCACCCAGGCAAGAGGGCAGCAGATCAGCATCATCAGTGTCTGAAGTCCATTATTTATACCTGGGACTTCATTAGAAGTGGGGAGAAGCTTCTAGAGGTTTCACTTTGAAGTTCACATGCATCCTGCCTTCTCTGTCCTAGCTGCAGACTAACTTCAGGGGGTATGCAACCCTTTGTGTGGAGGCAGGACACAGCCTATTCAGGTGTAAGTAGGGCTGTGCCCAGCACACCCTCCTATCCTGTCAGTGATGGCCCATCAAGCCACAACTAAGCTCTTTATTGTGTGTGGCTTTCTAGGAGGAATACGCAAAGCCCAACTGTCAGCTACACCCAGTCATATGGCCCAGGGGCAGGCTAAAGACACTAAATGGCTAAAGCAGAAAAATGCCAACATTCTACAAGTGGAAAGTCCGACTTTACCATAAGAGAGGATTTGTTATTACAATTCCAAAGACACCAAACATTAACTGGTTCCCTCTTCCCATTTGGAAATTACAGCTTATCAAATGTAATAAGGTACTCCAATGTTATCCTATGGGAGGGTTAGGCCTTGCAGTAGTGAAACACAAATTTAAGAGTTTTTCACTACCAGTACATGTAAAGCTTAAAAGTACATATTCAACTTTTTAAATAGACAGCGCCCTGCCCTCTGGTTGTCCAGGGTGTAGCTTACGGGTGACTTATATTTATTGAAAAGGAAGGTTTTGGTCTAGCAAAAGGTTTATTTTGGCAGGTTGAAACGACAGTTTTAAACTGCACTCACAGGCTGCAATGGCAAGCCTGAGACATGTTTAAGCATTACTTAGATGGGTGGCACAATACGTGCTACAGGCCCATTTGAAGCATTTAATTTACAGACCCTGGGTACATGTAGCACCACTTAATTTGGAACTTACAAGTCAATTAAATCTGCCAACTGGGTGTAAGCCAATTCTACCATGTTAAGAGACAAGAGCACAAGCACTTTAGCACTGGTTAGTAGGGGTGGGGTCCATAGAGTTCTAATGCCAGCTAAAATGAACTCATAAAAAAGTGGCAGATAAAGGCAAAACATTTGGGGGTGACCTGCAGAGAGGGCCAGGTCCAACACAACATTATTGTATTATATATGTAATATAAAGAGTGCAGCAATATATTTCATGAACAAATATTAATGTTGGTTCTTATTGGTTTGACGTATCCATTGACCTCAAACATGCTTGCTAATTTCCATGGCTCTAGTAGACTCAGAAGCCATGTTATTGAGTATTGTATTTTGCACATTTTTGCAACCCATAGTCTCGCTTTCAGTCCTGGCAACTGAAAGCAGGATTGTGAGAAAATAATGAGCTCAGCATTGTATCAATGAATGATATCTCCTCCTCAAGGAACCTTTGCGCTTAAGATCCTGCCACTAACTCATTAGATGAACTGAAAGTAGAACATTTCCATGATTAGGTCCATACACTTGCACTGAGAGAAAAACTCTTTCTACATTGTTCTACATTTTAGCCTAATATCCCAATTGACCTCTTTCAAGTGAGTTCTTTGGTCAGTTGAAATGACATTTGTCTTTTAATTATATGCTGTGCTGCTTGCTATTTTGCATTAAAAATAAGTTAGATTTTCCGCTTCCCAACGTGTTATATTTTATTATTAGCACTGGCAAGGAGAAAGAGGCTCACCAAGGAAGGAGGGTGGGTGGCGACCGAACCACATAAACGTAAAGAGGAAGAGGTGGTGGAAGAAGACCTATGCACCCGGCCGTTAATTAAGAGGCTACAGTTTAGAGTCATGTTCCAAAATCAGTAGAAATACTGTGAAGGAAACATAAGCAAAAAGGTAAACATCAGTCACCCCGCATGTTATTACAACGCGGTCGTTACAACAACCGCGTTGTAACAACGCAATACCATTACCCCGCAAGTTGAAACCACGACTTGCGGAAGGGGGAGAAGGTGTTGGATTTAAAATCCAACACCTTCCCTACTGTCCGCACAGACTGGAGTTGGAATAGTAAATTATACTATTCCAACATCCAGCGCCCCCCTCCACAAGTCGTGGTAACGACTTGCGGGGTAATGGTATTGCGTTGTTACAATGCGGTCGTTGTAACGACCGCGTTGTAATAACATGCGGGGTGAGGGAAAGCGGGGAAAAGGAGTCATATTCAAGCAAAAATATTGCTAGCGAGTAATCTATTCTGTAACCAAGAAAATGATACTGTATGCTGTTTCACCTAAAACATAAGACATATCGCCATTGAGAAGAACATTAGATGAATTCAATTCAAGTGCCAGCAAAACATATGCTGTCTCATCTCATCCCACAAATACATACAACCATTGATGAGAACAGAAAATCGGTGGATGTTTGGAAAATCACTATTCTCATTGCAGCACTTAGAAAGAGGGTTGCACGAAGAAAGAGACAAACACAGATCTGGCTGCAAGGGAGTGCACAATACGGGGACAGGTCCACTGGCGTAGCACGGGGGGGGCGGAGGGGACGAGTTTTGGGGCGGCGGCGGCCGCAAAATAATCACCAGCACCCCCACCCCCCACCCCCTCAGCGTGGCTGCAAAGGCAGGAACCGCCACGGGCGGCAGAGTGCCTAGCTACGCCACTGGACAGGTCAGTGATGTCTCCACCTCTCAAAACTCAGTCTTAATGACACTGAGGACCCTTGTAGAATAAGAGTTTATCCTATAGTAATACTTTTCTTACTGAATGTACTCACTGTAATGTATGTCACAATACCCTCGTGACTAGCAGGTCTCTTTGGTAAACATATGATTAATCACGATCATGGGCTACACTGCTTCTTTTCAGTTGTCCTTAAGGAATGCTTATTGGCTTATTGGAGGTTATGGTTAATTTTACCACTTTTCCTAAAATATTGAGAGTTAAAGCCAATCTGTCATTTTACTGTCAAACCATCCTTCTGGTTAAAATACCTAGATCTTGTAAATCTATTGACACCACTCACCTACCACATATATGGTCTTCTGACTCAAGCCTTCCGTATTTGACAGAAGACTGTTCTACAGCCAATTTCCCCACAACGTTTGAATTTACGCTGCTCAAGTTTGTGCATTGCAATCTCACTGTGTTCCAAATGTGACCACAGCAACGTTCTGTCCAAATAAATTTAGAACATCACTTAAAGAACCCAGCAGATGAAGATAAATCCCACAGCTATTCAGGTAAGGTTAGTAGAGTGCCCTTTCCTTTAGAAACTTGGGGATGAATTACTCCCAAATATGAAACACTGTGCCCCAAAAGTCCTTACCACCTAGAGGAAGGATGTGAGTTTACCTTGCCCTCTCCTCCCAGTGTGAGTTTCCAGCTGATTTCCCTTATAGTAATTAATATGAGTAATTAATATGTTTATGCAAAAAAACAGTTGATGGACAGAATGCAGAACAATGTCATACATTCACCCCAGTACAGAGATCTGGGCCTAAATCCATCGGTTTTTTGCTCACCATGCCATTCCAGTTTGAACCCAGCCATATGCAAATCAGTCTTGACCCTGTGCCTCATGGGAACAGTCCAGCCCGAACTGCCAAGCCAGGTCCTCCCTGGACTGGAAACAAGCATCCTAGGACCGGTTTCGGGGTTTCACCCTCTTCAGCCAGGATAGCTTGATTCCAGTGGCATGGAGAGCACGGGACCCACGTCTGGGCATACCCGTCCCACTCGGGGTGACAAATGCAAAAAAACAGTTGATGGACAGAATGCAGAACAATGTCATACATTCACCCCAGTACAGAGATCTGGGCCTAAATCCATCGTTTTTGCTCACCATGCCATTCCAGTTTGAACCCAGCCATATGCAAATCAGTCTTGACCCTGTGCCTCATGGGAACAGTCCAGCCCGAACTGCCAAGCCAGGTCCTCCCTGGACTGGAAACAAGCATCCTAGGACCGGTTTCGGGGTTTCACCCCTCTTCAGCCAGGATAGCTTGATTCCAGTGGCATGGAGAGCACGGGACCCACGTCTGGGCATACCCGTCCCACTCGGGGTGACAAATGCAAAAAAACAGTTGATGGACAGAATGCAGAACAATGTCATACATTCACCCCAGTACAGAGATCTGGGCCTAAATCCATCGTTTTTTGCTCACCATGCCATTCCAGTTTGAACCCAGCCATATGCAAATCAGTCTTGACCCTGTGCCTCATAGGAACAGTCCAGCCCGAACTGCCAAGCCAGGTCCTCCCTGGATTGGAAACAAGCATCCTAGGACCGGTTTCGGGGTTTCACCCCTCTTCAGCCAGGATAGCTTGATTCCAGTGGCATGGAGAGCACGGGACCCATGTCTGGGCATAACCGTCCCACTCGGGGTGACAAATGCAAAAAAACAGTTGATGGACAGAATGCAGAACAATGTCATACATTCACCCCAGTACAGAGATCTGGGCCTAAATCCATCGTTTTTTGCTCACCATGCCATTCCAGTTTGAACCCAGCCATATGCAAATCAGTCTTGACCCTGTGCCTCATGGGAACAGTCCAGCCCGAACTGCCAAGCCAGGTCCTCCCTGGACTGGAAACAAGCATCCTAGGACCGGTTTCGGGTTTCACCCCTCTTCAGCCAGGATAGCTTGATTCCAGTGGCATGGAGAGCACGGGACCCACGTCTGGGCATACCCGTCCCACTCGGGGTGACAAATGCAAAAAAACAGTTGATGGACAGAATGCAGAACAATGTCATACATTCACCCCAGTACAGAGATCTGGGCCTAAATCCATCGTTTTTTTGCTCACCATGCCATTCCAGTTTGAACCCAGCCATATGCAAATCAGTCTTGACCCTGTGCCTCATGGGAACAGTCCAGCCCGAACTGCCAAGCCAGGTCCTCCCTGGACTGGAAACAAGCATCCTAGGACCGGTTTCGGGTTTCACCCTCTTCAGCCAGGATAGCTTGATTCCAGTGGCATGGAGAGCACGGGACCCACGTCTGGGCATACCCGTCCCACTCGGGGTGACAAATGCAAAAAAAACAGTTGATGGACAGAATGCAGAACAATGTCATACATTCACCCCAGTACAGAGATCTGGGCCTAAATCCATCGGTTTTTTGCTCACCATGCCATTCCAGTTTGAACCCAGCCATATGCAAATCAGTCTTGACCCTGTGCCTCATGGGAACAGTCCAGCCCGAACTGCCAAGCCAGGTCCTCCCTGGACTGGAAACAAGCATCCTAGGACCGGTTTCGGGGTTTCACCCCTCTTCAGCCAGGATAGCTTGATTCCAGTGGCATGGAGAGCACGGGACCCACGTCTGGGCATACCCGTCCCACTCGGGGTGACAAATGCAAAAAAACAGTTGATGGACAGAATGCAGAACAATGTCATACATTCACCCCAGTACAGAGATCTGGGCCTAAATCCATCGGTTTTTGCTCACCATGCCATTCCAGTTTGAACCCAGCCATATGCAAATCAGTCTTGACCCTGTGCCTCATGGGAACAGTCCAGCCCGAACTGCCAAGCCAGGTCCTCCCTGGACTGGAAACAAGCATCCTAGGACCGGTTTCGGGGTTTCACCCCTCTTCAGCCAGGATAGCTTGATTCCAGTGGCATGGAGAGCACGGGACCCACGTCTGGGCATACCCGTCCCACTCGGGGTGACAAATGCAAAAAAACAGTTGATGGACAGAATGCAGAACAATGTCATACATTCACCCCAGTACAGAGATCTGGGCCTAAATCCATCGTTTTTTTGCTCACCATGCCATTCCAGTTTGAACCCAGCCATATGCAAATCAGTCTTGACCCTGTGCCTCATGGGAACAGTCCAGCCCGAACTGCCAAGCCAGGTCCTCCCTGGACTGGAAACAAGCATCCTAGGACCGGTTTCGGGGTTTCACCCCTCTTCAGCCAGGATAGCTTGATTCCAGTGGCATGGAGAGCACGGGACCCACGTCTGGGCATACCCGTCCCACTCGGGGTGACAAATGCAAAAAAACAGTTGATGGACAGAATGCAGAACAATGTCATACATTCACCCCAGTACAGAGATCTGGGCCTAAATCCATCGTTTTTTGCTCACCATGCCATTCCAGTTTGAACCCAGCCATATGCAAATCAGTCTTGACCCTGTGCCTCATAGGAACAGTCCAGCCCGAACTGCCAAGCCAGGTCCTCCCTGGATTGGAAACAAGCATCCTAGGACCGGTTTCGGGGTTTCACCCCTCTTCAGCCAGGATAGCTTGATTCCAGTGGCATGGAGAGCACGGGACCCACGTCTGGGCATAACCGTCCCACTCGGGGTGACAAATGCAAAAAAACAGTTGATGGACAGAATGCAGAACAATGTCATACATTCACCCCAGTACAGAGATCTGGGCCTAAATCCATCGTTTTTTGCTCACCATGCCATTCCAGTTTGAACCCAGCCATATGCAAATCAGTCTTGACCCTGTGCCTCATGGGAACAGTCCAGCCCGAACTGCCAAGCCAGGTCCTCCCTGGACTGGAAACAAGCATCCTAGGACCGGTTTCGGGGTTTCACCCTCTTCAGCCAGGATAGCTTGATTCCAGTGGCATGGAGAGCACGGGACCCACGTCTGGGCATACCCGTCCCACTCGGGGTGACAAATGCAAAAAAAAACAGTTGATGGACAGAATGCAGAACAATGTCATACATTCACCCCAGTACAGAGATCTGGGCCTAAATCCATCGTTTTTTGCTCACCATGCCATTCCAGTTTGAACCCAGCCATATGCAAATCAGTCTTGACCCTGTGCCTCATGGGAACAGTCCAGCCCGAACTGCCAAGCCAGGTCCTCCCTGGACTGGAAACAAGCATCCTAGGACCGGTTTCGGGGTTTCACCCCTCTTCAGCCAGGATAGCTTGATTCCAGTGGCATGGAGAGCACGGGACCCACGTCTGGGCATACCCGTCCCACTCGGGGTGACAAATGCAAAAAAACAGTTGATGGACAGAATGCAGAACAATGTCATACATTCACCCCAGTGCAGAGATCTGGGCCTAAATCCATCGTTTTTGCTCACCATGCCATTCCAGTTTGAACCCAGCCATATGCAAATCAGTCTTGACCCTGTGCCTCATGGGAACAGTCCAGCCCGAACTGCCAAGCCAGGTCCTCCCTGGACTGGAAACAAGCATCCTAGGACCGGTTTCGGGGTTTCACCCCTCTTCAGCCAGGATAGCTTGATTCCAGTGGCATGGAGAGCACGGGACCCACGTCTGGGCATACCCGTCCCACTCGGGGTGACAAATGCAAAAAAACAGTTGATGGACAGAATGCAGAACAATGTCATACATTCACCCCAGTACAGAGATCTGGGCCTAAATCCATCGTTTTTTGCTCACCATGCCATTCCAGTTTGAACCCAGCCATATGCAAATCAGTCTTGACCCTGTGCCTCATGGGAACAGTCCAGCCCGAACTGCCAAGCCAGGTCCTCCCTGGACTGGAAACAAGCATCCTAGGACCAGTTTCGGGGTTTCACCCCTCTTCAGCCAGGATAGCTTGATTCCAGTGGCATGGAGAGCACGGGACCCACGTCTGGGCATACCCGTCCCACTCGGGGTGACAAATGCAAAAAAACAGTTGATGGACAGAATGCAGAACAATGTCATACATTCACCCCAGTACAGAGATCTGGGCCTAAATCCATCGTTTTTTGCTCACCATGCCATTCCAGTTTGAACCCAGCCATATGCAAATCAGTCTTGACCCTGTGCCTCATGGGAACAGTCCAGCCCGAACTGCCAAGCCAGGTCCTCCCTGGACTGGAAACAAGCATCCTAGGACCGGTTTTGGGGTTTCACCCTCTTCAGCCAGGATAGCTTGATTCCAGTGGCATGGAGAACACGGGACCCACGTCTGGGCATACCCGTCCCACTCGGGGTGACAAATGCAAAAAAACAGTTGATGGACAGAATGCACTTGCTCACTTTGCCACTGGATTCAAGATAGCCTGGCTGATGAGGGTTTTGAACCCGAAACCGGTCCCAGGATGCTTGTTTCCGGTCCAGGGAAGACATGGCTTGGCAGTTCGGGCTGGACTGTTCCCATGAGGCACAGGGTCAGACTGATTTGCATATGGCCATGTCTGAACTGGGGTGGTGGAGTGAGCTAAAGAATGATGATGGATTAAACCCAGATCAGTTGACTGGGGGTGAGTGTTTGATTTGCTCTAACGCTCCGTCCATCATCCCCTTTGGTAGCGCTTTGTTCGCCCTAAGTTGGCAGGGTATGCCCAGACGTGGGTCCCTTGCTCACTTTGCCACTGGATTCAAGATAGCCTGGCTGATGAGGGTTTGAACCCGAAACCGGTCCCAGGATGCTTGTTTCCGGTCCAGGGAAGACATGGCTTGGCAGTTCGGGCTGGACTGTTCCCATGAGGCACAGGGTCAGACTGATTTGCATATGGCCATGTCTGAACTGGGGTGGTGGAGTGAGCTAAAGAATGATGATGGATTAAACCCAGATCAGTTGACTGGGGGTGAGTGTTTGATTTGCTCTAACGCTCCGTCCATCATCCCCTTTGGTAGCGCTTTGTTCACCCTAAGTTGGCAGGGTATGCCCAGACGTGGGTCCCTTGCTCACTTTGCCACTGGATTCAAGATAGCCTGGCTGATGAGGGTTTTGACCCCGAGACCGGTCCCAGGATGCTTGTTTCCGGTCCAGGAAGACATGGCTTGGCAGTTCGGGCTGGACTGTTCCCATGAGGCACAGGGTCAGACTGATTTGCATATGGCCATGTCTGAACTGGGGTGGTGGAGTGAGCTAAAGAATGATGATGGATTAAACCCAGATCAGTTGACTGGGGGTGAGTGTTTGATTTGCTCTAACGCTCCGTCCATCATCCCCTTTGGTAGCGCTTTGTTCGCCCTAAGTTGGCAGGGTATGCCCAGACGTGGGTCCCTTGCTTACTTTGCCACTGGATTCAAGATAGCCTGGCTGATGAGGGTTTTGAACCCGAAACCGGTCCCAGGATGCTTGTTTCCGGTCCAGGGAAGACATGGCTTGGCAGTTCGGGCTGGACTGTTCCCATGAGGCACAGGGTCAGACTGATTTGCATATGGCCATGTCTGAACTGGGGTGGTGGAGTGAGCTAAAGAATGATGATGGATTAAACCCAGATCAGTTGACTGGGGGTGAGTGTTTGATTTGCTCTAACGCTCCGTCCATCATCCCCTTTGGTAGCGCTTTGTTCGCCCTAAGTTGGCAGGGTATGCCCAGACGTGGGTCCCTTGCTCACTTTGCCACTGGATTCAAGATAGCCTGGCTGATGAGGGTTTTGAACCCGAAACCGGCCCCAGGATGCTTGTTTTCGGTCCAGGGAAGACATGGCTTGGCAGTTCGGGCTGGACTGTTCCCATGAGGCACAGGGTCAGACTGATTTGCATATGGCCATGTCTGAACTGGGGTGGTGGAGTGAGCTAAAGAATGATGATGGATTAAACCCAGATCAGTTGACTGGGGGTGAGTGTTTGATTTGCTCTAACGCTCCGTCCATCATCCCCTTTGGTAGCGCTTTGTTCGCCCTAAGTTGGCAGGGTATGCCCAGACGTGGGTCCCTTGCTCACTTTGCCACTGGATTCAAGATAGCCTGGCTGATGAGGGTTTTGAACCCGAAACCGGTCCCAGGATGCTTGTTTCCGGTCCAGGGAAGACATGGCTTGGCAGTTCGGGCTGGACTGTTCCCATGAGGCACAGGGTCAGACTGATTTGCATATGGCCATGTCTGAACTGGGGTGGTGGAGTGAGCTAAAGAATGATGATGGATTAAACCCAGATCAGTTGACTGGGGGTGAGTGTTTGATTTGCTCTAACGCTCCGTCCATCATCCCCTTTGGTAGCGCTTTGTTCGCCCTAAGTTGGCAGGGTATGCCCAGACGTGGGTCCCTTGCTCACTTTGCCACTGGATTCAAGATAGCCTGGCTGATGAGGGTTTTGAACCCGAAACCGGTCCCAGGATGCTTGTTTCCGGTCCAGGGAAGACATGGCTTGGCAGTTCGGGCTGGACTGTTCCCATGAGGCACAGGGTCAGACTGATTTGCATATGGCCATGTCTGAACTGGGGTGGTGGAGTGAGCTAAAGAATGATGATGGATTAAACCCAGATCAGTTGACTGGGGGTGAGTGTTTGATTTGCTCTAACGCTCCGTCCATCATCCCCTTTGGTAGCGCTTTGTTCGCCCTAAGTTGCAGGGTATGCCCAGACGTGGGTCCCTTGCTCACTTTGCCACTGGATTCAAGATAGCCTGGCTGATGAGGGTTTTGAACCCGAAACCGGTCCCAGGATGCTTGTTTTCGGTCCAGGGAAGACATGGCTTGGCAGTTCGGGCTGGACTGTTCCCATGAGGCACAGGGTCAGACTGATTTGCATATGGCCATGTCTGAACTGGGGTGGTGGAGTGAGCTAAAGAATGATGATGGATTAAACCCAGATCAGTTGACTGGGGGTGAGTGTTTGATTTGCTCTAACGCTCCGTCCATCATCCCCTTTGGTAGCGCTTTGTTCGCCCTAAGTTGGCAGGGTATGCCCAGACGTGGGTCCCTTGCTCACTTTGCCACTGGATTCAAGATAGCCTGGCTGATGAGGGTTTTGAACCCGAAACCGGTCCCAGGATGCTTGTTTCCGGTCCAGGGAAGACATGGCTTGGCAGTTCGGGCTGGACTGTTCCCATGAGGCACAGGGTCAGACTGATTTGCATATGGCCATGTCTGAACTGGGGTGGTGGAGTGAGCTAAAGAATGATGATGGATTAAACCCAGATCAGTTGACTGGGGGTGAGTGTTTGATTTGCTCTAACGCTCCGTCCATCATCCCCTTTGGTAGCGCTTTGTTCGCCCTAAGTTGGCAGGGTATGCCCAGACGTGGGTCCCTTGCTCACTTTGCCACTGGATTCAAGATAGCCTGGCTGATGAGGGTTTTGAACCCGAAACCGGTCCCAGGATGCTTGTTTCCGGTCCAGGGAAGACATGGCTTGGCAGTTCGGGCTGGACTGTTCCCATGAGGCACAGGGTCAGACTGATTTGCATATGGCCATGTCTGAACTGGGGTGGTGGAGTGAGCTAAAGAATGATGATGGATTAAACCCAGATCAGTTGACTGGGGGTGAGTGTTTGATTTGCTCTAACGCTCCGTCCATCATCCCCTTTGGTAGCGCTTTGTTCGCCCTAAGTTGGCAGGGTATGCCCAGACGTGGGTCCCTTGCTCACTTTGCCACTGGATTCAAGATAGCCTGGCTGATGAGGGTTTTGAACCCGAAACCGGTCCCAGGATGCTTGTTTCCGGTCCAGGGAAGACATGGCTTGGCAGTTCGGGCTGGACTGTTCCCATGAGGCACAGGGTCAGACTGATTTGCATATGGCCATGTCTGAACTGGGGTGGTGGAGTGAGCTAAAGAATGATGATGGATTAAACCCAGATCAGTTGACTGGGGGTGAGTGTTTGATTTGCTCTAACGCTCCGTCCATCATCCCCTTTGGTAGCGCTTTGTTCGCCCTAAGTTGGCAGGGTATGCCCAGACGTGGGTCCCTTGCTCACTTTGCCACTGGATTCAAGATAGCCTGGCTGATGAGGGTTTTGAACCCGAAACCGGTCCCAGGATGCTTGTTTCCGGTCCAGGGAAGACATGGCTTGGCAGTTCGGGCTGGACTGTTCCCATGAGGCACAGGGTCAGACTGATTTGCATATGGCCATGTCTGAACTGGGGTGGTGGAGTGAGCTAAAGAATGATGATGGATTAAACCCAGATCAGTTGACTGAGGGTGAGTGTTTGATTTGCTCTAACGCTCCGTCCATCATCCCCTTTGGTAGCGCTTTGTTCGCCCTAAGTTGGCAGGGTATGCCCAGACGTGGGTCCCTTGCTCACTTTGCCACTGGATTCAAGATAGCCTGGCTGATGAGGGTTTTGAACCCGAAACCGGTTCCAGGATGCTTGTTTCCGGTCCAGGGAAGACATGGCTTGGCAGTTCGGGCTGGACTGTTCCCATGAGGCACAGGGTCAGACTGATTTGCATATGGCCATGTCTGAACTGGGGTGGTGGAGTGAGCTAAAGAATGATGATGGATTAAACCCAGATCAGTTGACTGGGGGTGAGTGTTTGATTTGCTCTAACGCTCCGTCCATCATCCCCTTTGGTAGCGCTTTGTTCGCCCTAAGTTGGCAGGGTATGCCCAGACGTGGGTCCCTTGCTCACTTTGCCACTGGATTCAAGATAGCCTGGCTGATGAGGGTTTTGAACCCGAAACCGGTCCCAGGATGCTTGTTTCCGGTCCAGGGAAGACATGGCTTGGCAGTTCGGGCTGGACTGTTCCCATGAGGCACAGGGTCAGACTGATTTGCATATGGCCATGTCTGAACTGGGGTGGTGGAGTGAGCTAAAGAATGATGATGGATTAAACCCAGATCAGTTGACTGGGGGTGAGTGTTTGATTTGCTCTAACGCTCCATCCATCATCCCCTTTGGTAGCGCTTTGTTCGCCCTAAGTTGGCAGGGTATGCCCAGACGTGGGTCCCTTGCTCACTTTGCCACTGGATTCAAGATAGCCTGGCTGATGAGGGTTTTGAACCCGAAACCGGTCCCAGGATGCTTGTTTCCGGTCCAGGGAAGACATGGCTTGGCAGTTCGGGCTGGACTGTTCCCATGAGGCACAGGGTCAGACTGATTTGCATATGGCCATGTCTGAACTGGGGTGGTGGAGTGAGCTAAAGAATGATGATGGATTAAACCCAGATCAGTTGACTGGGGGTGAGTGTTTGATTTGCTCTAACGCTCCGTCCATCATCCCCTTTGGTAGTAATTAATATGTTTAAGCAGTCACATCTGTATCACAGTTTTGTAAATTTGGATTTGTTATGGCACTTCTTATGCTTGTTCACTTCACGGTTCTTCCTTGCGGAGACATCCATTACCACGCGGGCATTGCATCGCAATGCCTTTACATCACGGGTATTACAACGCAGAGTCGTTACAACGACTTGCGCTGGATGGCGCTCTAACCTAAGGAATAGTATGATTTACTATTCCAACACCTTCCCTACTGTACGTAGACTGGTGTTGGAATAGTAAATCATACTATTCCTAAGTCCAGCGCCCTCCAGCGCAAGTCGTTGTAACGACTTGCGTTGTAAAAACTGCAATGTAACGTACCGCGATCATTTTGATTGCGTTGTAACGTCACATATTCCTTTCTTGCCCGAAGCCGGCAGTATGAAAGCTGCCTCCACTTTTGGGCCTTATTAGGGATGCCTTTGAATGCCAGTGGATCCATGACAGTATTTTAAGCTGCAGGCTTAAAATATTTTAAGGTGCATTGCTTCATATACATTTTTTGAAGTCACAATGGGCAACAAGTTAATTCAGCCTTGTGGTGACATTCTTTGAATCACTCTGTAAATGAGATTTTAAACAAAGTCGTTGTTCCATTGGGGTCACAATTCAGACTTTTCAGCATTTCCTGGCGTGTTTTAATGTTTTCAAAATGTTCATATCTTTCCCATCAAACTAAATACTATATTCATGATTTCATGTACATCTAAAAGTTTGCATGGTTACAGTTGTTAGATTTTTTTATCCACTTTCCCATGTTTGGCAAAATACATGAGAGTCTGCTCTGTAAAATGGTTTGGGTAGTAGAAAGACAAACTGAGGAATCCATTTGCAGTCAGACATTATGGCATGGGAGGCAAATATGATGCCTCTAGCTGTGGTGAGAGTAATGGAGACAGGCATGAGAACACAGAAGCATAGACCAGTAGGTCATTTTAGTGTCCCACATGCACTATCAGGCATATTCTTTGAGGGATATTGTGTATCATGTTGATTTCTCAAATGTATGTGTCTTGTTTGATGATGTAACATGCTAATTTCAAATGTTGACCTTACTAGGGAAACTAAACACTATCGAAAAGAACAGTAAAATCAGCTTCACCCTAAAACGAGTGCCACTTAACCTAGGAACAACCTCCTGAGGCATCCTGCTGACCACTCACAAGATGTCCTCCGAACACGTGCACATGCCCTCAGATATCAGAGATGCGGGGTAGAATCAGATAACTGTTGCATACACAGTACACAAATAGTGGGGCTATGACCATCAAATGCAAAACCTAACAGTATCAGCAGGTCTGGAGATTACCAATTGCAGCCCATGCACTCTAGCGAGGTCAACAATATTGATCAACACATTGTGGTGATGGGTCTTTAAGTACAACTGTGTTTTCTGACGTTTTACATTCTGATTTATGGAATTTATCATTTGACCTGCGGCAGTTGATATCTGGTGTTGCTCTGGGCTGGATGTGAATTGTATTGTGGAGTTAAATATATATTTACTATTCTTAACACTACATTTACTTACCTTCATGATGTAGTGGCAGTTGATGTAGTGGATGTGATATGTTGTCATGTAATATAGTATACCCCACTGAAACCTAGCACACTTCTTGCTCAATTATTTTCCTGCCACTCATGCACAGAAACATAACGATGTCAAGAATCACAGTTAATGATGCCTATGAACTGTGAGTCTGCTTTTTACCTTGTCCACTGCTGTCAGTTGGCTTCAAGGACCCATGCGCAACAACAATTGGAAGACCACTGATTTAAAAACTCAACATAATTTAGACGGGCCCTGTCTAGTTATAGCTTGTCATACATATAGCTGTTTAGAAATAGCTGGAGTTGGACATCAGGGGCCATATCCTACACAAGGTGCATTTTCTTTTTGCGCCGGGCACACATTTTTAAAAGGTATACCTGGCACAAACAAGGAAAATGTGCTGTATTTGAATGCGCTGCCCCCAGGGAGCTGGGGGCAGTGCATACATGTGAAAAACTGAGCGGCTGATTTAAAGCTGCTCCGTGTTTCACAGTACAGGCGGCAACCCACCTCCACTTTTAAGGGGATTAGAGATCCCTCGCAGGTTGGTGCAGTGAGTGAATGCACCCGCCTGCAAGGGGATGTCTGGGGGCCTATGGGAATGTCCTCCGGCGGTACCGGTTGCGGGTAGGTGATACTGCCAATCGCTCTGAAGGGTCACTGTAACCCCAGCGTGTGCCCCCTACCTCCGTTGAGGTCCTCTCTTCAATCTCTTAAGGTTGCATTGTTGAATCTGGGTCATTGCCTCTATATAAAAAAAAAATTGTGAGCAACGCCAGAACAAGTCCTATTAAGACTTGTTAATCAGGGATGTTCTCCACCCTGATCTTTTGCACTTTTTCACATTAACTAAATTATTTTTAATTTCATTTGGTCCTGATGAAACGCCAAGGTTCCTTTCTGGACAATTAGGGCGGGAAACATGTCGACCCCATGACCTTTATCACTACTCACACTTTTTGAACCAAACTACTCTTCCTCATCGGTTGAAGGTCGAAGTTTGATTTCTTCCTTTTAACCATACCTGAAAGCCCCAGGAATAAAATGTTTTTTCGGGGACCAGAAGGGTATTTTTAACTCACTCAAGCACTATTCCCACACACCCGCACTCACCTCTACAGTGCTTTTTATAAAAAGATCTCCGCCAAAGAGCCCTCTCGCGGGCCCGTGGGGGACTGCAGTGCCACCCCCACGAGGAGCAAAAAATGCCCATGATGAAGCATGACACCTTTACGGATGTGTGAGGGCAACTCTTCAAAATAGAGGATATTTCCTTCACTTATGCCACATCAGTCCTATAACCTACCACATTTTCTATCCCCTTCAAAACCCACAGCCCAAAAAGGCAGGCACATTTCTTCACCCCTAGGAACAGTTACCCTTTTGTGTTTTGCATGCATGTTCTTGGGAGCATGGGTACTGGACCTCTCTTTTATGCTCCTGGTCCCATCTTTTTGATTTGTTTATGGGTCTATGGGACCCCCTTTCCCACCTCCCAGAGGGCTGTCATCAGGGTGCACACTGACAGTGCGCCACCTTTTAGGGGGCGCACTGTTAGTGAGCCTCCTGACAGCTTGTTTGTCTCTGCGCCCGTGTCTGTCATACAGCGCGGGAGCAGAGGCAAAGGGATTCCCTCATTTGCATGGCGCCACACCGCCATGCAAATGAGGAAACACCCTCTGATGAAAGCGCTGGCGCTTTATGCTGTCCCATGCTATCGGTATTACAGAAGGGGAAGCACAAGCATTTGCGGCCCATACTGTGATACCAAAATACCCCTGGGGCAATATGTTTAATGTTAGCACTCTATACTATCCAATAAGCAAACGATACACAGATTTAACTTTGCATTTCTTCTGCTTAGCAGTACCTCCTAAACTGTACATTTTTTTCCATTTTATTAGTTCATCCAGTCATAAATTTCTGAAGCTCTAATTATCTGGAGACTTTTGAATGTGAGAGAGCACAGTTCATCTTAGAGGTTACTGCACATGCCAAATTAAAGTATTTATCTAACCTGGCACAGCATATTGAAGGAACTAATTCTGTGACAGCGGTCACAGAGGCATAATCTATTTAAGTACAATTTAAAAAGATTTATTTTAAATACCTATCCAGATTTCAGTGCCTTCCCCTTTATTGAAATTCATTAGTGCAATCTTTGCACCTCGTTGTTTAGTTACCTTAGAAACAGACTAACAAAATCATTTATTGCCTTTTTGAGTAATTGGGATCCTGTGTCTGTTTGTTCATTGAAAAAGACGTGTTCTTTGGGCGTGTGTGTGCTTATGAAATATATATTGGCAGTAATCGGTATTTTATTGACACAAGCATTACTGATATCCAGAAGATGCGAAATAGTACCAAACGCATTTATACCATCCATTTCCCGAACTATGGGCCAGATGTATTAAAGGAGTTGGGTTATCCTTGCATCACGCACAATTTTTTAATTTAGATTTAAAGAGCCACACAAGGGGCAATTTGTGATGCCTTGCGTGGCTTTGTAAGGAAATGTAATTAATCACGGAACACCTCACAGCTCAAAATGTAATGGGAAGCTGAACAAGCAGCGTTACATTACATTTTGAGCTGTGAGGTATTCCATTTGTGGAGCATAGCCATTCATGGATGTTAGACCTGGCTTTTTCAGCAGGTTTATCTCCAGACTTTTTGCTTTTTGGCCTCCCATTTTTGACCCCGTTATTGTTGGTTTTAGGATTCTAGGCACTTTACCACTGCTATTCAGTGCTAAAGTGCATATGATCTCCATGTAATTGTGTTTATGGATTGGTGTTTCCATGATTGGCTTATTTGATTTACTGCGAAGTCCCTAGTACAGTGCACTGTGTGTGCCCAGGGCGTGTAAATCAATTGCTGCTAGTGGGCGTGCAGCACTGATTGTGCCACCCACACAAGCCGCCTTTCAAATGGGTCTCAGACCAGCCACTGCAGAGTCTGCGTGCAGTCTCTACTGCCATGTCGACCTAGCAAGCGCACTCACTTGCCAGGTCCTAACCTTCCCTTTTACTACATGTGAGTCACCCCTAAGGTAGGCCCAAGGTACCCCTGTGGGCTGGGTGCAGTGTATGTGAAAGGTAGGTCATGTACTGGTGTGTGTGACATGTCCTAATAGTGAAATACAGTGTATTTCGTTTTTCACTATGAAAAGGCTATCTGTCCCATAGGATAGAATGGGAATTTATTTATAACATCTTATAAGTATAACTTCCTATTGGGACAAGATAGAAAGATGGAGTTTAGTATGCCTTAACTCAGAATATAAAAATGCATCTTTTAGACAAGTTAATTTTTATATTGTGTGTTTGAAAATACCACTTTTAGAAAGTTGGTATTTTCTTGCTTAGCCATCCTGTGTACCTCTGCTGGTTTGTGGATTGACTGTCTGGCTTTGGAGTGACTCGGGCCTAGGATGTGCATTCTCTTCAGACAGCCACTGGTGGGATTGTGGTGTGTCCTGCCTTTCCTGGATGAGTCAGGGCTGCGCTGGATAGACCTGGGCTGTATTTATAATAGTGGGAGGAGATTTCCTCGTACTTAAATATTCTATGTCTGCCTTACACAATGCTGTTTCCACCGCCTGCCAGGAAGCTGGACCAGAGAGGACAGGACTGGTTTGGACTGAGCTGAGAGACTCTCTGCCACAAGAGAACAAAGGACAATGTGGTATAAATATTGGGGCCCAGACCCCAGAACTTTAGATTACTTTGAACTCGCTTGTATGAAGCACCCTGCCAAGATGAAGAGCTGGTGAAACTGTGAGGAGAGACTACCACTTTGCTGTGTTGGCCTGCAGTAGCTGCTTCTGTCTTGGGCAGAGAAAGGACTGGACTGAACTTTCTACAATTGCTTTGTTTGAGTTCCTCCAAGGGCTTGAGGTAGAGCTTGCTCCCTGTTCAAGAAGTCTCAGGAACAGCAAAGACTTCACCTTCCTCTTGGTACTGCTTCTGGGACCGTGTGTCTCAGTTGCCACAGAGGGAAACCACAACTGGATGCCGCCACCAAGACCACCGGCGGTTCCGTGACCTGAAGGCACCATAGAGGGCACCGCCGCACTTCCCACCGCAACCCTGGTCTCACCAACAACGGTGACCGCCACCAAGCCCTCCTTGCATTGCGTCCTGTGGGCACCACACTCTGCACCACCTCGCTTCACCCCACTGCCCTGGTCTCACTGACAGCGCTGTGGCCAGCTGACTCTGCCGCTGTGGTGTGCACCGTGGTCTGGGGCACCGCTGGTAAGCTACATGAAGCACCGCCCCTTCCCATACTGCAGCCGCGATTCACCAACGGCAGCTTCATCGACCGGCACCACCACCTGCACCGCGATCTGTCAGCACCGCAACGAGCACAGCCCCACTTCGCACCGCTGCCCCGGTCTCACCGATGCCACTGGATGACCATCACCGAGCCGCTGCCTACATAGCAACCTGAGGGCACTGCATGCCGCACCGCTCCACTTCACCCTGCAACAGCGACAGTTACTGCGACCGGCCCGCACTGACGCGGTCGGCTGGAACCAAAGGTAATGTTTACAAGGCTACTGACACCGACGCTGGTCCACACTGACGCGGTCGACCGAAACTGTTGGATTTGGTTGTTTTCAGTACCGGATGGAGCTACCGATTTTAAGGAACTGCATTTTAAGGTTATTTTGGCAAAATGCATATGTTTGATTATTGCATGTTGGGTTTTTGTCATTTTGGTCTTGTTTGGTTTAGATAAAGATTACCTATTTTTCTAAACTGGTTTGGTGTCCATTCGTAGTGTTTCCACTATATTACTGTATATGTGCACACATGCTTTACACACTGCCTCTGAGATAAGCCTGTCTGCTTGTGCCAAGCAACCAAGGGAGTGAGCAGGGTTTGTCTAAGGGTGTAACTCCCTTACCCGACTAGAAGCAAGGGTCTCTACTTGGACAAAGGTGCAAACCATTGCCAACTACAGACCCCCATTTCTAACAATGGGCATTCACCAATGGATTTGATGCTATTCCAGATTTACAAAAGTTTGTAAACCTGGGATTGTATCAAATCCATACGCCTCCTTTATGATGGCATAACAATGATAAAATTATTTTATCCTTATTATTACCTCTTTCTATGTGTGTTGCATGCTGTATCATGCGTAAAAAGAAAATAATGCATCTGTAGATTTTTTTGTGCAGGAAGGAATGCCTTCCTGCACAAAAACAATACTTCCCACAATGCAGGCACCCTTGCCCTATGGTGCAAGGGGGCCTGCACTGGCTCTAGGCAGTCACACATTGTGCCAGCGTAAGGAGAGAGCAGCAATGCTCAATATCTTTGTAAAGACGGAACATTCCTTCTCTTTTCCTTTCACGCAATGCAGTGGAGGGAACCAACTTGCATGAAATAATAGTAAATGTGCCCCTAAATATGTAGGTGGTGTGTGAGAGAAGGTAAATAGTAGGTTGCTCTCAGACCCACAATTAAGGAGGTCCTTTCTCGCTAGGGCACACAACATGATTGGCCTCTGCCAGGTAAAGTAATATCTGCATGTGCTCCTGGGGGGCACTCAGAGGAAGTATTTGGTTGGGTGTATAAGAGATTATTTCAACTCTTTTCAGGTGGAAAAGGTGCCCTTAATTTAACCCATCTCCACAAGTTTTACTAACCAGCAGGATGGTTAACTGCTGGGTACTGTGGACTAAATCACTTTGTAAAGACGCCCACAGGTTTAGTTCTACATTTAATAATGACCGTTTACTAAAATGGTTTACATTTAATATTAAAGTCCACAAGTATACAGAGATTTCAAAAAAATCTCAAAAGAGCAAGAAAACTCCCAAAGGACCCTACTGATATCCAAGAGCACAAGTTGCCTAGTCCTCTGATGAGTAGTTCTTGCCTAGTCTAGTTGTATTAAGATAAGGGTTCGAATGTAGGGTTTTAATGAGGACCCTGTACAAAACAGAAACCATGCCACAGTATTAGCTCAGTGCATGCAGATATTGGAGGATAGGTGACAATGGGTAACACCGACCGAGGGCACTACCTCTGGTAGCTTGCCAGAAAAGCAGTCAGGCTTAGCGGCAATGTGCAAAACATTTATGCAATACACAAGCATCAATAAAGTGGAAACACAACACAAGAAAAATCCCACACCGATGTACAATAATAGATCCAATTAGTAGAACCAGCGATATGCAATTTAAATGTTTAGGTAATAATAGTGCTTAAAAGAACAAAGCACTAACTGGTTTGTGCTGGGCTGGACAAAGTCACAATTTCAGGCCGACCGCAATGGAGCACGGGTCGGTGAGAATTGCACCTTATGTCCTGAATGCGGGGTGTTGCCCTGCGCAGTGGCGGTTCCTAGGAGTGATGCGGGATTCTGCATCGGGGAGGTGTGAGGGCTGTGAGGCAAGGTCCATGTTGAGTTGTGTCACGCTGCATCATTTCTTATGAGGAGCTTTAAGAGGTGCATTGGGATGTGTTCTGCTGCATCGGTTCAGATGGAGACCACAGCTGGGCTGGCAGAGGACCTTTAACCCCACATCAAAGGGTCCAGACTGGAGAGGCATGACTTGGGCGGTTAGGTCTCACAGCAGGCAGAGCCCAGGTGCAGGGTTCAAGAGTGCTGTGTCCCTGTAGCTCAGAACAGGAGGCATTCCAACTAGTCCTTGGAGTCACTCTGATGGACCTGTATTCAAGATGCAGGTCCAGTCCTTCTTCCTAAGGTAGCAGGACAGCAGAGAAGTCCATCTTGCAGGCTGGGCAGCAGAGCAGCAGGACAATCCTTCATGCAGCAGAGTAGCAAGGCAGCAGAGCAGTCCTTCTTCTGAGCCTTCCGTAAGCCCATATGTGACCTGAAGAGTGGGTCTGAAGGTCCACTTTTCATACCTGGTGCCCATTCCTGCTTCTGGCTGGTTAGCTTACGTGCGTTTGTAGAGGTATTTGGAGTTTCCATGTTTGATTGTTTCTCAATATTTGTTTTGACTCATATGTAATGATACGAGACCGATACTTTGACATTTTGTTTTTAGCATTCGCGTAATGTCCAGAGCAACTTTATCATCTCAGAAACTGTCTAACAATTGTCATTTGCCCTGGCATGTTTGTAAGTAAAACAGTAAGAGAGGGGCCAATATTTAGCATTAGTGATTTACTTCACACACGCTGTGCATGTTATAAATGCACATCTGGATTGGACTCAATTCCTTTGGGCACATTATTGGCCTGCAGCACAAATGTTTGATTTTTGAGACAACAACAGTATCTTGGGTTGAGGCTGGGTAACATCACGCAGTTGGGCGTTCGGCTAGTCACCTGGGTCATTTGTTGCAGGGTGTTTGACTACTAACATGTTCGATACACGGGTCCCTGTGAATTATTTCACTGAATACTAAGAATCGTTAACTGCACTGACGTGTTGCATATGACATGGAGTCATAATCACATTACGTGCTCTGTCCCCTACGAACTGTCCTTACTAGACCTTTTTGTTTCTTACTTCTACTTATAGTACCCCCTGATGAAGGGTTTTTCCTGAAATGCATTAGGTTTTGGACATAATTATTTGAAGGTAATGAGACCGAATATGGAGGCGAAAAAATTTGAACTACATTAATATTGAGTTGGAAATATTGTGGAGTGGAAATATCGAGTGCAAGAATATCATTGTCAAGAATATTGATTTGAAGGTAAGTGATATCGATTTAAAAAAATATATGTCAATAATATCGTTTGCAAAAATACAGTTGATATTTTTGCATTCTATATTTTTACCTCAATTTTTTAACATCTATATTTTTGTGGTCGATATTCTGTCAGTGAACCTTATTTGAATAAGAAGATTTTTGTATGATCAAATCCAGATTTTGTTTGAATCATGAACACTGATGCCTTCCATCTTCAATAAAGCAATCGCAGAACGAAGACTTTCAGCTTCATTTAAAAAAAATGTTAAATCATTGTTGAATGGTGTATATATGTAGCACATGGGCTGTAAAGTTATACACTTTGGGTCTGGTTCTCCATTGCTGACCAGCTATTTGGCTAATGGTTTATTTTGTTAGGTCGATATGGCAGTTTAAAACTGCACACTGCCACACTCTTTGATCAGAGAGTGAAACCCCTTGAGCACGCGACAAATGGAATACGAGAGCAATTACTGAGGAAACGTTGTGCGTGTTCTCTCTTTTACTTATTTAGTTTTAAACTGCAGACACAGGCTGCAATGGCCGGTCTGAGACATGTTTCAAAATGCAGGTGGCACAATCAGTGCTGCCGGCCTACTGGTATCAGTTTATTTACCAGGCCTAGGTACCTGTAGTAGCAATTTTCTAGGGACTTATAAGTAAATTAAAAATGCCAATTGGGTGTAAGCCAATTTTACCATGTTTAAAGGGAGAGAGCACAACCACTTTAGCACTGGTTAGCAACTGTAAGTGCATAGTGTCCTAAAAGCCAACAGAAACAGGTTCAGAAAACAGGACGGGTGAAGGGAAAACGTTTGGGGGTGACCCTGCAAAGAGGGCCAAGCCCAACTGTTCTGGAGCACAAATTTCAGTCGCAGCACTGAGAAATTCTTGAGCAGCCCATCGTCTAACATTTCATTGACTCACTTGAGATCTCTTTCATGCCAGGAAGCCTAGTAAAGCGACTGCCCACCAATCCAAAGGTCTGCATTATGCCACAGTGGGACCTTGTGATGCAGCAGTGGGGGATGCCCATGAGCTAGTGGGCCTCACTCCAGGCCACTACCATTGCAGGTATGATCAGGTTTGAGACTACTATAAGGTTGGAGGAGGAGAGGCATGGAAGAAGAGAAAAGTGTGGGCAGTTAAGACGCTAAGGCTTCAAAGTTTCAACTACACCCACAGTGGGGTTTCCTGTCTGGGGCTCAAGTATGTGGCCAGCTGGGACAAATGGAAGGCCAGACTATAAGATGTCATGTGAGGGAGACTTAGGCCAGTGACCACCGTCTCTGTACATCGTTGAGACACTTGGATCCTGAATTTGCAGCCACTCTAAATATACTAAGTGATAATTGCCTCTGTATCCTCCAGAAGTTGTTGTGGATCCTAGAGGTTCGGAAAAGTTAATTGAATCAGGGTTCCACCATCCTTTTCACAGTCCGTACTTTCCCTCACAATTCACTTCAGAAAGTCCTTCTTCAGGCGTTCCATCAGAGGGAGGAGATGGCCCTCTACCATATAGGAGAACCCGCTATTGACGCAGATTTCTGCATTACAAATCCCCTCCAAAAACTCATTTATTTTATATTAATTTATAAAGGCATTGATGGTAACTCTGGACATTGGAAAAGCCTTGCACTTTGACAAGTTGCTTTTCTAATGCGATATGGAGGAGAGGTTTTCAATAATGGGCATCACTGCTGCTATGGAAGACTGAGGGTGAGACAAAAGAAGCAGAATATCAATTCAATTCAATTCAAAAATCTTTATTCGGATATTGATATATCCATAAAAGCACAAGTCGCATAATAACAGAGGGGAGTACACAAATCCATTAGTCGTAAAGACAATGAGGTAAAATCGCACATGATAAAACATATTAAGTCAGGTAAAATAGTTAACAATAAAAAGCCCTATAAATCATATTGTGAGCCTGTTGGAAGTGGGGGTCCTTATCCCTCACCGCCGCCACCAAATGCTGGAGGCGGGAGTCCCTGTCCCTCACCGCTGTTGCCAAGTGCGAGATCCGGACCCCTCGTTTCAACGTTAGGCTAAGTAAGGACACCGTCTGAGATAGCCCTGCTCACCCCCTTAGTAGCTTGGCACGAGCAGCCAGGCTTATCTCCAAGGCACGAGTGTACAGTATGTGCAACCACACTCACAGCAACCCAATGATGTCACCACAAATAGACTCCACACGAGTTTCTATAAAACGAGTATAATCTTTATACCAGAAGATATACGATATGACCACACGATCCAAACCAACATATAATAATGGGTAGTAGTTCTTCCGGTGGATTGGTAGGTTCTAATCCCAACCACCGCTTCTAACCAACAGTTAAGCTGACTTCTAACCGTTTCCAAAAAGTTAGGTAGGTCGTATTGCTAGAATCACACACGTTGCAAAAGAATCAAAATACTGCAATGCGTAACGATATACTCCTGAACTGTGCAATAGAGAAACAATGCCATACGTAGCGCCACAGTCATGTACATTGCAATAGAAGGAATAACGCAATACGTATCACCACCAGCATGCCCTGTGCAAGGAAGAAACAAAGCAATGCGTCACGCTACAATCATGTACTGTGCACTGAAGAAATAATGCAATGCGCCACGTTATAATCAGGTACTGTGCAATGAAGAAATAATGCAATGCGCCACGCTTACAATCATGTACTCTGCAAGGGAAAATAATGCAGTGCGTAGCGCACCCAGCATGTAGTTCGTCAGGCACAAATAGAGTCAGGCGTCATACGACAGTTCGATAGTTCATTAGCAGCAATAATGCAAAGTGTAATACGACAGTCTAGGTGCTCCGTTAACAGTTGCCCCCGACATGGATCAATGATGACACAAAAGTACCACTTCTCACTTCGGCCCCAGTACTGCCCCTCCTTGGGCCAGCACGGGCCTCGATCTGAGCCGAACCAACAGGCTCACGCAGCTGCCAGGAGCGAGAGGCCGAGAGAGTGTCCCTCCGAGCCCGCCCCCCACCCCAGGTGGGGATCCATGTTACCTGGGGGGCGCGACCCCTCTCACCTCCCCTCCTTCAGCGACTTGGGCTTGATCCAGAACTCCGTCAATGGGCACAGCGAGCTTGGGCCGGCGACTCCGCTCCTCCGGGACTGCCAGTCCGGGCAGCTATTGTTGCACTCCGAGGGCCCAATGACCTGGTCCTCCTTCCGGCGGTCTCAGTGGACACCGAGACCCGCCCTCAGCACTTGTGGAGACTTACTTCGATTTCGGTGCACACCCAGGCACTTTTCACCAGTGCCTCTGGTTGCACCGCGACATGCACTTTGCGCGTCCGAGACTCGCCTCTTCTCTGGTGCACACGATGACCAGGCGATCGTCACCACTCCTCAGCTTGCACCTTGACATGCACCCTGCGCGTCCAAGTCTCACCTCTTTTCCCGGTGCACAGAACGACCAGGCGCTCCTCACCAACGCCTCGGCATGCACCACGACATGCACCCTGCGCGTCCGAGTCGCACCTCTTCTCTCGGTGCACACAATGACCAGGCGCTCTTCACCAATGCCTTGGCTTGCACCACGACACACACCCTGCGCATCCGAGACTCACTTCTTTTCCTGGTGCACACAACGACCAGGCGCTCCTCACCAATGCCGCGGCTTGCACCCCGACACGCACCCTGCGCGTCCGAGACTCAGTTTGCTCCTGCGTGCCCACGATCACAAGGCACAACTTCTGAGGGTCTCAAGCTGCAAAAGCATGCGCACACCGCGTTGCTTGGGACTTCTCCGGAAACTTTTATGTTCCTGTGTTTCCAAACAGGGAGCCAGCTCACCTCGGGCCCTTGGGGTTCAGGACACAGCACAAAGCACAGTCCTGTTCAAGAAGGGGGACACCACCCACTGCAATGTCCCTTCAGTCTCTTCCTTAGTAAAGCTACAAACTGCAGGCCAGCCCCAGATCACGAAGCAAGGGTCAGTCCTATCCAGCAGTCTCTTCAGCAAATTCTTCCTTGGCAGAGGTTCTTCTTGATCACGAAAGAGGTCAAAGCCTTTGCAGACTCGACCTGTCCATTTCGCCATTCAAAATTACACCAAATTCTAGGGGTTTCAGTTCTCTTAGTTATACCCCTTCATGTCTTTGAAGTTCGTGGTGCTCAGGGGTCCCTGACCCCTGCCTAAATCAGTTCTGGGTGTCTCCCTCCCAGTGTCACCTTTCTCCCTTTGATACTGGGGGTCTGGACCCTTAACCCCTTCCATGCTCCGGATGGCCGGGAGCCATCCTGAGCCACGGTGGGCGTGTGCTCAGGACGGCTCCCGGCCGTCCTAGCACCCACCCACGGGGAAGCGCTGGCGCTCCCCTCTGGGCCCCCGATCTATGTGCCCCCACCGGGATTGGCAGGGAAGCCCTTCCCCTACCTCCCCCGCCCCCATTCCGCGTAATCAATGACGTCAGTGTGCGAGGCGCGCTGACGTCATTGAGGGATTCCCAGCGCGCTGGAAGCCATTTGCTTCCAGTGCATCGGTGAACGAGGAGGTGAGTTTCTCCTCGGGGCGGGTGGGGGGTACTTTTTAAAAGGCATCGGAGGAAAGGAAGGGTTTTCCTTTCCTCCGATGTCTTTTAAAAAAGCATTCCTGCTGCACGATCGCGCCTGAGGCGCAATCGTGCAGCAGGAATGCCCGTTTTTTTTTTTTTAAAGGGCCATTTTGTTTTGGGGAGCAGCCCCTTCGGCAAGGGTCGTTCCCCTTGGGGGAGCAATGTTTGTACTTTGTTCTACCCCCCTTGGGGGGGGCAGATTGGGGCGCATTTTAATATTTTTATGTATAGGTACCCACTGGGCCACCAGGGATTTTTTTTTTTTTTAAATGGCCATTTTGTTTTGGGGAGCGGCCCCTTGGGCAAGGGTCGCTCCCCTTGGGGGAAAAATGTATTTTCATTGTTCTGCCCCTCTTGGGGGGGCAGATCGATTTCAAAAAATAAATTTAATGTGTATTTATATGTGCCCACTAGGCCACCAGGGATGTGTTATTTTTTGTAAATGGCCATTTTGTTTTGGGGAGCGGCCCCTTGGGCAAGGGTTGCTCCCCTTGGGGGAGCAATGTTTTTACTTTGGTCTTCCCCTCTTGGGGGGGCACATCGCCTTTAAAAAAAAGATATATTTATGTATATGTGCCCAATGGGCCACCAGGGATAATTTTATTTTTATGTCCTTTTTGTGTTTTGGGAGCGGCCCCTTAGGCAAGGGTCGCTCCCCTATTTGGGGGCAATATGTTTTGGCTGTGTCTGCCCCCCTAGGGGGCAGATCGTGCCATTATTTTTAAATTAAAGTGGCCCACTAGACCAAGGGGATACATTTATGGGGAGTGGCCCCTTGGGCAAGGGTTGCTCCCCTTGGGGGCATTGTTTTTGGCTGTCTGCCCCCTGGGGGGGGCAGATCTCACCATATTTATTTTTTTAGTGGCCCACTAGACCACCAGGGATTATTTTGTGGGGGAGTGGCCCCTTGGGCAAGGGTCATTCCCCCTTGGGGGCAATGTTTTTGGCTGTCTGCGTCCCCCTAGGGGGGCAGATCTCGCCATTTTTTATGTAGTTGCCCACTAGACCACCAGGGATTAATTTGTGGGGAGCGGCCCATTGGGCAAGGGTCGCTCCCCTTGGGGGCAATGTTTTTGGCTGTCTGTTCCCCCCCTAGGGGGGCAGATCTCGCCATTGTTTATTTAGTGGCCCACTAGACAGGGATTAATTTGTGGGGAGTGGCTCCTTGGGCAAGGGTCGCTCCCCTTTGGGGAGCATTAATTTGGCCGTTGGGGGGCCGATCGGCGGATTTGTGTTTTATATGGCCACTAGGCCACCAGGGATTGTTTTTTTGTTATGTTGGGGAGCGGGCCCTTGGGCCAGGGTCGCTCTCCTTTATGGGAGAATGATTGCGGCCACTTCTGCCCTCTTTGGGTGGCAGATCAGCAGTATGTTTTTATGCCCATCTGCCCCCGAGGGGGGCAGAAGCCACTAGACACCAGGGTTTTTTAAATTTTGCTGTTAGGGAGTGGCCTCCTGGTCAAGGGTTGCTCCCCTTTTACGGGGGTGAATATTTTATTTATACTGTTAGGCCCACCTACCCCTTAGCTTGGTTGGTGGATTGCGTGTAGACTGGTGCATTATTTGCATATGTGATTGTAATGTTTTTTCTCCTTTTATTCTAGTGTTACGCTTTTGATTCTTGCTTGCGGTTTCGGCAGCGGTTGTTCTGCAGTTTTGCGTAATTGCATTTATTTGGTAAGAAAAACATTTTTGTTGTGTTTACTCCAAATGAGTATTATTGTCATGCATGAATGATTTTTTTTGTAAGTGGTGTCATAATGGCAGCATATTTGTTAGTGTTCTGAGCATGAAATTCTTTGTGATGTGTTTTGCATTGTCTTATGTGTAATTTTCTTTTTCTTTTTTAGTGGGATATTCTTGAACCTTACTGTGTCTGTGCAGAGTAGGTGGTGGTGAGTCTAGCTGCTTCTGGCAAGTGAGTGGTATTGTGTCTGAGTATATAGGTCTTTGTGCTAAAGCTACTTTTTGTTTATTTCTGTTTTTACAAAGGGTTTGTTGTTGTTGACTTGTTTGACAAGTTACCTTTATTAGTATGCATTATGGCTAGCCGTAGAATGACTGCTCAGCAGGTGGTTGGTATGCTTCTTGAATCTTCCTCTGAGCAGGATTATGAGACTGACAGTGCGTCTGAGGGAGAGGAGGGAGGGGAAGATTCAGGCAGTGAGTTTTCTCTCCACATGGAATCATCGGATGATGAAGCTACTCTCAGTGCGGATGAAGCTACTCTCGGTGTGGATGAAGCTACTCTCAGTGCAGATGAAGTGCCTGCTTTAGAGGAGGACACTGCTGTGCCGATGGTGCAAGAGGCATCTGGATTGCAGCCTGGGGCTTTAAGGCTTCCCATTGGACGTGCTGGACTCTGGGTTGATCCAAACATGGTGCAGCCGGTGTTGCCTGCCTTTAGTGGTGATGCAGGGTGTAGAGTGGATTGTGACATTTTTTTGCCTATACAGTTTTTTCAGTTGTTTATGGATGATGTATTTTTTGGGTGAGATTGTTGAGCAGACTAATTTGTATGCTGAACAGTTTTTGAGGGACAACAGTGCCAGACTTAGGCTCCACTCTAGAGCTACTGGGTGGACTCTCACAAATCTGGAAGAGATGAAGAAGTTTTTGGATTTGACTTTATTGATGGGTTTGATAAGGAAGCCGTCCATGGCTTCATATTGGTCTACCAGTCCCTTGATGGAAACGGCCATATTTCCTGCAATTATGACTCGTGATCGGTATTTACTTTTGCTTCGGATGCTGCATTTTGTTGATAATGCATTGGCGTTGCCACGAGATCAACCTGACTGTAACCGTCTTTTTAAGATTCGGCCTGTTCTTGATCACTTTGTAGATCAATTTTCGGAGATCTATACTCCAGGGAAAGAAATATCTATTGATGAGTCTTTGGTCCTGTTCGAGGGCCGTTTGGTTTTTAGGCAGTACATTCCTAGCAAGAGGGCACGTTATGGAATTAAGCTGTATATGTTGTCTGAGAGTAGGACAGGATATGTTTTTAATTTCCGTGTGTACACTGGTAGGGATTCCACTATTGACCCCCTGGTTGTCCGTCCACTTTTGGAGTTTCACAGAAAATTGTGTGGGATCTTGCTAGAGGACTGTTTAACAGAGGCCACCATTTGTACCTTGATAACTTCTACACTGCTGTGCAATTGTTTAAGGAATTGTTCAAAGTGGATACTTTTGCTTGTGGCACAATCCGCTCTAACCGTAAAGGTTATCCAAAAGAGCTTGTTTGCAAAAAACTTCAGAGGGGACAGTGCAGTTCCTTGCGTAGTGATGAACTACTAGCTGTGAAATTTGTGGACAGGAGGGATGTGTACATGCTGACTACCATCCATGATGAGAGTACTTCAGCTGTGGCTGTTTGGGGTCAGATTGCTGAAGTGCGCAAACCTGTGTGCATTTTAGACTACAATAAGCACATGGGTGGTGTTGATAGAGTAGATCAGAGGTTGGAACCTTACACTGCTATTCGTAAGGCTTACATTTGGTATAAGAAGTTGGCCATCCATCTCTTCAATTTAGCAACTTTCATTGCTTTTGTTGTGTTCAAGGAGTGCTCTCCTGCGTCAAAGTTGACTTTTGTTCAGTTTCAGGAGTCTGTGATAGGCAGCCTTGTTGTTGTGGAATAGGCAAGTGTTCCTAGAGTTGGAGTGGTGGAGGATGTGGCTAGATTGAAAGATCGCCACTTTCCTGATTTAATTCCTCCCACGCCCAAAAAAACCAATCCCTGTAAGAGATGTAGAGTCTGCTTGCGAAGAGGTGTGCGGAAGGAGAGTCGTATGCACTGTGCGGATTGTCCTTCTAATCCTGGGCTGTGTGTGCCCACATGTTTCAGATTGTATCACACTCAAAAGAGTTTTTGGGAGCAACCATGAGTCTAATAGTGTACTGCCTGGTCTGTATGGTTTTATATAGTTGTTCAGTTTAACGTTTGGCAATAGAATGATGTCTTTAGTTACTGCTGTTGTTTTTGTAGTTATAGTTTTGTATTTATTTGCAATTTGTTTGTGTTTTCTTTCTTGTTTAAAAAGAATTTATGACGGTGTGCGTGGACTGGCGCTTAGCTGGCAGTGTGCGTGGATTGGCGCTTGGCTGGCGGTGTGCGTGGACGGGCGCTTGGCTGGCGGTGTGCGTGGACGGGCGCTTAGCTGGTGGTGAGTGGACTGGAGCTTGGCTGGCGGTGAGTGGACTGGCGCTTGGCTGGCAGTGTGCGTGGATTGGCACTTGGCTGGCGGTGTGTGTGGATTGGTGCTTGGCTGGCGGTGTGCGTGGATTGGCGCTTGGCTGGCGGTGTGCGTGGATTGGCGCTTGGCTGGCGGTGTGCGTGGACTGGTGCTTGGCTGGCGGTGAGTGGACTGGCGCTTGGCTGGCGGTGTGCGTGGATTGGCGCTTGGCTGGCGGTGTGCATGGACTGGTGCTTGGCTGGCGGTGTGCGTGGACGGGCACTTGGCTGGCGGTGTGCGTGGATGGGCGCTTGGCTGGCGGTGTGCGTGGACGGGAGCTTGGCTGGCGGTGTGTGAGTAGTGACTTGCTGCTGGTCACTACACACACTGCTAGCTAAACGCCACTCCACGCAATCCGTGAGCTGGTGTGGTTGCTGTGTCAGGAATGTGGGCGTGTGAAAGTGATGGGCCCTTGAATGGAGCTGTCTGCTGGTGTGAGTGTTGTAATGTGCTGGGCCCGCGGCTGGCGGTGTGAATGGTTTTGTATGTGTCACACGTATGAAAGGTGTATGAATGGCCTGTAAAGCGGTTGGTGCCTTGTCGTGGCTTTACAGCTCACGAGCTGTGAGTCAATGGTTCAGTTTCTCGTCCTTTCAACTATTAACAGTGCATTTAATTTTTGTGAAATCTCTGGTTAATACAACTGTATATACTGAACCATCACTCACCCTCGTGCCAAATCCAACCAGTATGTCTGTGCGCTTGAAGAATAGGTGGTTGTGCAGAAATATTTGTCTTTTCTGTCTTTCTCAAACAGGGTGTACCTTGTCCCTTTTTGTGAGTGTTGTAATGTGTTGGTTTCGTGCCTGGTGGTGTGAATGGTCTTGTGTGTATCACGTATGAAAGGTGTGTGAATGGCCTGTAAAGCGGTTGGTGCCTTGCCGTGGCTTTACAGCTCACGAGCTTCGAGTCACTGGTTCCGTTTTTTGTCCTTTTAATTATTGACAGTGCATTTCATTTTTGTGAAATCTCTTGTTAATAAAATGTAATATACTGAACCATCACTCGCCCTCGTGCCAAATCCAACCAGTATGTGTGTGTGCTTGAGGAATAGATGACTGTGCAGTAATCTTTGTCTTTTTAGTCTCTCTGCCAAGGTGTACATTCCATCTAAGAATAACCTACCAACTGTAGATATTGTCGTAAACTAAACACCCATGGGAGTACATGGTGATGTCTCTTTTGTGGATACCAAGACGTTATCTTACCCACAATGTCCTGCAAACCTCAAAATGTCTGTCACATTTTCCTTGCATTATTGTGCCAAAACTTTCACGCTGCAGAAAGAAACAACAAATTTCCTATCCCCCGCCTTTCTCCAAGTATCCCAATAGAAATGGTACCTCACTCGCGTGGGAGGCCCAAGTACCCGCGACAGGCAAGGGCCCAAAACGTAGTGAGGCGACAACAAATTTGCCTATCACAAAACAACCTGGTTTTGCAAGGGGGGTCACCTGGGTTTTTGGTCCCGTGCTCGGCGGCCAGCTAGGGAAACCTACCAAACCCACACATTTCTGAAAACTAGACACCCGGGGGATTTCAGGGAGGTGTGGCTTGCGTGGATCCCCCAATGTTTTCTTACCCAAAATCCCCTGCAAACCTCAAATTTAGCTGAAAAAATCACTTTTTCCACACATTTTGGTGTGGGAAAGTTGTGGCATCGCCGGGCTGACACAAATTTCCTACCACCCGGTGTTCCCCCGGGTCTCCCGATAAAAATGGTGCCTCACTCATGTGGGAGGCCCAAGTACCCGCGACAGGCAAGGGCCCAAAACGTAGTGAGGCGACATCAAAATTGCCTATCACAAAACTACCTGGTTTTGCAAGGGGGGTCACCTGGGTTTTTGGCCCCGTGCTCGATGGCCAGCTAGAGAAACCTACCAAACCCACACATTTCTGAAAACTAGACACCCGGGGGATTTCAGGGAGGTGTGGCTTGCGTGGATCCCCCAACGTTTTCTTACCCAGAATCCCCTGCAAACCTCAAATTTAGCTGGAAAAAAATCACTTTTTCCACACATTTTTGTGTGGGAAAGTTGTGGCATCACCGGGCTGACACAAATTTACTACCACCCAGTGTTCCCCCGGATCTCCCGATAAAAATGGTGCCTCACTCGTGTGGGAGGCCCAAGTACCCACAACAGGCAAGGGCCCAAAACGTATTGCGGTAACATCAAAATTGCCTATCTCAAAACGACCTGGTTTTGCAAGGGGGGTCACCTGGGTTTTTGGCCCCATGCTCGGCGGCCATCTAGGGAAACCTACCAAACCCACACATTTCTGAAACCTAGACACCCAGGGGAGTCCAGCGAGGTATGGCTTGCGTGGGTCCCCCAACATTCTCCTACCCAGAATCCACTGCAAACCTCAAATTTTGCTGAAAAAATCACTTTTTTCTCAAATTTCTATGTGGGAAAGTTCTGGAATCTGCGTGGATCCACAAATTTCCTCCGACCCAACATTCCCCCAGGTCTCCCGATAAAAATGATACCTCACTTGCGTGGGTGGGTCAAGGACCCGCGACAGACAAGGGCCCAAAAACTATTGAGGCGACATCAAAATTACCTATCACAAACCAACCTGGTTTTGCAAGGGGGATCCCATGAGTTTTTGGCCCTGGGCTCGGCGGCCATCTAGGGAAACCTACCAAACCCACACATTTCTGGAAACTAGACACCCGGGGGAGTCCAACGAGGTATGGATTGCGTGGGTACCCCAACATTCTCCTACCCAGAATCCCCTGCAAACCTCAAATTTCCAATTTTTCTCAAATTTCTGTGTGGGAAAGTTCTGGAATCTGCGTGGATCCACAAATTTCCTCCCACCCAGCATTCCCCCAGGTCTCCCGAAAAAAATGGTGGCTGCAACAGGAAATGGCACAAATCGTACTGTGGAGACTTCAAAATTACCTATAAGAAAACTACCTGGTTTTGGGGGGGCACCTGAGATTTTGGCCCCGGGCTCGGCGTCCATCTTGGGAAAGTACCAAACCCAAACATTTCTGAAAACTAGACACCCGGGGGAGTCCAATGAGGTATGGCTTGCATGGATCCCCCAACGTTTTCCTACCCAGAATGCCATGCAAACCTCAATTTTAGCTGAAAAAACCACATTTTCCACATATGTTTGTGTGGAATCAGCATGCCGGCACAAATGTCCTACCCCACAGCATTCTCCTTAGTGTCCCGAGTAAAATGATACCTCACTTGTGTGGCTGTCCAATGCAGAATTGGCTAAAAACGTGTTTTAAAAAAATGTAGCGCTTAGAATTCTCGGTGCTATACCCTTATTCCCTATGTTTTGGGCTCTTCCCAGTCACAGGCCCTTGCCCCACCCACACAAGTGAGGTATCATTTTACTCGGGAGACTCAGGGGAACGCTGTGGGGTAGGACATTTGTGCCGGCACGGTGATTCCACAGAAACATTTGTGGAAAATGTGTTTTTTTCAGCTAAATTTGAGGTTTGCCTGGCATTCTGGGTAGGAAAAATTTGGGGTATCCATGCAAGCCATACCTCATTGGACTCCCCCGGGTGTCTAGTTTTCAGAAATGTTTGGGTTTGGTACTTTCCCAAGATGGCCGCCGAGCCCGGGGCCAAAATCTCAGGTGCCCCCCCCAAATCCAGGTAGTTTCTTATAGGTAATTTTGAAGTCTCCACAGTACGATTTGGGCCATTTCCTATTGCAGCCACTATGCCTACCCACACAAGTGAGGTACCATTTTTTTCGGGAGACCTGGGTGGGAGGAAATTTGTGGATCCACGCAGATTCCAGAACTTTCCCACACAGAAATTTGAGAAAAAAGTGATTTTTGCAGCACAATTTGAGGTTTGCAGGGGATTCTGGGTAGGAGAATGTTGAGGGACCCATGCAAGCCATACCTCGCTGGACTCCCCCGGGTGTCTAGTTTCCAGAAATGTGTGGGTTTGGTAGGTTTCCCTAGATGGCCGCCGAGCCCCAGACCAAAAACTCATGGGACCCTCCTTGCAAAACCAGGTTGGTTTATGATAGGTAATTTTGATGTCGCCTCAATAGGTTTTGGGCCCTTGTCCCACCCACGCAAGTGAGGTACCATTTTTCTCGGACGACTTTGGGGAACGCGGGGTGGGTGGAAATTTGTGGATCCACGCAGATTCCAGAACTTTCCACCACAGAAATGTGAGGAAAATGTGGGTTTTTTTGACAATTTTTTAGGTTTGCAAGGTATTCTGGGTATTAGAACCTGGTGAGAGCCAGTCAAGTCACCCCATCCTGGATTTCCCTGGGTGTCTAGTTTTCAGAAATGTATATGTTTGCTAGGTTTCCCTAGGTGCCGGCAGAGCTAGGGTTCAAAAACGACAGCTAGGCACTTTGCCAAAAAAGGGTCATTTTTCACTGTGAAATTGTGGTGTGTCCACATTGCATTTTGTGCCGTTTCCTGTCGCGGGCACTATGCCTACCCACACAAGTGAGGTACCATTTTTCTCGGAAGACTTTGGGGGAACGCATGGTGGGTGGAAATTTGTGGATCCACGCAGATTCCAGAACTTTCCACCGCAGAAACGTGAGGAAAATGTGGTTTTTTTGACACTTTTTTAGGTTTGCGAAGGATTCTGGGTAACAGAACCTGGTGAGAGCCAGTCAAGTCACCCCATACTGGATTTCCCTGGGTGTCTAGTTTTCAAAAATGTATAGGTTTGCTAGGTTTCCCTAGGTGCCGGCAGAGCTAGGGTTAAAAAACTACAGCTAGGCACTTTGCAAAAAAAGGGTAATTTTTCTTTGTGAAACTGTGGTGTGTTCACGTTGCGTTTTGAGCCGTTTCCTGTCGTGGGCACTATGCCTACCCACACAAGTGAGGTACCATTTTTATCGGGAGACTTAGGGTAATTCAGATTTGTAAAGCAACTGTTATTACCTATTGACTTTTGATGCATTTCTGCCTTCCAAATGAAAGACAATGTGTAAAAGAAGTCATTTTGAAAAATGACCGATAATTCTCATGCTAGTATGAGTATTCCCAATTTTGGAAATGTGCAAATATCTACTGTTTCTAAACTCTATATTTTGTTCCCATTTCAGAAATACATAGGTGTCTTTCATACCGATTTTTCCATGTATACATTTTCCCAGAATAATTGCTATATACCCGGTACATAATAAAAAAACATTGCAAGTTGCTGCTCAGTTTTTGGCTCTGGGTTCGTCGGATTCTTGGCGAACCTACAAGTCCTATATATCCCCACAACCAGTAAGGTCCAGCGGATGTAACGGTATATTGCTTTCAAAGAGCTGTCATAATTAGAAGAAGTTACAGGTGAAAATGTTGACACAAAAGGCTGTTTTTATCAACTAATTTTCAATTTTTCCTATATTTAACTGTTAGTTTCTATAAAGAAACCTTGAAGGATCTACACAAATGACCCCTTGCTGAATTCAGAATGTTGTCTACTTTTCTAAAATGTATAGATTTCCAGGATCCATTATTGCTTTCAAACCCATTTTTACCATTAACTGGAAGGAGGTTGAAAGCACAAAAAATAGCAAAAATAGGCTATGTCCCAGAAAAATGCCAAAACTGTGTAAAAGATTTTGGTTTTATGACAAACGTCTGTCATTCCCTAAAAGCTGGGAAAATGGTGATTTCAGCCCCACAAACCCTTTTTTGATACCATTTGCAGAGAAAAACCCAGACGCTTCATTTGCAGCACTTTTTTCCCATTTTTCCCAAAAAACCCAAAATTTAGCTGTATTTTGGCTAATTTCTGGGTCCCCTCCAGGGGAATCCACAAACCCTGGGTACCTTTAGAATCCTCGGGATGTTGGAAGAAAAGGACGCAAATTTGGCGCGGATACCTAATGTGGTAAACAAGTTACAGGGGCCTAAGCGCAAACAACCCCAAATAGCCAAAAAAAAGGCTTAGCACAGGGGGGGGAAAGGCCTAGCAGCGAAGGGGTTAATCACTCAGCAGGAGATGGGTCAATTGTTTTATAGCTGTAACCCAGGCCTCTTAACCTCCTGGGGTTTCTCCTCCCATACTCTCCAGATGCAGGTCAGCCAGGGGCCATCTCACCCCCTCCCATCTCAGATCCAGACAGTCAATCCACATTCAGCAGAGACACACAGAAATGCTTATAGCACAAAACTCAGCCACTTTCTAAAAGAGTGGTTTCTGAACACACAGTGACAAAACCACCTTCATAGAAAGATGTGTTATGACACTGTGAGTTCATACATACTAAACTTCACCTCTCCATTATAAACTTATGGGAAACTAGGTTAACAAAACACCATACCCAGCCTCCCCCATTCTGTCCAATGGGCAGAATGGCCTTTGTCCAGTGAAAACGAAATGGAGTGTTTTTTCACTGTCAGGACATATCACACACCTCAGTATATGTCCTGCCTTTTAACTACACTGCACCCTGCCCAGGGGTTACCCGGGACCTACCACAGGGGTGCCCACAGTGTACGCAAAAGGGAAAGTAAGGCCTGACAAGTGGTTGCACTTGTCAGGACAACGTGCTAACTTAGCAAACTGCGCGCAGGCCGTACACTGAAGGCCTGATTTCCCTTCTCTGCGCGCCCTTGAATTACTAGCCCTTGCACACACAGTGCACATCACTAGGGACTTTTACTAGTAAGGCAAACATACCAATCATGGCCAACCAATTACCATTGTACTTTACCTAGAGAACCCTTGTACTTTGACACTGATCAGCAGTGGCAAAGTACCCAAAGCATCTAAATTGGCAACTCTATGTCACAAAAATGGTCTAGGGGGAAAGCAAAAAGTTTAGGGAACTTTAGCCAAAAAGGTCAAGTCCTACAGAGCCAATTTAAAACGAATCCAAGACAATATCCATTAAGTTCAAATAAACATGACCACAATATATCAGATAAGTTCAATAAAATGAGCTCATAAAGTGCACATAATGTTTCGGGCACGTACTGCAATTTTTAGAAAAGTGCCTACACGAACAATTAATTTATCATCTTCCAACTTTAATTTTCATGTAGGCTGCATCTAAATGAATAGGCGAGATGTTTTTAAAAAATGGGATCAGAAACTGTTTTGTGTATTCTTTGTAGAACTTATAAAAAAAATAGGAAGTGGAGTGTTGTTTGCCCACTCCTATCATCACATGGGCATGGTAATTGATCTAAATTAGCAGTGTACCCCAAAGGGAAACACAACAAAAATTTAACTGTGCCAGCCCTTAAACGGAAGAGGAGTCCTCTCTCCCAACGACCTATTGATTTTAAAAGATAACTAGATGGTATATTTGATACATCCGAAATGGGCATGTAAATTGCTACAGAAGTTTTGTGGGCCTTCCTTTTGTGTCTTATAATTCTGTAATGATCATAAAGAGCCCCCGATGGACTTTTTATTTGTACCATCAATTTCGGTAGGATTTGTAAAAACCAATGCATGGTTAATACTACTCAAACTCTCCCTCACTGCGGCGAGCCATGGTATTTCTTTTCCCTTATCACACTTGAGACAGTCTCTTATTATCTCTCTAGTGAGGGACGCTGCAGGGTTTTTCCTGATAGCAAGCCAAAAAAGGGCAGGGCGAGCCTTTATGTAATCTTCAACATAGTGCAGTTTTAATTCGGCATGGCAAATATATTGTGAGGTGGAGATCGGTGCTCCCAGGATTTTTTGACAGAATCTATTTTCATCAAGCTGGATACTGTTACTCTTAGTGTAGCCCCATACCTCCGCGCCATATGTTGCTGTTGGGATGCACTGTGTTTTATAGATTTTCAAAAGCACTAACATTATCCCTGTCCTTTTAGGCTGTGGTAAACCAAGAATTGAATTAATAACTTTGGTAAACAAGCAGAATTTCATCCACATAAAGTAGGGCTTTTATCTCTCTGACTTCTGTAAGAATCCCTTCTGCGCTGGAGGCAGTGGGAATCACACAGATGGGGGACCAGTATGAAAAGGGTCAGTTCCGCTCGCTACACGACGCACAGAGGGGTCAGGAACATGGCATGATGTTGGGGTTCACGTATGTGAGAGTGCGGCAGGCAGTTAGAGCCATTTACCCTGACTATCCAGCTGAACCAAGAACATTGCTAGCACTGCAGGCGGTGCTGGCGAGGGAAGACCGTAGGGGTCTGATCACTAAGTTATATAATGCGTCACTACGAGAGAGAGAGCCAGGGGAACACCCCTCATATATTAAATCGAACACGGCGCTGGGGTCCACACTATCACTTGAGCAATGGAAGTTTTGCTGTGAGCTGATGGGTCGCTTGACGGTGAACTGTAATCTCCGCATAATCCATTTTAAGTATCTGCATCAGTTCTATTATACACCAATGCAACTGCGGAGGTTCGGTTTGCGGGAGCATGCCTGTTGTGTGAGGTGCGGGCAGGACGATGCAGATTCTTTGCACCTGGCGTGGCACTGCGCAGGAATATTTGCATTCTGGACCCAAGTGGTGCGTGTGCTTTCTGATGTAGTGTTGGAAAATGTGCAGTGTGCACCTGAGGTTTGCCTATTGGGATGGGTGAAGAACCTTAAGCCATGCAATCGGCGCATCGTCGCGACCTAGTTAGCCAAACAGGCGGTGGCGCAATGCTGGGGAGCCAAAACCACCCCCACTGTCAAGAGATGGGTCCGCGACTTGATCTATTGTAGGGAACAGCTGGGGACCTATGCAGAGGAGCTTCCCGAGGCCTCGCGGCCCAAGGACTTTTGGGCCCCACTCACTATGTACCTACTAGGCCATCCTGAATTGCAGTAAATCTGTTGTGACATCGTGTGTATTGTCAGGGGTTGCCGGAACTGGGATTGCTCACAAGGGACGCCACACATATTGTTATAGGAGGCTAGAGGTTAAAAAATTAACACCTAAAGTGCCGGGAGGGGCGGGTGTGGGGATTCTTTTGTTGTGGGTTTGTTATATGTTTTGCTTTTTATGAGGTAAAAAACTGCTTACATCATTATACGCCACATTGGTATTGTGTGTCCCACTTCCTGGGGCTATGCGTATTATTGCTGCAAGCTACTTAATAAAAAGAATAAAAAGAATCCCTTCTAGTTCCTGTGCCAGGTGAAAGGCTGCCATAAATGATTCTAGTGCCAGAAGGAAAAGAAGAGAGAGAGGACATAAGGCACCCCTGCCGAGCAAAATGGATGATACTGAAGGCCCCTGAGAGGAATCCTCCACATGCAAACTCTGCTGTCGGTGCATTATACAAGAGGTCAACCTTGCACATGAAATCCTTAACCAGACCCATATAGGACATAAAGTGAAAGAGATACTGCCACTTCACCTGATCAAATTCATTCTCAGCGTCTACTGAGTACACCAGTATCTCTGTTGTGTCTTCTTTCTTCTGCCATAGAAGATGTGCCAGGGTTTGTAGGTGATTGAAGAACTAAGGCCCGGGAGAAACCCCACTTAGAATTAATGGAGAAATTAAGGGATGACCATACCTAGGCATTTCACCAGGATTTTAGACTTGATCTTCAGATCTACATTATGTAAAGAGATCAGGCGGTAGCAAGCACAGTCTAGAAGGTGTTAATTTTCCTTTAGGAGAAGGGTAATAGTAGCTTTATTGGGCCTAGCCTCAAGGGAGCCATTCATCTCAGCCTCCTGGAATTCTTTGGTTAAATGGTGTGTTATAAGGTCCTTCCCCACTTTATAAAATTCCTCCAGGAAACCATTCTCTCCTAGCGGCTTGCAGTTTGTAAGTGCTGATATGGCTTCAACCCCGTCCTCTGTGAATTTGCCTGCAAGCATGGCACAACCCTCCTCATTTATGAAAGGTAAGTTTAATGGTGTCAGAAAGTCCTGCTACTTTTGTAGGGGTGGCCCCATTTCTGAGTTACAGGGAAGTGCACTAAGAAGTAAAACAATTCACTATGTCACTGGAGTGTAATAGTAGGTGCCCTGTCACATCATGAATCGTGGATATGATGAGTTGGGATACTCTCTGGAGCAGTTGGGTGCCAGCAAACTCCCTGCATTTTTCCCTTGGTCATATCTATGCCATTGAAGTTTAATCAGTGCTTGTTCAGTTACCACAGTGAAGAACAGGTTCAGGGGCATTGTAGCGAGTTCCAGATGCTTCCGTAAGGGCGGTCATGTGCCTCTCTTTAAGGGTAAGTAATCTTGACTCCAAGAGTTGAGGTCCGCATGAGCCTTACTCTCCACTAATGCCAAATCTTCCCCCCTGTCACCCTGCCCACCTCCCAGAGGCCCCATGAGTGTCTACTGAAACCCTCATTATTGGAAAAGCAATAGCAAGTATGATTATAGTGCTATTCCCAGGAAGTATATAGGTGAACATCTTCATTCGCCACCAGATTGGGAGTGATATTGCTTCTAAATAAAGGTCAGCGAGGTCTGCCTCCAGAACGTCAGTTATGCTAGGAAGTAGACCCTTGTGAGTAAGGTAATAATCAATGCAAGATTTGATTCCATGGCAGAAGGCAAAAAGGTGTAGGCTCTATCAGGCAGGTGTAATAATTGCTAGATGTCTGCCAGCGTCTGATCATCTAGAAGATTGCAGAGGAGGGGCCTATCATTCTGGTTGTATGAATCTGTGCACCCAGTTTGGTCTAATATTGTGTCCAGAGCTACATTCCAGTCCCACCCAAGTGGGACAGGTATTTACCCAGATGAGAGTAGCAATATAGAGAGTAGTGCAAGAAGTGACTGTTGCTAGTAGTAGGGGCATATATGGATCCAATAATATTAGTTCTGTCAAGGACTTGTAGTTTGGCATATAACCAGCAGCCTTCCTCATCTTCCCAAGTTTTAATGACTGTGCATGGGAGTTTGTTCCTTATTAGGACGGCTACTCAACATTTTTTAAAGCAGCAGCTCGAGGATGAGGTCCCCCCATCATTATGATCTGATCTACTGCTTCTAACAACAGTGCCCACCTATTCCTGTTTGAGCTTTACTGATTGCACCTGTACCAGGGCTATATCTGTGTGTTTTGTGTGTAGGTAGTGTAAGATTGTATTTTGCTTGATATAATATGACAACTTAATATTGTTACATTTTACACTGTTCTTTCGAAGGGTTACAGTACCTTTTTATGAAAGATATATATGCTATATACTGATTTAAAGAATTTGTATTATTGCTCACAATATGTACTGATGTACTCTCAGCATGAAGGATTGAGAGAGACAGAAGAGAGTTATCATGCGTCTATCTGTCGATAAGTGGGTAGTGTCCTAGCTAAATGAACTAATTTTTATTATTGTATATATAGATGCTGTTACAATGTGATTTGTAAGAGTTTTTATGTTTTAATGTATTTATTATTATGCACTTAAATGGTCATTAGAGGGAAAGGGAAGTGCACTCAATAATGTGCCTATGTAGTCAGGTGCTATCCTTGAGACATCAGAGCAGTGTCCACCTGCCCATACGGCAGATGAGGAATGGGGGAGTGAGGTCTGAAATCGCAGGCCAGGGTTGTCAGTGTCTAATGGGTGGGCAGTGGACAGTCTGCTGACAAGTAAGGTATATGCAAGGAGGAGTCACTAACCAAGGGCTTAGGTGAGATATACATTAGAGGAAAAAAAAGAAAAAAAACTAAATTTGGAATTTTGGCGGTTAGAAGTTTGGTCCCTGAGCTTGACCATGCGCTGACCCGCACCAGACCATTGCCCCCCACCTGCCAGTGAGAAGCGGTTAAAGATGTAAGTCTGGGCTCATGGGAGGGAGCACACAGGTATTGTCCTATACCGGGCCTTAGCGTGCCAGGCCTGAATTGTCACTTATCGCTATCAAGTTAGTTAAAAGGTCACCCTCCTGGCATCACCTGTCCTGTACAGTGTTAGTAGTAAGGGGGAACCTAGAGGAAATGACACATGATATACAGTTTGAGCATGCCAAAACCGTCATGTTGGAGGGACCAAAACAACAGATATTTCCAATCCGGATCAGGGCTCAGAGCAGGGGAGATGTTACAAAAAAACAATATAATCCATACAGGAAGCAACAACAGTACACTAAACAAAGGATATGATTATTCCTCTCCATCTTCTCCATTTTGCCCAGGTTTGTGCTTCAGTGGAGATCTTGAATTATCATGGACTCTATCATTCCACAACTTGATGTAGACCAGCGCGGTCCGATTCTCTCCTCAGTGTTCCCCCAACCAGTGATGCTGAGGCTCATATCTGGAGTTGCCCATGGTGGGAGCAAGAGCTCCAGGAAGGAGGGTCGGCCTCACTAAGCGGGGGTGGTGTTCATTGAGAAATCAGCCATGGTATCAAGAAACAGTTCGTGGTCCCCCAGGTCTAAAAACTAGGGGTGGGCGGAATTTGCGTAGTCGCACTACGCAAAGCTCCGCGAAACGGTAAAAAATCTCCGCGAGCACGCAAAAGTTCAGCGAACACGCGGAATTGCTTGTTCCGCCCGTTCGCGATGCTTTTTTCCTGTTCGCGAACGCTGTTTGCGTGATCGGGGAGAAATATCTTGCGAACACGCATTTTGAAAGCGCGAACAAGCAAAAAACTCCGCAAAGCCGCGGATCGCTGAATTTTTGGCAATTTCGCGTTCTCCGCGGAACGCGAAATTACCCAAATTCCGCAAATTCCACGAGCGGAACGGAATTTACCGCCCAGGCCTACTAAAAACCCATGTTTTCTGTCCATCCAGCATCACCAGCATTTGTGCCAGCTTGAGAAGGCTGTACTTGAAGTTTCAGTTGTCAGGTCAGTGTCCAAGGAAAATGGGATCTTGTCTTTGAGTTCTGACAATTCCAGCAAATTCTCTGGCACCCTCTAGAAAGAAAAAGGCTCATTTTAGGACATATTCAGCTCTTAAGCTTCACCACATTCGTGGCTGATCACGTGCAAGCTGATCCACCCAAGGTGGGTTAGGTGCAGATCCAAATGGACAGCACGCTCTCTCAAAATGGCACTGATCATGAGAAGCAAGGACAAATGAGCAGTATCATGGGTGAGCACCTTGGCACCTATACATAGGTGGTGACCAGTAATTGGTGCATGTGTCCTATTTTATGTAGCAGTTGTGGAGCTGGGTGTGATGACATGGCATCTTTTTCAGGCTGCATGCCACAAGTCCAGTCAGTTCACCCATGAGGATTGCAGTGATACTCGGGCCATCTAAAAACCCTCACCTCCTGCCCTGCCCTTCCTACCCAGCCTCACAAACCACATGACTCTCCATGTGATCTCATGGACCTCCTCCACAGGTAACCCATCACCACAATTTGATACCTGAGGCTGTGGCAGACAAGTAATCCCACCTGTGCACCAGCTATTCTCCTGCAGCATGGGAGCACATCCTGGCCCCACGTCTCTCCAGTACTGCCACTGTACGGACCACTGTAATGAAACCCATAGCGAGTAATGGCAAGTTGAGGCCATATAAGGGGTCCTATCCCAGTCAGAAGAGCTGCAGGGAGTGCGGAGCACTCATTGATGAATGCAGTACAATCCCGAAATTGGTGGCACCCAGTCACATGCAAAACATCCAGTCTCCATACCCTGGTCTCAGTTACAATCTCTACATCTAAGCATCCGATGTGTATGTTAGGGAAATGTGATTAACTGAGTTCTGTGAATCAACAGAGGCAAATGGTATTTTCATAATGATGCAAACTAGGTTAGGTTAATAACATCCTGTGTTAACATCAATAGTGTAGCATACAGCCCATGTCACAGGGCATCTCCCTACCTGTCTTACATGTGCACTACATTTACATATAGTCCCTACCTGCACCTAGTTCCCAAGACACATTAGCACCCTGAAACCATTCGAAGACTGTCTCATAGTGTCAAACCAACGCTGCTGGTGATTCTTCTGTGGTGCCCAGCTGAATGCTGAATGCTCCACTGTCTTCCCCACTCAGGAAAATCCGATCCTCAACTCAGCACCTTCTAAAACCAACCAGTCTAATTCAAGCATAAAGCAAACCAAGAAGAAATCACCAGTTCTTGATTCTCCAATAAATGAGAGAGCTGGTCAAAGCCTGAGTCTGTACCTCATATTGATAAATCTCAATGCAGTTCATGACACAGTGCAGAGTACTAAAAAAATAATGATCTACTTCAAGTAGAAAGAATGAATTCAGAGATCTAGCTATCAGGGTCACAGAAGAAGAAACCAGAATTGGCAGGCTTGAGGATTGCTCCTCCACACAATGTAAAGAGTCAGATAAGAATTCCTACAGCATATCTCTTCTTCAACGAGAAGTCATAGATCTGGAGGACTCAAAAAGATAGGACAATCTTCATGTCTTCAGCCTTCCGGAAGGCACAGAGGAACAAGATTCAAAATGTATTGCGTTTCTTGAACAATAGGTCTGAGGGTCCTTGGAATCTCTATCTTGAGAGAATCTAAATTGAGATGGCCCATTGCTACCAGCAAGGGTAACCAACTCATTGTTGAGTCCCTGACCATAAATATTCAAGCCATTATGATAACAGAATATTGAGCAAATACTTGTCCAAATAGGTAGTCAAGCAGGTATCTTGGGAGGGCACCAAAATTAACATATATCAGGATTTTGCCAAAGATATAGTAAAAAGAGAAGGCTTCCTAGCCCTGCCCAGCAGGATATCAGGTATGGTGATACAGCACACATTTTCAGAACCACCTTTAATGTTAAAACTCATGTATTCAATTAGCCACATGACCTGTACACCTTCATGGCCAATATTTCAGAATCAAAAATGAACTCCAAATCTCATTCTTTAGCAGTGAGCTGCTTTCCAATTTTTTTAGTTTACTGGACAACGAAGGTCTGTTTCTTACATGTATTTACGCCTTTTGGCTATGCTCTGGTCCTCTGACATTACTTTTTAAGTCGGTGATTCCGGACCAACAGTACTCATAGATGTTCACTTCTTGTTATAGCAAACACAAGGAGATGATGGACTGAGCGCTGAAACTTTTCAGACACTCACCCCCAGTCACTATTAGATCTGTTATAATCACCAGATGCATGAATTCTGTTCTCCAGGTCTGCTTGACTAACTGCTCTAAACAATATGGATAATCCAACATATCATGGAGCCCCAACTAACATTCCTAAGAAACTCCAGTTAGAACTAACATTATAACAGACTTTTATAGTGTCTAATTCTTCTGTGTTAACTCATTTACTCCGCATACTGTGCTCCAGCACCACAAGCACTACGTTCTTCAATCTGTGATCCCATCTATCCATCTAAAAACACCTAATATGTTATGCCATTCTCGCATTCCTCATGGTTTGCACTGCTAGGGCTCTGCCATCTAAGGGGGATATTCTCAAGAACGTGCGATAATCATTGCCAAAATAGGCTAACGCAATTTTTCATATCGCCGTCTATCGCGGGAAAATAATTCCGTGTTAACGTCGTATTCTCAACACGGCGGTAACATGTGATAGTTTCCCGATAACGCGTCAAATGTCTGCGATAAAAGTACCGGGACTGCGTTAAAAATCTGAACCTTAACGTGAAAAAAGTTGCGATGGGCCCAACTGCGATAAAAAAATTCAGCGACAAGCAGCGCCAGGCCTGCAAGTCCCACAAGTCAGGCGGGAAAAACCACCATACAAGCTGCAACATAAAACACAAACAAAACACAAACAACTGCGAAGCACCATGGAGGTAGCCGGAGCAAGTACAGAGGACAACCAGAACCCCACAAGCCCCACGGAGGACCAGCCTGGGACCTCGGGGTCAGGGAAGGGCAAGGAGAAGAAGAAGAGGAACCCGCGTTTCAGTATGCAGGAAAACCAGATCCTCATTACGGAGGTGACAGAACACCACCACCAACTGTTCATCACCTCCACTGTGTCATTGGCAACTAAAAATACAATATGGCAGTTCATCTTGGCCAAGGTGAATGCAGTCGGAGTGAAGAGAAGGGAAGTGGACGACTGCAAGAAGCGCTGGACTGATGTGAAGTGCAAAACCAAGCTGAAACTCGCAGCCAATCTGAAAGCAGCAATGCAGACTGGAGGTGGGAGTCCAGCGACACACCAGGAGCTGGATGAGATGGAGGAAATGGTGACCCGAGTCATCATTGGGGAGACGGTGGCAGGAGTTGGGGGACCGGACACTGCACAACATGACCTGAGCCAACAGCAACAGGGTGAGTAATGACCAGGGACTGGGGGGACGGGGGAGATGGGCACAATGGCACACATGCACAATTAAGTATAGCACATCTGCGGACAAACCATGACCAAGAGTCACAACTCCGACCAAGAGACCAATTTACCCAAGTCTGCAACATCTCAGCACTGTATAAGCACAGAAGTGACAGGCACACCACCTGAAAGGGATAAGGGCCAGCCAAATCAGATCTGAAGGGGCAACACACCCACAATGCAGCACACACACATAAGAATCAGAGCACCTCAACATTGACAACAATGTGGTACAAACTGCAACACTTTCACAACAGAACAGAGGACACAACTGCTGCCACTTGTGTGTAGAAAATGGCCATTCGCATTTGGCATAGCAGGAAGTTGTGAGATGATAATGTACAAGTACAACCTCACATCCCTGATGGTGTAGAAATGTCAACTGTCCCGCATCAATTAGGCATCTCCTCACAAACAGTCACAATGTACATTGTCATGCAGTCTGTTAGTAAACTTGTACAATGCGTGAACATACATGTGAACACAATGTCAATCTGCATCTCCCCTTCACATTGCAGAGGGAGAATCAACACCTCCTGCAGAGCAGACCCAACAACTCAGCACTGATGATGAAGAGGACCTCCCCAACATCAACACCGATGCCCTCCAACAGCTCATGGACAGCTTCGGCACCCCACCTCCAGGAGCAGGGCAGCCCAGCTGCATCGAGGAGACCCCACCCCCTGCACAGACCACACAGCAGGAAGCACCCACCACCACGGCTGTCTCCCAGGACCCCCACGACCAACACATGGCATTCCAACGCCGTGTGTTAGGGTGGCAGGAGAAGATGGCTGATCAGCTGTGGTGGGGTTCGACCTCATGGCAGCCAAACAAGATGCCATACGTGGGTGTCTAAGTCCCATCAGGTACGACTTACAGTCCCTAACGGACACCCACTGTCCGCTCCATGCTCTCCAACAATCCATGGCTGACATCGCTGAAGTCATAACTCTGAGCCAAAAACAACTGTCTAGTCAGAGTGGCTCCAGCAATGTCAGCCGGGAGTTGGGACACATAAGGAGAATGATGGAGAGCTTGGAGCAGATGCCTGCGGAAAGAATGTTTGCCACGGCTGCACACCAGCGAGATGTAGCTGTGTTCTTCCATGCCCTGCAGATCCTCGTCATGGCATTGCCCCCACAGGGCCTGGTGCCGATGAATGCTGCTGCTACTACTCCATCCACATCTCCGCCCCCTGAAGTGTCAGTGCCACACAGTGTGGCAGACATTCCACCTCCGGCCCCTGATGTGTCAGTGCCACAAAGTGATGCAGACTAAACACCACCACCCACATGTGAGGCACCTGACACATCAGAGGACGAAGATGATGATGAATCTGGCTTTGTGGTAAGAATGAAGTGGTAGCATTCATTTCCGCCATATGGCCTGTTTCAGCTTGGTTCTGCCCTCTGCACCATGCCCTGGAATAACACCTTCCACTGTCTCCCGATGCACTCAGCGACACTCACCTTGGACCTCGACATGGACTGCCATATTTTGTTTGGATACCAATGAGACAGCAATCACACTGCGGACTGAAGTCTTCCTCTTCCAATGAACTTGTAAATCCCTAAAGGACTCTGGCTGGACCTCCATGGGGCAACAATGTAAAGTGGGGTTTGCATGGCCCTGTTCTGCTCCAGCTTCAACACTCCACTGAATGCGAATATAACATTCTAATTCACACAGATGTGTCATGGCTATGATCAATCAAGTATGAAAGTATGGATGAATGTAGGGACAGTGATTCCACAAAAAGGTAGTCCCTAGGTAATGCTATCAATGCGCATGTATGGCCGTGACCCAGATAGGCAGTGAGACACACATTGTCATTCAAATCAACACTCATCACAGTTGAATACAAGTGAAGGTGCGTAGACTTTATTAGCATATGCATGTCAGTACAGGCAAGATAAGTGCCACAACATGCAGACCAATGCTGCAGTATGTCAGAATGAGGAACGTTGCCAAGCGCACCTGTCCACTCTGGGGGAGTGCCTCACCTTTCACAGGTGTGTGTTAACCCGAGTTGTTGCCCGCTCATGTATTCGGAGTCCATGCAAATGCAGCCATGTCCACTGTTGTCGTGGGATATGTGACCAGATCTCCAAGATGCAACAAGGTGTTGGGACATGTGCAATGGGTTCCATTCTGTTGTGGCTGCAGGTACGTAGTTACTCGTCCATGAAAGCAATTGCAGCTTCGTAGGCTATCATTTCCAACATGAGGTCGTTGTCGACTTCATCAAACAGGACGGCGAGGCAATCCATTAGCAGGTCCAGACAGATGTGCTGCGTCCACCCCCTTACACCAATTAGCACTACAGCCCAATAGGGGAGCGGTTCAATGTGGTCACTGCACACGAGGAGTTGTGCAATCTCCCAGGTCCAGCTGCCAGCATGCATGCCAAGTATCAAGGCATCCCATAAACGGGTACCACGGTGACACTCCTGGTCGTGGGCCAACAGGGGGCGCACACACATGTCAAAATCCAGTTCAGCTACCGTCCTGTTGGATAGGCAGACATCCATGGACCGCTCAAATATGCACGATCGACAATGCAACACAGGCTGAACGCAGGTGACGTTGGCAAGGCGGAAGCTTAGCCGGTAACTGATCCGCAGCACTGCCAATGGCAGTGCCCCCAGTAAATGCAGCATACGTGCACGGTACAGTTCCACGTGACAGGGGTTGTGCATGTGTCCGGGATGTTCTGCCATTGCGTTAGTGGCTCTGGTTGAAGCGGCACTGTTCTGACCTGCGCCTGTTCTGTGGATGAAATGCCAAAGCTCAGATCAATGAGTTGTTTCAGTGTGCAACGGTTGTACGCCTGGGATGGTGTGGGAGTAAGTGTGAAGGCCATTCCATGCAAGATAACTTCGAGCAAGGACTTCTGTGTGTGGGGTGTGTATACGTTGGTCTTTCATCGGGCTGTGCATAGTGTGGGAGTCATCATCAGCTGCTATAGTATCTGTCCGGGGGTGCCGGGCACATGCAATTCTGAGGTTGGAGGTGCAGATGTGCTTCCGCCTGATAGTTCAGACAAAGGAGCTTTCATCCCTAATGTTAGTTTGTCATCTGCTTGCATTCAGGAAATGTGATGTGGCTTGTTGTGGGTGCGGTGGGATGTGTGCGACTTTGGGATTCATGTTTGACATTTCTTGCATGTGGCAAATTAGCGGCATCACTGTGTGTTACGTTGCCTCACAGCTGCTCCTCCCTCCCCCGAGCCTATTTACTTGTGTGCGTTGCGCGGTTGAACTCCTACGGCACACCATTGTCATGCCTGTCTGCGCATGTCCACAAGCCTGACAACGACACAGTGATGTTGGCCGTTGAAGGTGGGCGGCCACGTGAGTGTAGGCCTATGTTAAGGATAGGGCGGACACAGAAGTAGAGTACATGCCTGGCTGAACTCGCGCTGCGATTAAGGCTAGGCATTTGGCTCATGCTGCAGCAATACAGATACACACAACACGTGGCATGTATGAGCGAAGACCCCGAGCAGTCTTTCGCGCCTTCATTTCTCGGTTCGTGCAAGCCCGCCCTCCGGGTGCATGCTACATTGCAACATTCTCGATTGCGGGCCGGGTGGAGCCGCCACTACAACAGAGACACATGCATTAGTTACTTCCTTGTCCAGGCCAGCACTGAACCATGCCCAGAGCCACGGGCAAATTCTTCACACCCCTACGCTGGACTGGCGTACGCCGGCCCATCCCACTATGCTTACAGGGGGGACGACAAAGCTACGTGTCCAAGGTCTTACCCACTGCCTGAGGTGACATGGTTGCGTCCGCTGTCCACAGCACAATGTAATGTGGTAGGGCCCGGGCCCATCATGCATACATAATGACCACACAGACACACTTAGATAGATAGTGGAACTGGCTACGGGCACGTGCACCCGGCCCCTTTTTATTACCAGGGTCACATGTCCAGTGACGCCTGAGCTGGATGGGTGTGGGGTGAGTGTAAGCCAGCCCTTAGGGAGTGGTTGGTGCTGGCAACAACTAGAACAGTGATCATCGGATCACACACACAAGACTCAATCATGAAGGGTCCATGACTTGTGGTGCACTGAGGTAGGGGCACCAGCTCTGACATCACACACAGAAGACTCAGTCATAAAGGGTCCATGACTTGCAGTGCACTGAGGTAGGGGCACCAGATCTGGAATCACACACACAAGATTCAAACATAAAAGGTCCATGACTTGTGGTGCACTGAGTTATTGGCACCTGAAGCGCTCAGCGGGTGCGCAGCCTGCGATGATGCGTCGTCCGGGCGGGCCGCACTGGAAGAAATGTCTGTTGCCTACTGGACTGTGCCATAAATAAATCAAGACTCAATTTGAATTGGGGGACCTGCTGACCGCAGTGTAGGCCGAAGGCTGTAGTCAGCAAGGGCCCACAGCCACGTGGTGATGACTTGTGGTGCACTGAGTTAGTGGCACCTGAAGCGCTCAGCGGGTGTGCAGCCAGCGATGATGGCGTGTCCTTGCAGGTCAGGATTGGATTTGATATGTGTGAGCCCTGCTGACCGCAGTGTAGGCCGGAGGCAGCGGTCAGCAAGGGCCCACAGCCACGTGGTGATGACTTGAGCTGCACAGAGTTAGTGGCACCTGAAGCGCTCAGCGGGTGCGCAGCCTGCGATGATGCGTCGTCCGGGCGGGCCGCACTGGAAGCAATGTCTGTTGCCTACTGGACTGCGCCATAAATAAATCAAGACTCAATTTGAATTGGGGGACCTGCTGACCGCAGTGTAGGCCGAAGACAGTAGTCAGCACACACATAACTCCGCGGTGCTGTGCCGCTGGGTGCGCTGAGGGCCTGTGTCGCGGAAGCCAGCGATCGGCTGAGGAGGCTGGCGGTCACGGCGGCAGACTCATGACAGGGTGAGGGTCCCCCTTGCAGATGCGTTGGCCATCCAGGAAGTGAACCACGCCCAGAGCCCCGGCCTATTTATTCACACTCCTACGCTGGACTGGCGTATGCCGGACAAGCCCACACCGCTTATGCTTACAGGGGACGACGACACAGCTACATGACCGAGGTCTTCCCCACTGCCTGAGGTAACATGGTTGCGTCCACCGTCCACAACACTACAAACACCAGCAGTATATGTCCACATGAACATGTCTGTGCTCTGCATACTGAAGTCTGTCCAGCACATCACCGCCACAATTGGCATTGTGTACATTCTTATTCATGGGTGACTTGCCTTCTTCACACATACTTGGTTCCCACCTCTCCCCACATTCTGCAATTGTGTGGCTGAGGGGCCATGCCGTTTTCGGAAGGTCAGCTGTCTTTTTCTGCGCTGCCTCTGTGGTAGTCCGGGGGGAGGCAGAGGGGGGGGGGGGCCTGGGTGTGGTGGTGGTGGGTGTTGTGGACCTTTTCGGTCTCCGAGCTACATGGTCAGTAGCTCCATGACATGTGTTGGTCTTCAAATGTGGCTCTGGACTGGGCTCCCTTTCATGCTGCCGGTTGTCGTCCTGCTTTACACCAGTAAAAAGCAGGTGTTAAATCCCTGCTGCTAACGCACCTTATCGCCTGTTTTTGGATCGCATCGCAGATCTGGCTGGTCGTTGAGAATATGGCGAAGTGGTGTTTTCGTGTGTTTTTGAACGGGAACGCCTACTCTGCATATCATTAGTGTTAGTTGTCGCTCTCATCCGTGGCGATGTTTTTTGCGGAAGCTATCGCTGGAAAACTGGCGATATAGGCAGTTTGCACCAGCTTGAGAATTGGGCGATAAATCTATCGCCACTTTTGCGGCACTAAAGTGCCGATAAATCGGCGATAAGTCCTTGAGAATATGCCCCTAAATGTGCTAAAAAGTATTTTGTGGGTCATTTGTTATATTCAATCATAGTATGAACTCTTGGGATGGTTATTCCTTGTGTTCACTAAGTATGCTACTTGCATTAATCATATTCCAAAATGTATATTCCAATTTAGGGTTTGAGCGGGATTGTCTTCCTGAATGATTCTCCACTGTTCCTATTCCTGCTAGTTGACTTGGAGAGTAGTGATGGGGTGGATTGATGAGGTTAATGGAGTTACAAGGGTTATTTTTCTCTTTAGTTCTTCACAGTCTTACTTTTCTACCTCTATCTTTGTTCTATCTTTTGCCTCTCTCTCTCCTCTGGCTTTCCTCCTTCAGGGCCAGCTAAATTCCAGTTAGTCGCTTCAATCTTCATGCACTTCACAATATTTCAGGGGGCTTCTACAGTCTGTGCACATACATCTCTTGACACTATGCTTCCATCTATTAACTGTCCTACTTACACACTCCTGTATGTAAAGTCAATATAACATTTTGAAAAAAAGGAATTCAGCCACGCTGGAAAGTAAAGTAAGAACTCTCTGCGGCCATCTTTGACAAAGTACACTGAATGGGTTTGGGCACGTCTACCTCTGCCCCAGTGTAATAATGATGAAAGAATCAGGATTAATGGCAAACCCATACTCAATCTCTCCTGTGTCCAAAAGATTTTTCCTTACCTAAGGATGTAAAATGATTGGGTTCACCCCTCTCTTTTCTGGAACTCCCGGCTAACCTTATTCTACATTTTAGGCAGACTAAAACAATGGGCATTGCAGTTTCTCCTTAACAATCCAAGAAACTCCAGTCACTTGGCTTTAAAAAAAATTGAAATTATCAACTCAAATAAATCCAATAAGATCGCTTCAACCATAAACAAATGAAATAAAATCCTCCCAACTATGAAAGATTCACCGTATTCAGTGACTCAGTGTCCGGTAAGTAGACATAATATCGATGTTTTAATATCTATATACATAAATATCGAGTTTAGTATATCGATTGTATTAAATATCGATGTTATGTATATCGATGTTAAAAATATCATTTTTAAATGTTGTTAAAAATATCGAAGTTTGTAATGTCGACTAAAAATATTATGTTAAAATATCGTTATTGTACTATATTTTAATGTATTTAAAGTTTGTTTTCAGTATAATAATAGGTAGTTAATGTTATAAAAAATAATATTTGGATAATATTTTTTAGGAGTGGGATGTTGGGTTTATAGGGGATAAGGGTGGGGAGTGTTTTAAAATAATTAAATTCATTTTTTTAATAATTTCGAATTTAGAAATATATTTTTGAAAATATATTTTTGAAATTAGAAAATATTGTTTTAGGAGCTGTTGGGTTTGTAGGGGATAAGGGTGGGGAGTGTTTTAAAATAATTCTCTTAAATTTTTAATAAATTCGAAATTTAAAATTATAATTTAGCAAATATATTTTTGAAATTAGAAAATATTGTTTTAGGAGAGGGATGTTGGGTTTATAGGGGATGAGGGTGGGGAGTGTTTTAAAATAATAGAATAACAATTTTAATAAATTCAAAATTTCAAAATATAAGTTAGAAAATATATTTTTGAAATTAGAAAATATTGTTTTAGGAGCGCGATGTTGGGTTTATCGGGGATAAGAGTGGGGAGTGTTTTAAAAAAATTGAATTAAATATTTAATAAATTCGCAAATTAAAAAATGTTATTAAGAATTTTTTGGGGTGAATTTAGAAATTATTGTTTTAGGATTTGGAAGTTGTGTTTATAGGGTACAAGTTTGGGGAGTGTCTTACAAACTTTTTTCAAATATTTTAATTTTTAAAACAAATCAAATAATATTTAAAAAATAATATGTGTTTGTAGTGTAAAATGTAAAATAAATAATATTTAAATTACATTTTTATTATTAATAATTAAATATTAAATGGTTAAATTATGTAATATTAATAATGTATAAAAATTATTATTACATTACATGAAGAAAAAATGATATAAATATATATAAATATGTATTATTTTGTAATATTTAATACAGAATATTAATGTATTGAATAATCAAAAAACAAAATGTTTTATATTAAGCATTAGGTACAGTATACAGATAAAAAAGTATTTATAGGTGAATTATAATATTTAGAAAAACTTAATATTTTTTGAAAGAAATTAAAAAAAGAAATATATTACTTTTAGAACTTAAAAAAAAATATATAATATATAGGGGTCGATTCCGATTTGGGCCGGAAAAAGCACCGACCGACTCGGAGCCGGAATTTATTCCGACCGACACGTACCTGTGGCGCCCGACACGCCAAGTACGATGCAAGGCGTGCAAAATCCGACCGACACGTACTGAACCCAAGCCGAACGACCGAGCCGCACGGAAAACAGCAATCCGGCCGGAAAAACACGCGAATCGAACCGACCGACACGCACCCGGAACAAATCCAACCGAAACGTACACGCGAACTCCAAACCGCAAAGTACGATGCAAGGCGCGAAGACCACGACCGAGTCGAACGGAGGACAAGCCGTACGACCGACACGCATAGAAAACCGAGCCGAAGTAACACAAAACACCGCGACCGACGCGTACGCAGCATAGAAAACTGCACAAACACAGCGTGAACGAAACGGAGAAGACCGTACGAGACAAATGCAGGGTCCGACTCGGTCACAAGAACGTTTCCAACATGCACAAAAAGTACTAAGGAAAAATACACAAAAAAAGGACAAACAAGCAATTACAAAGCCAATAAATACTGGGGGGTGGGGACAGAGAACAAAGACACACCCACAACTCCACCCATATAAAGGACACAAATCCCAACCATGATCCTTTGCAAATGCCATTCTACTGCCAGCACTCAACAGACAGCAACCACACACCCACAGCTCATCCCTCACACAAGCCACACACCATCAGCACACCAACAAATAGCTACCTCACATACACCCAGCAAAACACACACTCACACACCCTCACCTGCACACCAACACACACATCACTCACCATCACCACCCATCACCATGCCCCCCAAGAAGAATCACAAGTTCCTAGATTGTGAATTGGAAGTCCTGGTAGACGAGATCTTCAGGGTAGAGCCACAGCTGTTTGGCACACTGGTCCAACAGACCCCCATCTCCCAGAAAACCAAGATGTGGGAGAGGATCATCAACAGGGTGAATGCACAATCACCATGTCTGCGCACAAAGACTGACATCCAGAACAGGTGGTATGACGTGCGCAGGAGGGTACAGGAGCTGCTCAAGAAGGACTACCTCCTGAGCCAATACACCGGCAGTGGCCCTCCTGCCAAGCCAGTATACCTCAGGCCCTGGGAGGAGAAGGTGCGGGCCATCCTTCCGCCAGTGAGCGTCTATGGACTAGAGAACATCCCAGAGCCTGGTGAGTACACAACAAATGTACACAATATTCTGCCACAATACACACACACATCACTGACAAGGGGAGAGTCAAACCATGCACTCATAGCAATTACACAGCAACCAGAACAGAATCATCCCAAAATGTGTATGTCAGTCAGATAAACACAACACATGCCATCTCAAAGTTACATTTAACCGTGTCATCACATGTACAAACACAACTACAACTACAGCTAGGCAGTGGCACAAATACAACTAACAAACACATCCAGACATGTAGCCACCACTACAACACCAACACACAGTGAAGACCACTGAAAGGAAGGAATTCTGTGTATACTGGGCAAGTCAGTGTAGCCAATAGCATCATGGGAGTCGTAGTCACACATATTGCTCACCCCCACAACTGTCCCATCAACACCACCATGAACCATGCGCACATCACAGGGAGTGGAAAAGGACTCACAAGATGGCTGACACTGGCTACTGCTGTGGGGAGCACAAGGCCCTGCTGGCAACTGTGCAACAACCAACAGCAGGACACCACTGACTGACATCCTGAGAGACAACTTCCACTCCCTGCAATGGAAGCACGTTCCATGGGGGGATATCTGGCTGGCTGGGTGGGAAGGAGGACTCTCAGCACTGACCATAGTCACAAGCACCTCCCCTCACACCCCCCCTCAACACAAACTCCACAGAACCCATCTGGGAGAATGCAATGCCTCACATCCTAACTCAAGATCCCACAAAGAACCTCCACCCTGGGTAATGTTGTGTGAAGCACAGGGACACTCTTGGGACTTTTAGCCAAACAACTGCCAGGACAACACTCCCAGCCATCCTGTCAGCACAGGCAGCCCACCCCACAGGGACGCAGAGTCAAAAGGAAGGAAGCATGGGCATGCTGGGAAGGGGGTGGAGGCAACAGCATGATGGGAGTAGTAGGCACAGATATCGCTCAGCCTCACAACTGGCCCATCAACACCACCCTGAACCATGCTCACATCACAGGGAGTGGATAAGGACTCACAAGATGGCTGACACTGGCTACTGCTGTGGGGAGCACAAGGCCCTGCTGGCAACTGTGCACCAACAAACAGCACAACACCACTGACTGACATCCTGAGGGACAACTTCCACTCCCTGCAATGGAAGCACGTTACATGGTGGGATATCTGGCTGGCTGGGTGGGAAGGAGGACTCGCAGCACTGACCATAGTCACAAGCACCTCCCCTCACACACCCCCTCAACACAAACTCCACAGAACCCACCTGGGAAAATGCAATGCCTCACATCCTAACTCAAGATCCCACAAAGAACCTCCACCCTGGGTAATGTAGTGTGAAGCACAGGGACACTCTTGGGACTTTTAGCCAAACAACTACCAGGACAACACTCCCAGCCATCCTGTCAGCACAGGCAGCCCACCGCACAGGGAAGCAGAGTCAACAGGAAGGAAGCATGGGCATGCTGGGAAGGGGGGTGGAGGCAATAGCATGATGGGATTAGTAGGCACAGATATCGCTCAGCCCCACAACTGGCCCATCAACACCACCCTGAACCATGCTCACATCACAGGGAGTGGATAAGGACTCACAAGATGGCTGACACTGGCTACTGCTGTGGGGAGCACAAGGCCCTGCTGGCAACTGTGCACCAACAAACAGCACAACACCACTGCCTGACATCCTGAAAGCCAACTTGCACTCTCTGCAATGCAAGCACGTTCCATGGTGGGATATCTGGCTGGGTGGGAAGGAGGACTTGCAGCACTGACCATAGTCACAAGCACCTCCCCTCACACACCCCCTCAACACATACTCCACAGAACCCACCTGGGAGAATGCAATGCCTCACATCCTAACTGAAGATCCCACAAAGAACCACCACCCTGGGTTATGTTGTGTGAAGCACAGGGACACTCTTTGGACTTTTAGCCAAACAACTGCCAGGACAACACTCCCAGCCATCCTGTCAGCACAGGCAGCCCACCCCACAGGGAAGCAGAGTCAAAAGGAAGGAAGCATGGGCATGCTGGGAAGGGGGTGGAGGCAATAGCATGATGGGAGTCGTAGGCACAGCTCTACATCCCCCACCACATGGCCCAGCAAGCTCACACTCACGCATGCACATCCCACAGAGAGTGGAAAGGCCCATCAAAGATGTCTGACACTGTTGCTGTGTCGTGGGGAGCACAAGGGCATGCTGGGAACTGCACACCAACCAACAGCAGGACACCACTGTCAGCCATCTTGCCATTGCTCTCACACCCACACACACTGAACTCCCCACAAAAGCAAGTAAGTATGGGAATGCTGGGAAGTGGGGTGGAGGCAATAGCATGATGGGAGTCATAGTCACAGACATAGCTCACCCCCACAACTGTCCCATCAACACCACCCTGAACCATGCTCACATCACAGGGAGTGGATAAGGACTGACAAGATGGCTGACACTGGCTACTGCTGTGGGGAGCACAAGGGCATGCTGGGAACTGCACACCAACCAACAGCAGGACACCACTGTCAGCCATCTTGCCATTGCTCTCACACCCACACACACTGAACTCCCCACAAAAGCAAGTAAGTATGGGAATGCTGGGAAGTGGGGTGGAGGCAATAGCATGATGGGAGTCATAGTCACCGACATAGCTCACCCCCACAACTGTCCCATCAACACCACCCTGAACCATGCTCACATCACAGGGAGTGGATAAGGACTGACAAGATGGCTGACACTGGCTACTGCTGTGGGGAGCACAAGGGCATGCTGGGAACTGCACACCAACCAACAGCAGGACACCACTGTCAGCCATCTTGCTATTGCTCTCACACCCACACACACTGAACTCCCCACAAAAGCAAGTAAGTATGGGAATGCTGGGAAGTGGGGTGGAGGCAATAGCATGATGGGAGTCATAGTCACAGACATAGCTCACCCCCACAACTGTCCCATCAACACCACCCTGAACCATGCTCACATCACAGGGAGTGGATAAGGACTGACAAGATGGCTGACACTGGCTACTGCTGTGGGGAGCACAAGGCCCTGCTGGCAACTGTGCAACAACCAACAGCAGGACACCACTGACTGACATCCTGAAAGACAACTTCCACTCCCTGCAATGCAAGCACAGTCCATGGTGGGATAACTGACTGGCTGGGTGGGAAGGAGGGCCGGCTGTCAACCAAATACAACCAATGCAGACCATGTTCACACCCCAACAAATACATAGAAATGCCCAAATAATGCAGGACAATGTGCTACACCAATATCAACCCCTGACTGTGACGACTTAGGACAATGCAATGTACAGGCCCGCACCCAGAGGCACAGTCACAACTGTCAGGTGTGTCAACCATTGATGCCTGCAGAAACATAACATACATTGTGTGTGTCTCCCAAAAACAGGTGAATATGGGGACACAGCAGCAGACGCTGAGGAGTCCCAGTCTCAGGCTCAAGAGGATGCGGAGCTCACTGGTGTCGTACAGCCTCTGCCCTCCTCGGACGAAGAAGACCAACCTGGCACATCCGGTGCAAGTCAACATGCAGCACCAGCAGGACCACCAGCTGCAGCACCAGCAGGACCACCAGCTGCACCCCCTGCACCCACCCCTCCAACGACTGTCACCACAAATACCATCCCTGCCGACATGGACAGAACAAGGAGCAACACCAGCACAGGGAGCCTGGACCAACGTGGGGCCATGGACACCACCACCACCACCAACCCCCAAGGGGGACCAGGGTCATCTGTGCGTGCCACTGCACGCACTGCACATGTCGGCAGGGGTGGTGGGAGGGGTGGGAGACAGAGGTCGCTGCTTGCAGAGGTTGCTGGTGTGCATGATGACCCACAACTTGTACGCATAGCCGATGCGTACCAGTCCAGCACCGGAGATCTCAGCCAGGTAGTGGGGCTCCTCAGAGACATGAAACAGCAGCAGGCTGCCCATCATGCCCGCTTGGACTCACACATGTCCCGCGTGGAGTCCAAGTGGGACGCACTGCAAGAGATGACGGCGGTGCACAGGGACATTTTACAATGCCTCCGCCAGATGAACAACAACCAGTCTACACCTCCCTGTGTGCCAACAACATCTGGTGCTGAACAAACTGCAACTGCCACAGGGAGGGAGGATGACTCTGGCGGAGAGTCCCCTGCACCGCAGCAGCCTGTACTTGAGGGGCCCGCCCCAAAGAAGAGGGGTCGTCCGAGGAGGGGCAAGTGAGAGGCCGATGGCCAAGTGCAACTCCCAGGAAGCCTGAACCTGTTCTGGATGTTCACCTTTGTGCACAAACTGTTCACCCTGTTGACGGCAACACAACTCCCACACATTACATGGGGAGTACAAGTTGGACCAATGTCTCAGACAACTGTGGCCCCGATACTGGGGATTTTGTCTACCAGGACTTTCAATTCACCTAGGAACTTCTGATTGCAAGATATATGTACAGCACTAACCATCCTATGCACTATTCACACAAATGTATCACAATAAACACACTAATACACCATACTTGCCTCTGTTGTGATTCCAACGTGGGTGCTGTCATGGGGATGATGAACTGCAAAATTACACTGTGTATGCGAACTGCAACAGCAAGTACAACACAGGCATGTGAGTAAAGGCAACGTGACACATATGAGGGAGACACACCACCAGGGCTACACAACACATACACACCTAGGCCATCTGACTCATTGCCTACACTGATGTTGCCAGGGAAGACGGTGCAATGCACAGACACCACACTTATTCCCAGTTGTAGTCAAGTAGCCCACAGGTGCAGTAAGCAAATGGCAGTCAAATGTGTGACCACAGACAACGCACATCACAAAGTGAAGCACAGGTTTATTACACAGTTGCAACATGTCGTAACCACTACAGATGCAAGGTAATCCCACCTGGCAGCGGGCACACAGTCAACAACTGTAGAAGGAAGGAAGTCCATGGGTGTGGCGCACATCACCTGTAGGGACACAACAGCTACCACCCTGGAAGTACAATCACGTCGTCGGTGGACACAGTTGACCAAACGAATCTGAAAGTACCCTGTGAAGGACAGAAATGACACACAGTCAAAAGCAATGGAGAACAGGACAGAACAGCAAAACTCATGCACAATACATGTTACAAGATACCCACCCAGAACCAAGTTAGCATGTCAACACTGTTGGGGAGTACAGACCACCTGTAAGCACACATCGCTACACACATCCAGTCAAGTAGCCCATGGACACACTCCAACAGCACCAGAGCACCACCTACACATATCATGCCAACTCACATCATTGACATGACACCTCAGGATACTCACATTCAGCTAAAGAAGTTGGTGATGAGCTGTGTGCGGACATCACCCTCATCATCATCATCATCACTGGCATCGTGGTCCAGGCCAGGATCCTCCACAGGTGGCGGATGTTGGTCATTGTCATCCTGGATGAGAGGCAACTCCTTCCGCACTGCCAGGTTGTGGAGCATGCAGCAGACGATGATAATCTTGCACACTTTCGCTGGGGCATATGGGAGGGACCCTCCTGTCTTGTCCAGGCAGCGGAAGCGGCTCTTCAGGAGACCAAATGTCCGCTCAATCACTCTCCTGGTCCGACCATGTGCCTCATTGTAGCGCATCTGGGCTGGTGTCACAGGGTTCCTGAGGGGTGTCAGCAACCACGGCATGTTGGGGTATCCCGAGTCACCTACGGACAGACAAGTGCACATTAGCTGACTTGGAAAAGTGGGCGGAATACTACAGATCAGATCACACACAATGGCACAAAGTCAGTACACACCGACAAGCCAGGCACGCTGGTTCTGCATCTGTGCCATCATCCTGGGGATGCGACTACTCCTCATCACAAAGGCATCGTGTGCTGAACCTGGGAAACGGGCACACACGTGTGTGATGGTCATATCTGCAAGACACACCACCAGTGCATTGACCGAGTGGTAGTGCTTGCGGTTACGGTAGGCCTGCTCCTGGGCCTGTGGTGGTACCAAAGCCACATGTGTCCCATCAATGGAGCCAATGACATGCGGCATCCTCCCCAGGGCATAGAAGTCACTCTTCACGTCAGTGAGTCGTTGCAGTCTAGGGAAATAGATGTACCGGTTCAGGAATAGCAACATTGCCTCCAAAACATCGCGGAGCACACGGCTCAACATGGTCTGTGACATCCCACCAGCAGTCGCCACAGTATGTTGGAAGGTACCAGTGGCAAAGAAGTGTAGGGCTGCCATCACCTTCACCTTGGGGGTCAGCGCTGTAGGATACGGCCGGCCAGGCTGCAAATGTGGGGCCAACTGCACTGCCAAATCCTCAATCAGCTGCCTGGTGAAGCGGTACCGTTGGATGCTGTCCCGTTCCACCATCGTTGCCAGGTCTGGGAATGGTCGATGGACAGCAGGAGCCCTGCAGTGCAGAGGAGAAGAAAGCAAGATTATCAGTCACCCCACATATGCGGCATTGAACACACTCAATATCACAACATACATCATTATGAGGCACAACTACATGAAGTGTGCAGTTCCGTAAGGACATGTATGGTACATACATGGCCAACATCTGTCATCACGGTTCAACAAGTGGCATCAATAAGTCCCAGGTTGGCCCATTGGATATCATGAGGCTGTGTCACAGTTCCCATCTCCTGCTGCCGTGTCACAATCACCCCCCACAGTGACATGTGAGGACAGATGTGCCCCAGGCATCACAGCTCAACGACAGGTACATTCCCAGGGACCCTGTATTGCCACATGGACACTGGCATTACATGGAGTATCAGGTATACACCACAGCAAAACAACCATGACCCCCACAGGTAGTGGTCCCACTTGCCACTGCAGGACAGACATGGACGTCTGTGACACACACACGCACAACATCAAAGTCCATGCACACACAACGTGGATGTGGAGACTGTCTCCCATTGTGCACATGAAATCAGAGACATTGTAAACACTACATGCACACAGACTGTGGAGGACCATCACTATTGTGCCACTGGGACACCCTGGCTCAAACATACCATCCCACATGGGACTCACGGGGTATGTGACATGACATACACATACACCACCGTGAAATGTGACCATGGCACATGCACAGATATGAACAGTTGCACATCACAGTGGTCATGTACACGTAACACCCAGGATCCTGTCCCCATGAACACGTGCACAGCCTGGGGTGGCTGCCCCCAGGTGACACCCACAGGACAACATGTACACCAACATACACACAATAGGAAATGCAGCCTTACATGCCTTATGATACAGTTTGGACAGGCTGTCGTGTTGTAGGTGTGCCCCTCACTCCCTGGGAGCTATCTGTGGCTGGCATATGTTCATCTGAGACAGGCATGGTGAAATATGCCAGTCACTTGTACAGGGATGCGTTGAACAGCAATGGACCGATCGGTGCCCCCGGCCGGCCCATTGCATTCAATGTGTGCAGGTACGCGTTGTACCCCTGTACGCTGTTGTACCGCAATGGACCGATCGGTGCCCCCGGCCGGCCCATTGCATTCAATGTGTGCGGGTACGCATTGTACCCCTGTACGCGTTGATCAGCAATGGACCGATCGGTGCCCCGGCCGGCCCATTGCATTCAATGTGTCGGGTACACGTTGTACCTCTGTACGCGTTGTACCGCAATGGACCGATCGGTGCCCCTGGCCGGCCCATTGCATTCAATGTGTGCGGGTAAGCGTTGTACCCATGTACGCATTGATCAGCAATGGACCGATCGGTGCCCCCGACCGGCCCATTGCATTCAATGTGTGCGGGTACGCGTTGTACCCCTGTACGCGTTGATCAGCAATGGACCGATCGGTGCGCACCCATTGACAATGGCTTAGCCTGGCAACGGACGCGTTTTCGAAATTCGAACGAGTCGGTTGCTGGAAATTCAGTTGGTCACCCACAACAATGTTGCAAAATCATGTATGTCATGAAGTTGAAGATTTGAAGGATGCTGTGGGCGTGTATTGGTGCTGCTATTCCATGAATTGGCCAGATTCAGAAGATGCAAACGACTTGGACCTATCACTTTGGACACATGGGACAGTATCTGCCTCTCCAGCACATATATATTGCTGGCTGTTCCCCTGAGAGCTCACTTGCCTGCACTACATGCTCCAGGACGACATCTGCCACTGCACTGCTGCTGTCTCTGCCCCCTCTGGACCCTGCAATGGCACGTACTGTGGAGAGAGCCCCAGCCTTCAGCCTTGAGGAGAACCAGGCCCTGCTGGACAGCCTACTTCCACAGTACAGCAAGCTGTATGGGACACCAGGGGAGCAGGTGAGTGTTCTGTGCACTGCCTTTCTGAATGTGCATTTTGTCTGACTAGCAAGGCTGAAAGTCTGCACGCCACTGGCTAGCAGGCTCACTGAGTAGTTGTCACCCCCATAGTGTGTAGTGACATGCACTGGACAGGTATGGTGCAGTGACAGTGCATTTGAACAAGGTTTTACTTCCCATGCAATGATACCATGTAGTGACTTTTGGCAAACTGTCCATGGGCAGCGTTGCACTGCCTGTGTACATCATGTGCTCCTGTGATTGAGACATGTATATACAACTGTGTCATGCACGGATATGTTGCATGTGTAGTAATGGCCTTTTCACTTTGTCATCCTGACAGGTTAATGCCCATCGGAAGCAGGAGATCTGGAAGGACATCGTCCGGGCTGTCCGGTCCGTGGGGGTCTACAAGCGCCGGATCCGCAACTGCCAGAAGAGGTGGCAGGACCTTCGGGGCTGGACCCGGAGGATTGCACGGATCCAGCTGAAGCTGTCGCCTCCTCGCAGGAGGGGCGGAACACGGACCCTGACCCCCACATGCTCCAGATCCTGGCGGTGGTGTTTCCAGACCTGGATGGGCAGCTGAAGGCCAGACAGCAGCAAGGAGGGGGTGAGTCAAAGACTGCACTGTGAACTCTGTATTACATGCTATGTGCCCTCCTCTGGCCTGGTTAAACTGCCACAGTACAGCAGTCATGTTGTCCAGGAGCCATGTCCCTCTATTGTGCACTGCCCACTCCTCATCTGATACCCAGGTGTGGCCCTTACATTCAGGGAATTGTGTCACTTGGGACTGTGTCCTTGCAGTTTGCTTCACTCAAGGTGGGGGACAGCATCTGTTTCCCTAACTCTGTTGTGGGCATCATGGGTGGGTCCATTGTTCACACAACGCCTGTGTTCGGACATGTAATCTGCGTGTTGCTTTGATATGCGGTCCACTTGCTGAGCTGAGCCACCACATGTGCCTGGGGTATGTGGCACACGCCCATGCAGCGGGTGGGAACAATGTTTGGGCCCCAGGAGTGTGCAGATTACGTGTGTCACACATACATAGCCAGCTATCCACTGTCCAGGGCTCATCCCTCATTCATGTGGGGCAGGACAGTCATGCCTACTCCAGGCCATGCAATGCACTCTGTACTCCCACTCCCGTGTATCAGCTGACACATTGTGCGCAGTGATTTGACCCCTCAGGTGTCTGCCTCTGTGTCAGTGTGCTGTGGATTTGTTGCCAGGACTGCTGGGGTGTTTCTCGGTAGGGGCTCAGCATGCCACTGGAGATGTGACCATAGGAGATGATACTTGTGTGTCACATAGGTGTT